>OU964962.1:9362751-9505251 GCA_918808275.2 Dolichovespula sylvestris | reverse complement strand
TTTGAAGTAAAAGAAGAATAAGAAAAAGAAAAAGAAAAAGAAAAAGAATGTATGATTTACAAAGAAATATTTTCTTCATTCTGATTACATGGTATCTATATATATATATATATAGGCTTATACATAAGAAACCGCATAAATACGTAAAGTTTTATTTTTTTTTTGTGTACTGAGGATTGTCATATACGAGTACTCGTTGCTAACAATTTGATTAAATTAATTCTCTTTTTATTTTTTCGTTAAAAATTTTATACTAAGTAACGGAAACGTTCGGGTACAGAAAAAAAGCGGAATCATGAAGTAACGTAACAAAGTTAACAAAATATTTCTCCAAGATCGGATACATTAAAAAATAATATAGGTATGTGTGTGCTCGTTGTGTGTGTGTGTGTGTAATAATAATTAATAACCAATAAAGAAAGAAATACTAAGGTTCGATGTGTGAAAAAATCAATAAACGTGTGGGTCGTTTATTTTTTACGAGAATGAGTGTGTGTGTGTGTGCGCGCGCGCGCGCGCGCGTGTGTGTGTGCACGCGTGTGTGTTTATATAAAAATTATTCGCTTCGATATTTATTATTATTTACATTAATTTACCGCCATCAAATAAAATCATTACGTTTTATCTATAATTCAATAGTAGAAAAAAAAAAAAAAAAAAAAAAAAAAAAAAAAAAAAAAGAAAAAACAGAAACGCTAGAAAAATGAAAGGTTGTTTCTCAGATTCAGTCTTTTAAGGCCTATTTCCTAATAAACATTAAGTAAAGTACGTATTAATTTCAATTGATCACGACATAAGATTCTGTAGAGGAATCTTATTAAGAGTTCTTATGGTAACGTAAATTCACATTTTTCGTACGGAATCAAATCTAAATGGAATTTCTCCTTCGTCCAATCAAAAGTGAATTATTATATCAAAAAATTCAATTTTCTTTTTACAAGTCCGTTTTCATCTCTTCGATTATTTAGAAATTCGCAGAGCAGCACAGCGCAGCACAATAAAGACTTGTCTAAGAAATCGTTTTATAATATTCAAATTCGAATCTCTCTCTCTCTCTCTCTCTCTCTCTCTCTCTCTCTCTCTCTCTCTCTCTCTCTCGTTCTCTTTCTCTCTGTGCTATAATATATTAAGACTGACAAACTCACGCATTTTATCTGGTAACTATCATCTCACATTAACGATGTAGATCACAACCAGCATATGAACTTATATTGAAGACTATACATACGTCATAATATTTCTACATTTTCGTTATTCCTTTTCACACATCGAAGTATTCTAAAATTATTAGAACATTTTTAATTGTTTATTTTTTTTTTTTTTACTTTTGTTTGAATTCTTATACCGTTAACAAACTAATAATCTATATATTTGATGACTTTGGTTGAAATAAATTGTTGATGATCAGTATTTTCTTTTCTTTTTTTTTTTTTTTGTTCTTTTTCGTTTGTTTTCATCATACATTATGGTCCGTCCGTCAAGCATATATCAATTATATCATCTTGCGTAAATTATCAAACCTTGAAATAATTTTTATGCTACATCAGATTATCACATGAGATGCATTGTATTTATTATACAAATCAAATAATAATAATGATGATGATGATGATGATAATAATAATAATAATAATAATAATAATAATATCTGCTTTTAATAATCTTAATGAAAGCTGAATTAAATCGAATTTCTTTTAGCGACGAGACGTGATGTATACATGTCGCTTAATTGAATTTCTTGTGATCTTGTGCAATAAGATTTGTTTTATCTAAAATTTGTTTTCTGTGTGAACCTAATAAAAATAAAAAAAAAAAAAAAAAAAGAATGTACTATCTCATCTACAAATACAATAGAAATTTTAAATTCACTTACTTATAAAATAAATTATATGTATATAAAATTTAAATACCTCTGTAATACCCTCGATATACGATTATTGTTTACCTGGAATGTATTTATACTATTTTCTTATACATTTGGATTCTCATTTTTACAAAGTGGAAAATATTTCCTTTATCGTGTATCTAATTCGTTTGCATGTACTTCAAATATTAAAAAAATATATAAAACATTAAAATATCGATCTGCGGATTAAAAAGTGAAGAGAATATTTTTTTGTTTTTTTTTTTGTTTTTTTTTTCTTGTTTTTTTTTTTCTTTTTTATTACATTGACATGTGCGAATGAAAATTCTTTTAAGTGATTAATATTACCTACATTATTTGTTTTCAACTAATTTTTCCAATTATATCCACTTTGTAAAATTAATATTTGTATCAGGAATATATTCGTTGAAGCTATATACTCTCTGTTGCATGTAACGTAATCTGCAATGGCATATACAATAATATAAATTTAAATGGTTCTATAATTTGGTAATATATGTTGTATGACAATTTAACAACATGCTAGTGCTACTTTTAATGGAATAGTTTCATTAAAATTCCATGTATTAGCGAAATTCGTTTAAGTACGTAATGTACTAATTTACCATCATCTTTGTATAACCATATGATTTGCACGAATTAAGTATAATTTCTATTTCCCCTTCTTATTATTGTTGCATTGTATAAAAAATTGATCACATTACTTAAAAGAAAAAAAAAAAAAAAGGAAAAAAAAAAAAAAAAAAAAAAAAAAAGAGAAAAAAAAACCGTATCACTTTATCCAAATTCGTTTTTATCATCGATGATCATTAAAATAAAAATAATAATAATAATAAAAAAAAAAAAATTAATAATAATAATGCGCGTAAACACGTATATAATATCAAATAAAGTTAAAAATAAAAATTCTTTCTAAAAGAATGTAAATTTTTCACTAATAATAATAAATAAAATATAAATAACTGTCAGCTATACAAAGAATTATTCTTTATAAAGTTAGGGAAAATGTTCTTACTTCAATGTTCTATTGCTTTTTTTTTCTTTTTTCTTTTTTTCCTCATGTTTCCTTCTGTTTACAAAAAGTCAATGCAATTTGCAAACAATAAAGCTTGTTTTTGTCTTTTCAAAGAAACATTTCTTTTGAATCTTATTACATATTAATTCAACTATTACGATAGTGACAATCATTTATAAATATTTTATATTTGGCAGTTATAAGAACTGAAAAATGTACGGCACCGAATTTTCGTTTGACATTTAACTGTACTCTCTTAGTGCCAGTACATAATAAGTCTTTTTTTTTTATGGTGAAATTACATCAATTCACAACATATCCTTTACTGCATATTTAGTTGACTAACATTATGTTGTGCTTTCTCATACAAACTCGTCTTGTACTCTTCAAATCTTTCCAGTTCCTTAAGTAAGTCCTATTCACAGAATAATTTATATTTATATGTTTATATTTATATATATATATATATATATATATATATATATATATATATATATGTATGTGCGTGTAAAATATTTTTAAATTCAATACTAACAATTATTACATCAACACATTTATATAAATAACAAACGTGGAAAATTTATTATTAATAAAAGTTTAATAAAATAAAATGACCTACTTTTTATACTGTAATATATACAGGGTGTTCAGCATAACGTTCAAAGCATCTTTTTGTCCCACCATTGGAAGTGTTACAAAAATCGTGGCAATCGTTACGTTGAACACTCTCTGTGCACGCATGTGTGTGTACGTTAAAAAAAATATTAAACTATATATTTACCTTTGGCAGTGATTTTCTATCATAATGATGCGCGTATCTTCCTACACACCTACTTAATTGCACATATATGTCACACAATACCTCCACAGGGAAATCCTTTGTAACATCGACTGTGTGCAACCAAGCAGTTTCAAGTTCATTTTTATCAATAATAACTTTATCGTTTTCATCAACTTTTGATGGACTAGAATCACTCTCAATCGCAAATGATAATTCATCTAAACTCTCTCGTCTGGACGATGAACTTGAAACATCATTTCCAATATTCTTATCATCCTCTATGAAACATATTTCCATATTTTCATAATCATCAATTCGGTGCTCTATTATATTGTCATTGTGATTTATTTGAATATCCTTGTAGTGTTCATTTTGCGAATCATTCTCAGAATCGGTGTTATCATATAATGGTACATGACCATTTAATACGCTATTTGCTTCCGTTTCAAATTCTTGAAATTTCTCTAAATCTATACCAACCGAGGTTTCATTATGTACACATACCTTGTTGTTCATTTCGGATATATTATCGTCGAAGCTAATTTTCTTTTTCTTTTGCACCTTCTTTACATAACCTCTAGCCCAGGCAGGTATCTTGCGTTTTCTTGATTGGTTAAATCTTTTCCCGTTCACAGAAAGCGTATTATTTACCACCAATTCAGGATCCTTCTTATCATTTTTCTCATTCAACGATGTAACCTCCGTTTTTATATTTTTACATTCAATCTCGTTATTATGACTGGTCTCAATGATTTTACGATTTTTAGATATTTCACGGCACTTATCTTCAAAATCAGAATCTAATTCGGCCTTTATCAATGCATATGCATTATCACGTAGAGAACAGGCACGGTGTCTAATCAATTTGTCCGCTGGATCCCTGCGTGAGAAGGAACAAGTAATATAATTAATATAGAATCGATAAACGCAAAAAATATAATACAATTAATGAAAAGCAAAAGATCTAATGTGAGTGGTCTTCAATAGTAGTGCTCTGTAGAACGGCATAAATAAATCAAAAAATAGGCGTATATTAAAATTAGAAAAAAAAAAAAAAGAAACATATAAGGCGTGTTATAATAAATTGAAAACCACTTTAACTACAGAGCAACAACAGCAATGGATAATCAAGAACTACCTCTTAAACATCCCAAGGGAGGGCCTATCACGCAAGCTGACATGAAAACATACAACATGAATGTAAATACGAATTTATGATGACATGTCCAATGACATACGCAAATAACATTATTATTTCTTCAAATAAGCACAAAGAAACACCTTATCTATTTTTTATTTTATCTTATCGCTAAATATATAACATTAATACAATTAACAGATGTTATAAACCCACTGTAATGCTTTTAAGTTACAAGAATGTATTTGTTAAATATTCTATTGTGTATTTTACTTTTTAATTACACACACACACACACACACACGCACACGCACACGCACACACCACACGCACGCACGCACGCACGCAAGCACGCATATACACATATATACCAACCTATCTGGATTATATTCCAATGCATTTTTACAAATAAGATCGATATCATCCAGAAAATCTCGGGCGCATAGGTAACAATGCATATCAATTTTGGTCATCATAGTTTCTAAATCCATAGGCTGCTTTATTATCAAATTATAATCGGGTACCTCTTCAGTATCTACCGGTTTTGTGAACATGAAAAATCTGCGGGAGAAAAAAATGCGCTTGTTGCAATAACACTTGACATTATTTCCTTTTTTATATTGTTCTTGCACGCACGCACACACAAAATATAATTATTGATTAAAAACTGTAGAACACATACTGTCGATTCCTAGCAAGTTTGGCACATATTTCCCTCAAGAAAATCCTAAGCTCCCTTAAAGAAACTTCTTCTTTTTCATACAACAACTTCTTCTCCTCGTCGGATAACTTCTTTGGCATTGGATCCGGAGCCAAAGGTAGTTCCTCTAATACTTGAATTTTGCTACCCTTAATTTGAGGTTGTCTTAAACTTTGAACCATAAATATGGGCTTGAAAAATTTCGACCTTTGTTCCGAATTTGGAATTTTCATAGTATATACTTCGCCACGAAGTTCACTGAAAAGATTTTTTAATTGCATAGGAAGATCTTGATATGTTTCGTCACTAGTTGCAAGAATCAATATGGGCAATGAAGTATCAAGAGCTGCAATACGACACAAAAAAACAGCTTTTACTGTCTCTGGAACCAGTGGCCACCATTGATCAATCGAACGTATATAAATAATGGACGGTACATTTCTGGTAGCTTCATTAAACACCTATCATGAATAATAATAAAAAAAAAAAAAAAAAAAAAAAAAAAAAATAAAATAAAATAATGTATATATATGCATATATATATTGATGTGGTTGAATTTTTTTTTTTTTTTTTTTTTTTTTTTTCTTTTTAATATTTATATAATAACAGAGAATAAATTTTGAATTGAAATGACCAACCTGCACACAGGTTTCCTCTGGAGATCGTGCACTTTCCGCAAAAAGTGTACTAACATCTAATGTTTGTACTGGTAAATGTTCCATATGATGTAATAGTGCCTGTGCTAAATGAGGTCCTTGACCTTTAGATAAATTACCACCAGAAACTAATAACCTTGGACGATGTATTCCTTTAGTAACTTTCACTCTAAAAGAAATTGCATATGTTACTTCTCGTAGAATTAATAAATATTAAATAAAAGATGATAAATATGTATTAATAAATATTGAATAAAAATTAAATAACCTTCCACATGTAACAATAATTGCTATTGTTTTATTAAATATGTAAACGCTACTGTGTACTTTATAAAAAAATAGAGTACTCTGTAAAAAATGTTTATTACTTTGCCATAGCCGGATTAACACCTTGAGGAAATATTCCCTTTACTAAACCAATCAATTCTTCTAATGGAGGACCCAACAGAGGCTCCATAAAAGGTTGTAATTTTCTTCCTGCACAAGGAGTTACTCTCTGTGACGATGGAATTAGAGTAGAACTGGCCTGCATAAAATCTTGTTTTTTTACCTATAAAAAAAAAAAAAAAAAAAAAAAAAAAAAAAAAGAAAAGAAAAGAAAAACAAATTGTATGTTGGACAATATATCGATATTAATCGGTTACGCGTGCAAGTATATATATATTTTTTTTATTTTCCATCGTATATATATTTTTCTATATAAAACATTAATAAACATACTTCTACTTGTCTAGGATCCAGAAGCAATCTATTGCTGGTCATGTAAATTTGTGGATACGTTCTTCTTAATCCTTGTAATACCGCTTCAGTACATAAAGCTCTTAAATCCGAACCGCAATAACCAGTTGCTTTTTCGGCCAATATTTCTAACAATTGTTCGGTTGGTGGATTTTCCCATTTATTAACATGAATTTTCAAAATTTCTAATCTTTCCTTCATTGCAGGCAGAGGAAAGAATAATTCACGATCGAAACGACCAGGTCTTCGTAGTGCAGGATCAATTGCATCTATTCTATTTGTGGCACCAATTACTATAACCTTTGTTACAAAAAAAAAAAATAAATAAATAAATAATACGAGAACATGAATGTATCCACATGTGTGTATGTGTGTGTGTGTGTGTCCTCATCTTACCTCTCCTCTGTCGCTAAGACCATCCATAAGTGCTAATAGGGTAGATACGATGCTAGCGTGAATTTGATCTTGCTTGGTACTTCTGACAGGTGCAAGACCATCAATTTCATCGAAAAATATAATGGACGGTTTCATTTGTTGAGCCTGCTCAAACAACAATCTTAATTGCCGTTCTGATTCACCAACCCATTTTGATAAACAATCTGCTCCTTTTCTCATAAAAAAGGCCATTTTTCTACTACCCTGACTACATTCATTTGCTAATGCTCTAGCTATTAATGTTTTTCCAGTTCCTATAACAAATTGGTTAATATGATAATTCTCGATAAAATTGTTTCAAAATAATTTCACATATTTATATTCAAATTATATGTGCCCTGTGTGGTCGCTGGCATTCATTGTATAACATTTTAAGTGAAATAAAAATTTACCTGGTGGGCCATGAAAGAGAACACCTTTTGGAGGTGCGATATGGTATCTTTCAAAAACTTCCGGATACATCATAGGAAAAACAACCATTTCTTTAAGGCAGTGGATATGTGATTCTAAGCCACCGACATCACTGAACCTAATATTTGTATCTAGCGTAATAGGATTTATATCTGCTTTACGATCTGGAGGACCGCCTTGGGGTATTGCTGATTGCCTATTGAATTAAGTAATGAAATGGTAAGGAAATTCTAATGATACTGCTGATATCTCTATTATATTTATTTTTGTCCAACTAACCTTGCTTTTTTCCCTTTCTTCTTATCATATCGTTGCGGTTCCGAATCACTAGAATCACTTGAACTTGTACTTTTGCTTCTGTGCTTTCGTCTTCTCATAGAATTGCTAAGCACACTCCTGAGAGCTCTTATAGATCGTCTAACTGGCTCAACATTAGCTTGAAATCTATCTACAGTCGGTTTTTTTTGACGTAAACTGTATTTTCTAGGGCCAGGAGAATCTGATGATTCACTTAAATCACTATCTACAACTATAAGAGATGGAAGAATAATTTCGATTTATATTTTCAATGTAATACTAAATGTAATACTATAATACAATAAGTTGATACCAGACCTCCAAGCTTCTTACCCCTTGGTAATTGTCGTTGGGTAGTTCTTCTAGTACGCTTAATACGAGTATACATGTCCTCATATCCCTGCATATATAAATATTATGTCAATAGTTCTATTACAATTGCATACTAATAACATATTATTATATTTAATATAAATATAGATTTATATTAAGAAATCAATTTAAAGAAATTCCTTACATCTTCATTCTCAGAATTATCATTATTTTCTTGTTTCTCGCTTTCATGCAAGCTATCTTCTGCTTCGTCTTGTTCTACTTTCGATTTTACATTTTTATCTAAAGAATTTCCGCACAGCCTAGTCA
The DNA here is from genome assembly GCA_918808275.2 of Dolichovespula sylvestris. Classification (NCBI taxonomy): domain Eukaryota; kingdom Metazoa; phylum Arthropoda; class Insecta; order Hymenoptera; family Vespidae; genus Dolichovespula; species Dolichovespula sylvestris. The sequence goes on along the minus strand of OU964962.1, from coordinate 9,496,552 downwards.
CAGGTCCTTCTCTAAGCCTACATGGACTATTGGACTTGCTTGTTCTGTCAAACAGATTTCAAAGATATAAGATTAATCTATAGTATTTAATAATAATAGAGATATGATGAATATGTTCACCTTGTTTCCTTTTCTTCATTTGACGTTCTTACTTCAGACTTACTTCTTGTTTCTAATTTGTCCTTATGTTCTCTGTCTGGCTTTTCTCGTCCTTGTCTATCTTTATGCTCTCTAATATCCTTTTCTTGTTCCGACTTTTCTCTAAGATCACGATCGGAACGTCCCCTAAGTTCTCTATTACTTTGATGATCATGATCAGATCTATCTCTAATATGTCTATTTGAATTTTTGTTAGGAGGATGATTTTCACGTGATCTTAAAGGCATACGATCACGCAAGTCACGCTTCCTATCAGGTACTTCATCTACCATTTCTTTATCAGATGAAGATCCATGTTGTTGAAACATAGGATATCCTTTTAAAGTTTGCGTTCCTATAATACGATTTATGAACAAAGATCTTGTTTATGTTACTTTATTAAATTCTGGCAATATATTCTATCAATTAAATTTATTAAAACCTCTTTACCTAAAATCCAACTAGTATTGAGGTTGTCATAGGTTTGCATTCTATTACGAGTGCTACGTCTTACGCTTAAGTTATTCCTAGTCATATGTGGGCTAGTACTATGTGAATGCGAACGTAAAGTACGCAATGACTTAGCTCTTCTAACAGAATCACGATGGGGGTTAAATAGATCTTCCTCAGTATCCATTGAATCCAAGGTGGCATCATCATCTGACATTATCTATTAAATATTTTTAACGGTTAAAAAGAATAACATATATACACACACACGCACACGTTCACAAATAATCAAGTTTATTACAATATCTTCTATTTAAACAAACATACTTTAAAAAATAAAATTTGCCAAATATAAAGAAAATGTTTACATGAGATTTGTACTATAATAAAAAAAAACAAGGCTAATGATTTGTCATTGAGCGACACCCATTAAAGTATATTAACAAGTCACTCATATATAAAAGTGAGAATATAAATCCTGGATGAAAATATAAACATAATATCAAATCCAGTTATTAGGAAAATAATTTTAAACAAAATCACAAAAACAACACATAAACATTCTTAATACAGTAACAATAAACAAAATACTTGATGTTCATTTCAATTTGTACATATATATATATATATATATATATATATATATATATATATATATATATATATATAGTATAGATATATAGATAATATGTATATATATATATGTGTGTAATTCTTCCCAAAATATGTGTGTGTGTGTGTGTGTGTATGAGTGTGTACAACTCTCTCCACAGAATTTTTTTTTTATTGATCACGAAATATACACGCAAAACAAACAAAATTACCTTCATCGGGCTAAATCTTGCCAATATAAAAGGCAAGGAGTATAAAAGCAAAGGAACTACTAAGACCCGTCATATGTCTTTCTTGAATATAATAACCACACTCTTGAACGATCTGCTTAGCACACAAACTAATAATTTCTTCGAATTAACAGTAGGCGATAGAATATCACTTTAATTAGATCTATTTATTGTTTCCCTTATATATGTACATAAAACTAAACATAATTTACATAAAAGCATGACACAAAAGTCTTTAGTAAGGCAAATTGAGACCCTTCTCAAGGGTCGCTTCCTATTGCAAAATATGTATTCGAAATGGGTACACACATATACAAACGGGACCGAGCTTAGGCTGAAATTAGCTACTAAAGGACTACGAGCATTCCATTACAGACCTAACTTCACTTACCAGAGTTCGCCTTAAATAATGCAATATTATAGATGGTACGAACGAATATACCAATAAGGATAGTACATATGCGATAGAAAGAGAGAAATTTCAGGTTTTCAGTTCGATCAATGTCCACCAGAGAGGATACTCGTGAGCTCCAATAAATTTACAAATTCTAACTAATCTCGATTACTTTGATTTATCAATTATTTTCACGAATGCTTAAATCATTCGTCATCGTTAAGGTTCGCTGTTGTATTATCGCCTTTGTTCTTATAACGATTTACACGAACGATGAATACAAGCGTATAATATTCTTGATCGATTCGATAAACGAGATATCGTTTTAAGGATGCAGGTTTAAACGAGGATCCTGCTTTTTCGTACTTTCTCTAAAAGCTTTATTTCATTTTATTTTTTTTGTTTTGTTTTTTGAAAAAAGTCACTTCGTTTTTAAGATGAAATTTCGTTTGTAAACGTCGTTTTCATTTTTCGCGGAGAAAAAAAATTACGTACAGTGGCGCCCATTGAACTTCGCGGCGAAAGAAAAGAAGCTTCTAACCATACTCCGTCCCGTCCCCCGCCACCCTTTCTCCTCGCTACTGATTTTTCATATAAACGCTTGAGTTGTGTTGTTACGTCGGTGTGTACGTTCGTTTACACGAAGTAGACGATTGCTTTTTTGTTTGTGTACGTAAACCGATACTCGGATTCTTTCGATCCATTCGTAAGACGAGGAAAACGCGTTTCGCCGTACTCGTCGCACGAAGAAGCCACGAAAAATTATTTATCAAGAAATTTGTAATGGAGCTTTCAACAGATAATAATTCTATGACGAAAATAAACAAATACGTGAGTAAGAGTCCTTCATGCGCGTTAATGGATCTTATAGGAATAATGTATGGTTTTAGAACGATTTAATAATTATATAAACGATGTGTAATGTACACGGAAAGTATAATGAACTAATATTTAAATGTTATACAAAATAATAACAATTTAATATTTCAATACGGTTGATAAAATTTCATCCCTGCCCTGCGTTGATTACGTTTAATACCAACGTAAACAAACGAACGTTTAATCGACTTTGATATTTATCGATCCAATCTTCCTTTCCATTCCGACGAGTAAACATCGAAGCTTTCTCTCTTTATATATATCGATAAGATATATATCGATAAGATTAGAACAATTAATACCTTCGGTAATCTTATAATTATTTAAACGATAATTATTATCTGATTATTTAAACGATAATTATTATCTGATTATTTAAACGTAAAATAGCTCGTAACACTCGTTAAAAATAAAATATAATAATTTCAATTTAACATTTCCCGATACTGTTTACATTTCGAATTTAAGGTCGTAATCTGTCTTTAATATTTATAAAAACGAAGAACGCTCGATCTATTTCGACGGTTTTAATGTCGAAACAGTTTTGTTTTATCTTCCGACGAGTAAACATCGAAACTCTATTTCTTTCCTACTCTTTCGGGTAAAAGTTGCTCAAACAATGAATACTTTCGATAATTTTTTGAAATTATTTAAACGACGTATAATTTGCATGAATTTTACAATAAATTAATATTTAAACGATATTACATTGGCTTAAAGATTACGTAGCTTTTGACACGAGTTAAATGTGAAATAATTTTAATCGATTATTTCAATTCAAAAATGGACGCCGCGATGACTTCTTCGTTGGATATCGAAATAATAGTTTTCTTTCGAATTCCAACGAATAAATATCGAAAATTAACGACCTCTACTCCGGTTAGCGTATTGGAATATGAATTCTCGATTAAATAGCATACGTCATCCCCTGTACCACGGATTTTAAAATAATGTATCATCGTCAGCTCCGTGGGTCTTCAGATGCGGCAATTGCAGCGTAATGAGATATTCGTACCTACGAGGCAAGTACTATTGGACGAATGGTCACACATTTCAATGCATTTTCCAAAATCTCTTTGATCTAACTCTAACTAAACGTTACAGTAATAACATCTTAAATCGTTGATAATATTTCAACGGACAAACGGATTTGATATAAATCGAATTCTAAAATAATTCTTTAGAGAAATGCATTGAAAAATATTCATTTCTTTATTATTTACGATTCTCGGATTAAATACTATATTATCTATCGTATGTACTTATATTCATCGTTATATAATAGTTTAACCAAAAAAAAAGTTTGTACAATTGACGAATACTTAATCAATTAATTTATGTTTAAAGAGGTATCATTTAGCATATAGTTTTTCTTGCATTTTTATGAATTGTTTTTATCGCATTACAAGAATCTCTGCGATCGATTATAGGGTTTACATACACATCGATATGATTGTAGTTCACATTTTGTCCATACATGGCGCTGAAGTCACACATACTTCGAGCGAAAGATGATTAACAATAGTCGACATTAATTTTGTAATGGATAAATTGTTCATACTCATATTATATCATATTATTATTATTATTATTATTATTATTATTATTATTATTATTATTATTCGGAATTCTCATTGCTATTTTCAAATGTGAAATTTTCGGTGATTATAGATTAATCCACAAACCAAACGAGCTAGTACCAAAATAGTACAGGATTGATTCATCATTTTTATTTATTATAACCAAATCACTGAGGAATGATCGTTCAATAAATTTTCCCGTATTTTTTATATAGAGTAGATGCATGGATTTATATTAAAAATATATTTAGGTTATTTTTGTTCACGTGAAATAATTGAAAGTAAATGAATTAATCTAATCAAATAATTTAATTTTCTTACGCATTTTATTTAATAACCCAATAAGGCTAAATAAAAAATGATAGGATTTAGGAGTATTCATAGAGAACCTAAGTAAGTACATATTTTTATTACATATGATTTATATATTTTAAAAATATAATTACAAAGAAATACAAAAATAGAGAATTATATTTTTATGTATATTTATATATAAAAACAACTTATTCTATTGCTTTATACTTGTACAATGGCTTTACCAATATTTTGACCTTTTAACATTCCACTAAATGCGTCGAACATATTTTCAAAACCTTTTGTAATTGTTTCTTTATAATGAAGTTTGCCCTCGCGAATCCATTGCAAATTCTTTTGTATACCTTCTAGCCATTGATCATGCCAACGATTTACTATGAAACCTTCCATCTTTAATTGGTTAAAAATCATAGGTAGTTGTACCAGTACACATTTAGGCAGAGAGGAATAATCTGTATTGTACGATGAAATACTACCACACACTGATATTCGACCATAAGGATTCATTTGATATATAACTGTGCTAGAAATATCTCCTCCAACCTGTATAATTAAAAGATCAGTTATATATATATACACTGTATGAAATACAAATAAATTAAAAAATGTTCCATATCCACATACATTGTCAAAATACAAGTCGATACCCTTTGGTGCTGCTTTTCTTAATGCTACAGATACGTCTTGCTTTTTGTAATTTATAGCACTATTGAAGCCTAAATCATTTACTAGCCATTTACATTTCTCATCTGAACCAGCAATCCCGATAACATTAAGATCAAAAACGTTCTTTGCTATTTGACCTACGTGAGATCCAACTGCACCAGCAGCTCCGCTTATAACAAGTGTTTCGCCATGTTTTGGCGAACAGATTTTAACGAATCCAAAGTATGCTGTATTTCTACGCACATAAACATTCATTTAACAAAGTATCGCAACTATTTTTTAAATTTTAAGAAAATAATTTCAATACCCAGGCATCCCTAAGACTCCTAAACTTAAAGAAGGAGATAGATCTCCTATATCCGGTAATAAATATGGTTTTTGAGACATAAGATCAAGTTCTGGTAATAATTTTGGATTAACGATTGTATGAGTTCTCCATCCAAAATATCCAACTATTCTTTTGCCAACTGGATAATCTGGATTCTTAGATTCAATTATTTTACCAACTTGACTACCTATCATAGTAATGCCAAGTGGAAAATGTAATACATATGGTCTCATATATGGATCAACAGATAGGTATTCTGCTTCCACAAGAAATTCTAAAAATTTGTAAAAATATATTTTAAATGAATTTAAAAAAAAAGCGATCAAGTTTTTACAATTATTTTTCATATCTTCATGCTTTCATTTTTCCATGTCATTTAAGAAATAATACAGTTTATCTATGTTTAAACTAATTATATATAAACTAAATATATATATATATATATATATATATATATATATATATAATATATATAAAATTAAAAGAATATACTTTGATTCTACAAAATAATCAAGTAATACGAGTCTCTTATCGGTGTAATATAAAAAATACCGATGTATGACGTAAATATATATGTGTATATATTTATATATATGACAATTTTATCGGGAAGTATTAATTTTTGATTAATCACGATGAGATGTCTAATGGATAATAAGAAATTTAACTAACCGCCATCGGTAATGGGTGCCAATTCTTCTTCCACTAATTTCAAGTCCGATGACTTAGGTTCGTCTTCAAAATGTTTAACGACGACAAATTTTTTTGCTTTTACCATTTTAACAATATTTCTTATAAATCATTCAATTCACTAAGAACGCGTTAACTAATCGTAATTACGTACTCCTTAGCAATCAGTTAAACAATGACAGTCACAATTAACGATAAATGATAGAAGTGTGAGGTTTTATAGTACCTACATACTATATGTATGCGTAGATAATACATATATATACATAAACACAACAATGTAAACAGTGATCATATCATAAGTATTTATACTTTAAGATGATGAAAAACACAACTCATTTTATGCAAAGAAAAATGAAGGAAAAAATATTTCTGTTAATTAACACAATTATAATTATCATTGATTTGATATTGGAAGTATATTAGACTGCAAGTGACACATTTTCGTATTTTTATTTTTTATTTGTTTTCTCAGAGTAATACCAGCTATATATGATTATATAATACAAGATAAAAAATTTTACAAAATAATATTTATATTGCGTCAACGTTAAGTTAAAGATTAATTATTAAAGAATTCATTTAAATTTTATTGTAATGTAAAATCTACATGTGTTATCGTCTTCTCTCTGTATAATTTTAAATTATAATATAAAAAATAGTAGAACCTCTATCAATTATACAATTACTTTCAATATTGTTCGCGCAACTACAAATATATTCTCAATAATAATTCCTCTTCCTCATTGTATTATTAATATTCTTAAGAGACATCTTTGTTATTCGTATCTTTTATCATGCAATATCAGACAATATATAATCATTTAAAAATGCATTATTAATATGGATAAATAATGGTATATCAATAGCATTTTGTTTACTACCAATTGAATTTTTTCATCCACTAACTGGGTGTAAATGGTGGTTTTTGTTATTTATATTATACTTGCAAACTTTTTAAGTTCATTCTCATACGCATAGATATGAGTTAAACTCAATCCATATTTTCATAGATATATCAACTATTATCTACGTTTAGTGCCACGTTTATAAGAAAAAATTACGTATCTACTAAAATTATGTCAATAAAAATCAGTAAATATATATCATACACGCATAGATAGGAGTTAAACTCAATACTCATTTTCATAGATATATCAACTATTATCTACGTTTAGTGCCACGTTTATATAGAAAAATTATGTATCTACTAAAATTACGTCAGTAAAAATCAGTAAATATATATCATTTTCAAATGACATATTAATCTACACACAATACAAGAGTATTGTTTGTCTCTATGTTCGTATACACATACGTTTAATAAAAGTAAGTTTTATATATATATATATATATATATATATATATATATATATATATATATATGTATGTATATAAATATAAATCCTGTCACATATAATTATACAATTTAATTTGACATTATTACAAAATTCATATCAATCATATTGTGATCTTTATCTCATAGAAATTCTGAATAAATAAATATATCAAAAAATTAGTACTAACATTCGTGATATTGGTAATTACTTTTTAAAACGAAGTATCATTATATTATATTATTGTTTTTTTTTCTTTTTCCTTTAATAAATGTATACTCTGCTGTCTCTTTTTGTGCTTTTATCATGATTTTTTTTTCACAACATACAGTTACGTTTTATAAGTCAGTATCATAAAATAAAATTATAAACATAGAGATATCATGTTATACAATAAATTATTTACTCTCTGGAAGTACAATATAATATCTATATCTAATATATACAATTCGTAGCCAATAAGGAATATTATCGAATTCAGAAGAGAAGACTGGAAAAGTAATATGAAAATTAATTCTATTGATAGCACATATGAAAAAATAGTAAACTTTAAAAGCAATATTATACTTGGAAATAAAATATTTTAATGTATTAAATGAATAGAGAATATATATACTATTCTAAGTATATTAATTACTTTTTCCAATCATCTCTTTGCATAGTTCTCAAATTTCTGTAAATTGATATTAATTTTACCTAAGTACAATCACACATGAGTCTAGAACAAAATTACATTGAAATAATTTAATTATCAAAAGTCTTTCTGACAAACAAGACATCATTGTTTAATAGACGTTTCAAGGACAGCTATTTGAGTTATATTTATATTTTTCTTGCTTGTCAATTGGTTGCCAGCTGCAAGGGTTAATTTATATTATCACATTCGTTCTATACCATTCAGATAACACGTGTTAAAAGATTAAAATTCAATTATGAACATTTAATTTTATGATCGTCATTTATGGATCGTTATGCATTTTCTAGTTACTATTACAGCTAGTTGAAATTAGAAAAATCTGTTTTTAATTTTATGGAAGGTGTGGACATCTTGATTTGATGTTTTACGGGTTCTGCAGGTCTAGAGTGCCTTAGCGCTTGTTGATGACTGGATCTTACTGCATTTTCCAATTTAGTTTTTAATTCCGTCGATTGAGACATCAATGTTTTGAACTCCTATAATAGAAATATCATCATTAATATAAAACGAAATGGTAAAAACAATTTTTTAAGTACATTTATATATATATATATATATATATATATATATATATATATATATATATATATATTTCTCATAGAAACAATATCATTTATACAATATATAAAATACCTGTGGATACTTCGGTCCTATTTTATTCAGCCATTGAAAACTTTGCTGATGCAATGTTATTTGATATTTGGAAGCATTTTGAAGTTGATCGCCTTCCAAGAGATAATTGATTAAAATCGGTACGAGTAATGTCAACATTTGTATACCTAGTAAATAAAATATAATAGATTATAGATCAAAAGAATGATGAAATTTTGATTAATTTGTTATCTATCAATTTGGTGCGCAATTTTTATTTTTATTTTTTTTTTATGTATGCAAAATTTAATTTCACACACCTTGTAAGAGATCTCCTGAATGCAATGTAACATATATCTTATCAATATTTTATAATAACTTAATGAATAATACTAAATGAAATATTTGATCATACATACGATTAGATATTTCAGCCAATCCTATTAGAGCTTCTACCGTACTGATACATTCCAATGTGAAGGAAAGCTCTAATTCGTTTGTAACTTGTTTACTTTTATCGCCGTATAAATATTCCACTAGTCTAGGTGCCAATGAATGAATATAGGGAGTACTTATCATACGTTCAGGATGTAAGAATATTGTTCTTAAAGTCTGAACACACTTCAGTTTAACCTGAAAAGTATATACGATTTGAATACAATTCAATCATGGACTATTTCTGAATGTACTCATCCTTTTTTTTTTTTTTTAACTCACCAGCATATTATCCGATTGAAAAGCGTGCCTGAAGTGATTTATACAAGGAAATTGTAAATTTGGTGCACTTATAACGTCTGGTAATGCATGTAGAACAAATACAGCGATACTTAGCATCATAGCAACTTCATCCATCTTTGTTTCATCATTACCTGTCATATATATAAAATTGTTCAAATTATATAGTTATATATTTTTTTTTTAAATAATTAGCGATTCCATTTGAACATACGTGTACAAGTGTACAAAATACCTGTTTTAGCGAGATCTATAACTTTTGCTAAAGCACTTTGTAATAGACCTGTCCATTGAGTTTGACTTCTATCATCTTTTGCATATTTATTAATAGTAAGACTTTTAACGCAATGTAATGCTGCATGAACGGGCGTTTCTGAATTGGTCTTTCCAAAATCATTATCAACTCTTACCGCTGTTTCTCTTATTACACCTGTTGCTAAGTATAACAAAGTTGGTAAAATTGCTATAGCACCTACAAAAAAAAAAAAAAAAAACAGAAGTAATATCAATCAATTATATTCGTAAAATATATATCTCTATGTTTATACGTATATATTACATTTTATAATAATTGAATATTTTTGTACCTTGTGGTGAGCAAAGTACTGGTAATGACTCCATAATGTTTAAAGCGGAAGCAATAAGTTTTCCACTTTCTTCTGTAGGTATATAACCTTTCTGAGATAAAATAGCTGTTGCACTACCTGGATTAGGATTTAATGCCGGTATCTGACGAACCAGTAAGCACAAGCACACTTCCAACAAGGCAAATACTAATGATTTGCCTGGTGTAAGTTCCCCCGTTTCTCCTCCTTCGCCTAATAAATCTAATTCTATCGTTTCGTTATTTTCTTCATGCGCTGGTGACAATTCTGTTAACCAAATTTGCGATATAAATTATTTTTTTTTTTTTTATTAATAATGATTAGAAATATATATATATATTCTTACCTTTCAGTTTTTCTTTTTTTTTTTCTGCCAGATCTTCCTGAGCTGCTTTCATTATTTGTTTTAAAACTTCCATTGTTACCATTTGAATTACATAATTTCCTCTTGTTAACAGTAATCTTAAAAAAAAAAAAAAAAAAAAAAATGTAAAAATAAATATCAAAGTGCATAGATTTTTAATTCATTAATTACACATATGTACGTACCTATGTAGAACGTTACACAATTCAATGGATAACGATTTGTCTGTAATTAAAATTTTACGAGCCCATACAGAATCGAGCAAGGTATAGAGGGCATTTAAGCACGTTTCTATATTTTGCGTAGACTCAGAAGATCGTGGACTACATAATGCTTCCATACATATTCCTACGATATGAAAAAACATGATTTATATACATGTACGATATTATTTATAAAAGCATTTTTATATTATTTACAAACGCTTACCAAAAAGCAAATGGAAACGTTCAGCATTTGTATCGATCTTAGTTGAAATATTGTTATTATTATTGTTGTTGTTGTTGTTGTTTATGTTATTACTGGAAACATTTGAAGTTTTCGTTTCATCGTTTGTATTCGATATTCCAAATCCTCTAGCGTTAAGCCACAAAGCAGCAGCATGAAGTATAGGGGCCCACGATTCTGCATAATGAGGACGAGCAGATTCCATTGTATCTGTCGTATAAAAAGCTCCACCGTCATGCGGCAACTGACTCGAGAATTCTACGATAATATAATTATATTATTATTATTCTATAATTTACCGAGGTTGTTAATAAATCGTAAAAAATTATTTATATTACCCGGTGGTAACGAAAGTAAAGCATGATCCCTCAAAGCAGCTAACCAATATTGACTTAAACTTAAAAGCTCAGGTTGTACTAAACTTAACAAACTTTCATTTTGAAATTCGAATTCACCGAATTCCTCGCCGGTACTATCGTCTGCTCGATTTATATTAGTAATTTGTGTACTATGACTATTTAATGCTGTACCGTCCTTAATCATAGCGACTACATATACCTGTAAAGTATTTAAAAATATTATGTTATTTGTAAAAATTTAATAACGTATCTTTCTATACATTTTAATAATTCGTTTAATAACTATGACGTGTGTTAATACCTCTGCCCATGCTTTTAAAATCGCCAAACGTTCGAGAGTGGAGAGACTTTCATTGTAAAGCTGCGGACGCGTATGACCCTCCCTTAATTTTTCTAACGAAGAAACGAGCAATTGATGTACCCTTCTCAAATCATTTAAATCCCTAGCAACACCACTACCAATCCAAGCACTGCAAGCTTCGCAAGCAGCAGCCGTAACGTGAGATGCCGTTTCTGTAGAAAATGCTGGTCTCAATGCAGCACCTACCTATAAAAATAAATAAATAAATAAATAATTAAATAAATAAATAAATATATATATATATATACGTTATAACAATATAAGTTATATACTATATATATTATAACTTATATTATATTGCTCGTAAGTAAATTGTATATATAATATTGTATATATAATAGACAAATTTTAATTACTTGTGCTTGAAATTGTTCAAGTAAAAGATGTCCAGGAAATTCTGGTTCAGGGACTTTAGCAAATTTATCAATAATTTCTTGCAATGTTTTTAGACCTTCAAGACGCAAAGGGTCGCAATCACTGGTCGCAGCCATAAATGCCATTCGTACCAAGTCGGAGAGATGCAACACTAAGAAATCACCTGGTATTTGAAGGAGGATATTTTAAAAAAAAAAAAAGAGAGAAAACAAAAAAAAAATTATACTAATATTATATATAATTATGTTCCATCGAATATACCTTTCCCTTTAGTTAATTGCATATCTTTAGCTAATGCTAGATCGAAATGAGCTTGCTTATTATTTACACAAGCGGCTACTATGCGCCTTACGCATTGAGCAGCAAAAACTCTTGTTGGCCATCTAGGAGTTATTGTTGGTCTTTGTTTCGTAGATTCATCGGCATGAAATTCTGCTTGATCGTCGTCTCCCTCTACATCAGCATTTTCATTATCCGCCGTACTATCTTCGATATTTGCAATATTTCCTTCTTCGGTTGTACTCGATTCTTAACGATAAATATTATCTTATTAAACAATTTTTTGATTCGTGCAATAAGCTAAATATTATTAAGTTAACGGTTAACTTAACTACCTGATGCAATTGTCAGTACATCCTTACAAAGCGATAGCCACTGAGACAAATTATCCGCAGCTAATATTTGCAGCATACTCATTAACGTATCATGTATATCTTTAATTAATTTGCTATCTGTTTCTGTGTCCAGCATACTAAATAAAACACCTGGAAGACCTGTTTCTGTTATAACAAGCCCTTCTACTACATTAGTACCTCTGCTTTCATTTGCCAGTGTCATTGCGTGCTCGCAAACTTCTTTTGCTTCCCGTTGAACAAGTTGACGAAGACAGGATATTGCTGCTTTACGCAAAAGTAAGTGATTGCTCGATAAAGTTCGCTATGGAAAAATATTTAATTATAAAAAGGTGAAAATACTATGGTATATAATAGAGTCAGATTGTTTAAAATAACTTACACATAACGTTGGAACTAGAGAAGACAAATTGACGTGTCTCGGTGCAAATAAATGTAATTGTTGAAGGCATCCTGTAGCTTCGGCTTGTACAAGTGGATCCTGATGATCTTGCATAATAGCACAAGCGCATAAAAACGATGATCGAGCCATGCAGATCGTTGTAGTATTTCCTGGAAAAATAATTATTTTATATAATATATATATATGTTAATTAATACTTGTAAAATTTAATGTCAAACAACACAATTAACCTTGTAATTCTGGTCCTATTGTTGTAATAAGAGCAGACAATACTTTTCCTATACATTGATGTACATCAATATAAGATTGGGGAACATTAAGAAGAAGAGTCAATGCCAAAGACAATGTAGGTTCTACGTAACCTCGGAACATTGGTCCACCTGAATCAGCTATAAGTGCAAGAGCATGCAATGCCCATACCTAATAAAAAAACATTAATTTTTTCAAAAATTTATAATTATATTGAACATAAAAGTAATTAGTTATGTTAAAAATAAGTGTGTGTGTGTGTGTGTGTGTGTGTGTATATAGTGAATATAATAAACTTTCTTACTTGCACTACAGGAGATGAATTATCTTGCGCAAGAGCAAGTAATATGCTAACACTGGTATTGAGATGTTGACTGGAACCCATCCCTCCGACATATTTATGAAGGCAACCTAATGCCAAGGAATGTCCTGTTCTACTTGCAACATCACGAGCAGACTTTAATCGATCAAAACTGGTTTGCGCCAATTCTGCTGTGAATTTAGGATCTGATATAACCTGTGCCATTCTTCCAACAGCTTCTCCCGCAGCCCATCGCAAGATAGAGTTACTGCTTACAAGCGTACTCTATAATATACAAACGTTATATTATAAAAGAAGTACATAGAATTAAATAAAATATTTCAGTCGTAAAGCTTTACAATAATAAGATTAGTCGCAGATTTTTTAACATCTTCTTGTCCAAAACCGGTCTTTGCTTCATTCAGTCCTTTTAAACCGCTTAATACAGCTGTAAAAACATTCATTTGTATCGCTTCCTGTCTACCAGATTTTGTATGCTTTATACATTCGCTGAAGTGATCCAGCATTTGTAATCTATGTTTATTTGCTACTCGAGGGAAAATTTGTCCAAAGAGAGAAATAGAAAGATCAATAACTGCTACTCCCAAAGGCAAAGGTCCGGGGACTATTTCATCCTGTAGGTAACGTATAATGCATAAGTATTCTGGGTATATGCATATTACCCATTTGTTACACATAAATATTGCTAATAATTTTATTTACTCACATGAGGAACTGGACGATATAAACAGCAAGAATTATGTTCTAATGCTCCAGACCCCGCAGCGCTATTAGGTTGCAACTAAAATACCAGAAAAAGATTATTTACATAAAATCCTTAGATCGTAATATAAAGAATTTCGTATATAATTATTTTCAAAACAGAAAGGAAGATATAAAAAAATAACAGATTAATTATATCTAAGACATGTGAATATTAAATATCAATACAAATAATCGTTAAATAAAATGCGATAAAGAAATAATTTATGGTTTATATTAAAGCACTTAAATGATTTAATTAAAATAAAAACTTGGACGAAAGTAATGTCAAAGTTGTAGAACGTATAAAGATTTATAGAAATAAAATCCAGATGTAATAATCATAAAGATACATCTTGCAAGGATATATTACTCACATGATCCAAATCTGCCCTTCTGTTTGATTCCAACTGGACACAAACCATAGTAATATTTAGTTAACTTGAAATTATTTCTCTCATCGATATTTCAAACCATAAATGAATATAAAAGTTCTATTTATGGTATAGTAAAACTATTTACATTTTTTATTGTGTTGTATATATATTAAATGAAAAGATTATAAGTAATCATTAAAAGTTCAATATATTGCACTTACTTGATCTTCAATCATACGATGATCTGTTTCTTGTAACCACGTACCAAGAATGACAGAATCATTAGCATGACAAACAGTACGTAATAAAGATGTTGTTGTATTTCCAGGATTTTCAGTCAGTGTAAATTCTGATACTAACATTCTTAAAAGATGAGTATAAGAACCTGTATAATACATTTAATGAATTAATATGTTTTCATGGATATTTATATGTACATGTGTGTGTGTGTGTGTGTAAACCATGAGTTTTTAAGTAAAATTAATATTGTATATTTACCTTCAAAAGTTTGAGGTGGTAACAATAATAAAGTTTCATATAAACGTAAACGGACCATAGCAGCAGGAGCCTTTAATTGTTGGCCATAATTTTTTAGCACTGTAGATAAACTGTGAACAATATTTTTTATGAAAAAAGAACAAAAGAAAAAGAAAAAGAAAATTTATCTCTAGATTGACAACGATAAAAGTAGGACATTGAAATATTTACTTTGTTAACATTGCAAGTGCTGATTCAATGGGCGTTAAGAGTCGTCTTGTAATATCGTCGTTCAAAAGTTCCGAACAATGTAATAAAAAGCTGTGCATAGCTGACAAAGCACCTGCTCGACCTTCCAATGTCACCTGCCAAGTAAATGCATCGCCACGTGCCTTTTCACTTTCTAATTCTTTGTTTGAACGTGGAAAAGAGTTCCTCCATAGGAGTAACATTCTTGGTAGTAAACCTTTAACCACCGCTGTACCTGTTAAATAAGAAATGTAAAGAAAAAAATATATGGGTCGTCTCTCTCTCTCTCTCTCCTCTCTCTCTCTCTCTCTCTCTCTCTCTCTCTCTCTCTCTCTTACAGAAAATTATTTATAATCGTTGTTGATATTGATTTTCCATACCTAATGTCATTATAGCCCCGATTAAAAGCCAACCGGCGTGTGTTCTATTTAACGACAAACGACTATTTTGACTCGCACTCCTTAAGAGTTCTTCTGCGGTATTGAAAATTATCTAAAATTATGTTATATGTTTTAATAATAATAATAATAATAATAAAAAAAAAAAAAAAAAAAAAAAAAAAATAATAATAAATCGATACAAATAATATATTGCGTGTCGTTATATGGATTGGATTTAATTACTTTTCCCTTTGTGTGTGGTACACCAAGTGGTGAAAAACGAACGCTTCCTAAAACAGCGGCGAGCGCACTACTGTAACCAGCGATGGCCTCGGGTGAGCTTCGCATATTTTCAATACCATCTACGCATCGATCAATTAAAGGCGTTATTTGGCTGGGGACGGCAACGCAGATGCAACGTAAGCACCAAGAGGCTGCTAGTCTTGCTGCTTGACATGGATGTATTAGAACAGCCATGATCGTATCCGTTAAACCTATACAAACATATATATATATATATATATATATGCATAATAAATAATAATTTTTTTTTTTTTGACTAATTACACACCTACAATAACAATAATTTCAGGTACGCATACGTACTCAGAGATTGATCGGACAGTAAGTTGGACGCTGTTGTACCCAATCCTAATATTAAATTTCCCATTTCTTGAAGCGCACATACCAATAAATGTTGACTGAATAAAGTTTCCTGATTGCAGTCTTTGGCATTTTCCGGGCTAAAATCTGTGAAAATTGTTCATTAGTCATTGCATCTGTATTTATTCGAAGCAGTAATTAATCGGATACTTATAATAATGAACATTATACCAATTGAATTCATTTGCTTCAATATTATATGCGCTATTTCTTTGCAAGCAGCAGCTTGAGCTCCCTCACTGAGTAATTTTCCTATAGTACCATGTAATATGAAGTTAACACATTTTCTTGAATATACTGCATCGACATGTGAATTAGCTGCTTTTGGATTAGTTACAAGATCTAATACATGTGCTACCAATACACCGATATTTCGTTCTAACCATGTACCTCCTAACATTTGAACAAACACAACATATGCCTGTGAATATATATATATATATATACATACAATTGATTATAAATACAAAATCATTTTATGTATATCAATAATAATACATGAATTGTTTGCAGACTTACATGAGTCACGCCCACTCGAACTTCTCTATTTATACTGGAAGTACCTTTGATTATTTCACCGGTACCTTTTAAGAAACCAACTCCACCTCTCAAAAAGCCTGACATTAGAATATTTAGCACTTCTTCTAAAGATATTTGTTTACCACCTTTATTTTGTGCAACTGAAACATCATAAAAAAAGTATAAGATTAAATTTATACTTTGTTAGCATGTTATAACAGTTCAATTGTTTATACAAGTTATTACCTGTTGGATTTTTTCCTTTGGGAGTTGGAATTTGTGTCATTGCCACCAATGAACCTAATAATTTAGCAACAGCGCATCTTACTTCATAATTTGAGCCTTCGAATGCTCGGAAACACAATGTTGCTACGCTTTCTATCTCTGTTGTATAAAGGAACAGCGCATGATTTAACATTTCTAATAAGCACTGGAAAACAACATACATATTTTAGATAAGAAAATTATTTTTAAGTGTATTGTATAAATGAAAATAATAAAATAGTATTACGGTGTAAGTATACCTTTGCTGCAGCACACCTAACAGCCATTACTCTATCAGTCAAATAATGTCTAGAAACTTTATATATTTCTTTGTGAACGTTTGTAATTGCAGATCCCATACCAGCACATACCTGAAGAGTAATAAAATTTTATAATCCAACATTAAATATAATTTAATTTAGATCGACATAATTATATTTTATTTCTTGTTAGTTACTTTTTCCAAAGTATGCATTATTTCTATTCTCATTTGTGACTCTGCAGAACGTAAAGATTTTATCAGAATTTGTACAGTTTCCTCATAGGATCTTCCCATCATTCTCCCTAATTTTTCGTACATACATCCAACGCAACATATCGCAGCTCTAAAGAACAATAATTTATTAACTAATAATTAAATAACAGATATTACGAGAAAATAATAAGTGTTAGCTTATTTTACTTACAATTTTGTCGGTAAGAAACTTGGCGAGTCATCTTTATTTTTGAGAATGTCATTACATTTATTAACGGTATCAAATAGAAGGAACGTATCACCTACGCTAAACAAAGTCGCAAGACATCTTGCAATAAGACGACGCGTGGGAGGTCCGGGTGCGCCTTGCATGTGTTTAGTTAATTGTTCTACTAATTTTTGTTGGCATCCTTTTATGTCGCTCTTCAAGTTTTATATATTAAAAATGCAATATCGATGTCATCGAAAAAAAAATAAAATTGAATATATATTTAAAATAAAAAATTATTAATTATTACCTTCTGTGCAGCGACTAAAACCTTATCCAAAAAACGCAACCATTCAAATATAAAAACTGGCCTTTTAGCTTCAGGAATCTGATCAAGGGCATCCTCATTGAGGGTCAGACTATGACTCAACTCCATCATCATTTCTACGTGTTTATACTGACTTTAACTTTTATCTACTACTTTGCTACATCATTAACATAAATTATATTTTTATAGTATTTTTTATCAATGACTAGTATTATTTAATAATCATTAAGATTCATAATTATTTATATATATATATATATATATATATATATATATATATATATAATTACTTTTCTAAACGTAATTAATTAATAACAATTATACAAATATAGAATATACGATAACATACCAGAATAAATTCGAATGAGAGTTTAATCAGTTTGTCGGATTTAACATTGCTTTTGCTTAATCGTCACTTGTAAGTATCCCTTCGTTTCATATATGTATGCATATAATATGTTTAAGATATTATAAAAAAAAAAAAAAAAACGATTAAACATATATAATGGAAAATGTTGAATTTGTACTATGATTAAATATTATTTTTGCTATTATATTTTATCATTATTCGATTCAATTTCGAACGATTTACTGTGAATTAAAAAAAGACAACAATCAACTTCCTCTTAATGACAAATACTGAAATAGCCAGGATAGATAAATCAGGGGTCTCAAAGCATCAATGTATAAGACTGCCTACGATTTTAGTTCTACATCTTCGATGTCAGATGTCGCAGCGATATATTCTTATGTTATCTTTATTTAAATTTACATAGCTGATGTAGAGAATACAATTCTTAAATTAAAAAAAAAAAAAAAAAACAAAACAAAAAAATTTCAAAATAATTTGGAAAGCGATATTTAAACAGTTGAATTTATTGATTAATTAAACGAATCCGTGAATTTCTACGCTTTGGAATTGGTTATAATCCTAATTGAGAAGAATAACGCACGAACTTTTTCTCTCTCTCTCTCTCTCTCTCCCTTGACAAAACGATGAATGCATTTGATATTAATACAAGTTTAATAAAACGTAGCGTATAAGTAGACAAATCACTCTACTTTCACGAAAGAATGCAAACAACCTAAAGCAAATGATTTAAGTGTTCCCGCGTTGCCAAAATTCATCGGGACGAAAATTGCTGAAACGGGATTGGCTGAACCAAGTCGCACGCTGATTGGTAATTGATGTCATGTGATACTGTTGCTGCCATAATATGAATATTCAAAGTTAAATTCAAATGCATGGTGCATTTTATTTAATACTGTTATGCGAGGACAATTCGCAGAAATCGCGAGTTTTTATTTTTTCTTTTAAATGTATAAATTTCATTCTTCAAGTAAATCACACATTAAAGTAAAAAAAAAAAAAAAAATAAAAGGGAAAAAACTGATTTTGCTTTCGTAATAAAGATAATATTTTACGTGCCGCTTGGAAAAATATAAAGAGGAATATACAGCATATTATATTCGTAATTAGTTCGATTATTTTAAGAATGCGAATATACAACAAATGTCGAATAAATTTATACATTCGAAAGAGATTATCTTTCGAGGATTTTAATCGAGTTATCGATTAGACCAATCGAGAAAAGGTAATGTAAACAAAACAAGAGAGCATCAATGAAGGTAAGGATCAATTTTAATTATTAAGAATAATGATGTACATTGAACCCGTTTAAATTTATTAACACTCATCATGACTAGAAGTTTTTTCCGTTAGAAGATTAAATTCCTTTGAGGAACGCGTAAGTAAGAACGTTTGAGATGTCTTTCGTAATGTCGATAACACTGTCAAGGTTCTCAAAACATCATATTATAAGAACTGTTCGTAAAATAATCAATCAACTTTATTCGAGTATTTGGTAACGTGAAAAATTTTGTCATAAACGAATACGATTTGTGCGTATGCGTTCATATAAGCGGATTATTAAAATGAACTAAACATATAATAATGTAATAATATAATGATGAAAATAAATTAGAGATTCGGAAATAATATATATTATATATATATATATATAGATATGTTAGAAAAAGTTGTTGAATAATATATAGAGTGTACAAAATATCGAACAAATATTATTTAAATGTAAGAAAAATAATGGAACGTGTTGTTGATATGGTATAATAAAAACAAGTGGAGTTATATTAAATCAAAATGTGCAAATACTAATGTGACGTGAATAATAAGAAAATCGAATTCTCTTCCTCATTTATTTTTCCCCTGTTTCCTCGAACGAGCTTATTAGCTTGGTGACGTATTGATATTTATTTTTTGTTATTTCACGCAATTGTCGATTCATACTTGTTTAAAGTTTACATATAGATACATACATACGTACATACATAAGTTCTCGAGTGCAAAACGTTGAAGTAAACGCATCGTTAGATTTTCGATTTATCTCGTGTATGTATGCATGTATATTCGTGAATGTGCAGTTACATTTTCATGTATATACATAGGTTTAATAATTATATAATATTTATATAATTCTTCATATACTTATTATCTTCAACTTTCAAATGTTATTTAATTTTATATTTAAAACCAATTGTCTCGTTAAATACATACATACATATATATATATATATATATATATATATATATATATATATGTATATGTATATAAATTGCAAGAAAGAATTGGAGGATTCTTTCGCGAAAATTCACAAAGTTTCTCATCAAATTCTTCGTATTTCATTACTATAAAATTAAACAGTTTGAATCTATAGGATGTTTCCCATTCGAAGTTTCGCAAGTAATTATTTCCCTGGCTAAGCTCGTTTCAAAAGATATTTCCGTTAAAATTAATTCTGTTTCAGATGGGAGTTGGAGGGGAGGGGTCTATATCTTATGGTGATCGGAAATCTTCTTTGGGTGGATGTGTTTGTGAGGTTTCGAGGTGATCTTTTCTTTTCTTTTCCTTCGTCAAGTAATCCTTTCGAGGTCGAATTCATTAACCACAACACTTTGAACTTTCAAGGTGATTCAACTATCGTACGAAATATTGAAGATCACCTTGAAGACTCAGAAACACGTCCACACAAAGAAGATTTATGATCAACATAAGATGGATCAGTTTCGTATAATAAACGTTTTTTTTATATTTATTTTTTTTTTTTAAGGAATTTTAGTTCAAGGAAATAATTATGTTCCGAATTTCAAATTTTGAGCATTCATTGTGTGCATTAGAAGATCAAAGTGGATGCAAAGGAATATTTAATCGGACAATATACCGATGTATTTCTTTTATATAAATAATTTTTTTTTTTTGACTTTAACATATATTCCTCGATCTTTCACGTTTTTCATCATATAAGAGTGTATTCTTCATTCATTTATGCAAGTAAAATTACATTCTTTTTTATCGTTTTAATATAGTCTCCCAGTAACACATATTTATTTAAATTACTATTATTAGCTATAATTATATGTTACATGCATACACGCGCGCGCGCACCTACACACACACACACACATACACACACAAACACACACAAACATACACACACGCATGCATGTATGCATTTATTGTATAAAAAATATATATATACACATACATGTGTCTATGATTATACGCATTTCGTGATAATTAGATCTAATTAAACGATAACGCGTGTTGTAATAATTTGACGTAATTAAACGATACGTATACAAATATGTTAAATAATTTAATGAAAAAAAAAAAAAACAAGTTTACCAATATCTTATTAAACACTCATGTGGATTATTAACGACATGAGAGGAGCAAAGTTCACAAATATATTATACGGTATGATGAGTTTTAGGTAATACACGACAGTAGAAACCTTTGTAATACATTTTTTTTGCCCTTTGAATGGTTCCTTAGGATTGGCCTTAAGTTGAGGTGTTGTCTATGAGATTAGTATTTCTTGCGGTGCAGAACGTTATGTTCAATTGTCAGAGATATGATACAGAATTGACACACAGGATCAGGTTTCCTCTTTGTTGAAAATATTTAGATAATGTTGGACGAATAAAATGTGTCATTTATCCTGATACTTGAGAATAGAACCACCCGATCGTACTCTTGATTAATTTAAATGACCATTTTGATATTTATTAAATGAGCATTTTGAAGTTTGGAGAATCGGTTATTTCTATGGCGACTCTCCGTCGGCTCTTTCATTTTCTTCTATTCGAGAATGCATCCAAATTATCGTGCGATCAAGTTGATGTCTTTCGGATCGTTAAAAGTTGTCGCTTTTTGATAATTCTTTTTCCTCTCAAAAAGTATCGATTTTGTGATTGAAATTCGTCGATTACAAGTTACGATACGCTATGTTCAACTACTTATACGGGTGTTCCATGAATTTCTTAAGCGCCACGTTATGAATAACTCTAGATCCCTGTGATTATATAAACATACAGGGTTATCTCTTGACCGTTTAGAGTATCGGTTTCATTCGTGTAATCGTATTCGTATATTCATATAAATATCGTGTACTCATTTCGTATCAAAAACAAAAAAAAAAAAAAAAATAGAAAAAAAGAAAAAAGGAAGGAACTTATGGGACACCCTAATATAAAACCCGTCTTCTAGCGAATGACTTCATATATAACACGTTCCTTTGGTTAATCGTCGTAGATAATTGTGTTAAAAGGAACAAAGGAACAATGGAAAGAGACGACATGACTAACGGGCTGGGGGGAGGGGGAGGGACTATGCTCCTAATATTTCTAAGCTCTTATAATAGGATACGTTTGATTATTACGCATGTATATATAATTGGTACATACATACTTCGTCGAAGTAAAATCCTTTGTTTTATTAATTCTAAGAGGAATTTATGAATATATATATGAGGATGGAGCATACTTGTCACATACATATTTGTCTATCATTCTAAATGAGCTAGGTGTACTTTCTGATCATTATTGTCGCGCATTAATTAAGACGAATGAATTCGTTTTGTAGTTATAAATAGTTTTTCGTTAAATTTTTGCATTATTTATGTATTTGCATGCTTCTGGCTCTCTCTATGTGTGCGTGTGTAATATATTCGCAGCTAGTACTTCCTTCAACACTAATCGTAATGCTGAAATTAATAAAATATAATGTATCGTTAAAAAATTCAAAGTAATCGAATGGTCGAAACATGTTACATATTACGCATTAACTTATTAATCGAAGCAAATAGTAAATATTAATGACAAATGTATACACGAAAAATAATATTATACTCTGAAGTGAATTATGAATATATGTATTGGTAAATAATATCATTCATCAGAGAAAGATAATGGCGATTGGTTATCTTTCGTATATACACGTATATCGAATCTTTATTGCTTTGTTAATAAAATAAAAGAATTAATATTAATATGTATAATAAATTCATGAATAAATACAAATCAAAGCGATCGTGAGTTAGCTTTCATTGATTGTATACTCATTAAGTTATCAATCAACGAAATTGTAAATTTAAATGTAAACGATCAGAAAAGAATATGTTCTTACCTTCCGACGATTGTCAATCGTGTTATTAAAATTTTTTTAAGGCCGCAGTATACATAAATCGGATTGCAAGAGACTCGATCGCACTACACGTTAGAAATAATTATTAATAATTAATTCTCCTTCATTATCGGTTGTGTAAACATGCGAACGCATATTTACAATAACTGACTATATGCGATTGGAGTTAAACCTTTGGTGTAAATAAAGAATGAAGATAATCTTTTTTCCTCATTTACATCCAATTGTGAACATGGATCTTTTTTTTTTTTTTATTTAGAAATTTATTCACATCTAAGCTTAAAATCTTTATGTATGACTGTAATCAATTTTTTTTTGTTTAATCCATTTTTTATGTAATTTGCATATTATGAAACCAGAAGTCTAACAAATTTTCATTTTTGTTTTGCATTTTCTCTTCAACTAAGTTTTGTATTATATTTTGTATTATATTAAATATTTATATTTTGTTGTATAAACGAGTATATAATAATTTACTATTATAAAAAATATATAAAACATTTTTCATATATATATATATATATATATATATATATATATATAATAATAATAATATTATGTCTATAATTTTTATATACCTCATTTATTCGTATCATTATAAATCACTTATTTCTAATTAAATGAGAGGATAAAAGTCAATCAGCTCGTAAAAAAAAGCAAACTTTTATTAACATTTTCTTCTTCCTTTATCAATTTAAATTCATATTATCATTAATCTTCCAATTCTCTATGGAGGAATTAGATAATTTCAGTATCAAAAGTCAAAGGAGAGAGAAAGAGAGGGAGAGAATTAAAAACTTTATTTTAATTTCAAATAGTTTCTAATTATTATGAGTTTCTGACTAAATAAATTAAAACAAAAAAAATAAAAGAATGATAGGAAAGAAAGATTCACCTTATGTCACTGTGATCTCAGCCTCTGTTTCTCTCTCTCTCTCTTTTTTCCTGATACAATCAATATTTCTAAAATCAATTGGCTAATTTCACGTATACCTACTGACATATACACGCATACAGTACACATTTTTAATTAATTCATTAGTCTCGGTGAATTTATAAACATTTGAATATAATGTAGGTGGGTATAAAAAAGAAAAAAGAAAGAATTATGCGAATAATTGGAGAGAGAGAGAGAGAGAGAGAGAGAGAGAGAGAGAGAGAGAGTAATCGAACGCGATCATTTCGATTTGCCGAATTAAAATTTATTCGAAACACGTTCCTTCTCTTATTATTTGATCCGTCCGTAAGTAAATATAAAATATTGTGTGTAAAGATTTTTTCGAGTACAAGTCGTTACGGACTATTACACAGTCAAGTTCGCCGTTTCATTGATCCTTAAAGATCTCTTTAGAAGGCTGCCTTAACATTGAGTCAACATCAACCTCGACCGTTAAACTTTGCAAGACGCTTTGCACGAAGAAAAAAGAAAAAGAAAAGAGGAAGAAGAAAAAAAAGAAAAGAAATGGAAAAACAACATTTAAAAAAAATCGATTTATATGTAAACCCGTTCTCTCGGTCTAGATTTTAATATTATCGTTTATGTGTCATTCGTTTGTAATGGAGGACATAATGTCAATAAAATCACTGATAAAACTTATCACGACACTAGCGGTAGGAAGGGAAGAAAAAAAAAAATAAAAAAAGAAAATAAAAAAAAAATAAAAAATAAAAAAAAAAAGAAAACAAAAGAATAAAAAATAAAAGGAAAGAAAGAGGAACAAAGAAGAGAATGAATACATAATATAATTTTATACGCGAGACCATTCGTATTTCAACGTCATAGTTACAAAATAAATTGAATATAAATTATGTTAGACGTTTTTTTTTCCTTTTTTTTTTTTTTTTTTTTTTTTAATACCACATTAAGTAAGGAGTTAACACATGGAAAGTATGAATTAATGTTTATACGGAGTTAACGTATTAGCCGTAGTTATAAAATAAATTAAATTTGAATTTATTTTAGGGATATGTTAAATATATTTTTTTCTTTCGTTTTTTTTTTTTTTTTTTTTTCATGAACGCTATTACCAAACACTTCTTCCTTTCTTTATTTCAAATGTCATTAATAATATGTCGTAAATGTTTCTTCTCCTTTCTATTTTTTTTTCTCTTTCATTATAAAATTTTTCGAAACAGTTAAAGATAACAATTTTGTAGAAACAAATAAACATTTGACGGAACTCCTAATATCCTATATCATATGTCAGTTGTATACTATTATTAAAAGATACGCATCAACTTGATCTATTCATTGACACAAGAAGTTTTCTTTCCACGCGTTAATTTAATATTTCTAATTTCTTGCTGTTTCTTATGATCTTTCGTTTTTTTTTCTTTTTTTTTTTGCTATTTCCCAATCGAATGTAGACTAAAGAGCGTAAGTTCGTTTCATGTTTTATACCAACGTCGTTTTGAATATCTTCGTTGTTCGCTCTATCGTCGTCGTCGTCGTCGTCGTCGTCGTCGTCATTCTCCGGGGGGGTTACATGATCGAGAGACGGTATAAAGCAGAGTGCACATACGACTAGCACGCACTAATATCAAGAAAAGAGGGAAAGAGAGAAAGAGAGAGTGTGTGATAGCAAAATAGTGTATTACTCGCGGAACGTTCGCCGATAATACGTCTATCTAAATAAATGCGGGTGAAATTATTAATCTTTAACACATATTCATGCGTATGACCTCGTGCGCCTTCTCTCGTGATTAATATAATATCTAAAAAAGAAAGAAAGAATATATATAAATTATTGGTTTTGGTGTATAAAAGGAAAGAAATTAAAAAAATTCGAAGGATTGTAAATACACGTATACATATATATACATACATATATATATATATATATATATATATATACACATACATACATATATATATATATATATGTATGTATATATATAGAAAAGTTATATCTCAGTACGTCATTGATTTATTTTTCTTTCCTTTCTATTTTTTGTTTCGATCAATTTTTAAGTTCTGTCCACGACTTATCCTCCAGGAAAACTAGTTTGCCTTCGCTCGGTGAGTGTTACATTTATATATATATATATTAAATTGTCTTGTCACTTAATCGGTGAAACTTTTTGTCTTTCCTCTCCTTTTTTTTTCCTTTTTTGAAATATTCTTCCCCTAAACAATTCCGTTCCTTTTGGTCGGGTTCTTTTCTCTACTTTTTTTTTGTTCGTCTTTTACGAACATTTTACAACTAATTCACGAAATTTTCACGACGACGTTTCGTAAACGAGCATTTACGTAGAAAGGAAAAGAGAAAAGAGAAAATGAGAAAGAACATCTTCTCTTCCTTTTCCTGTTATCTCTCGTTTTTTCTTTTTTTTTTTCTTTTTTTTTTTACAAGTAACAACAACGAACAATAATGGAAAGTTTAAAATTGAATGATAAGAAAAAAGAGAGAGAGAGAGAAGAAATAACGTAAGTTCACATTTTTTTAATTAGGTATTAAAAAGAAAAGTATTTGATGTTACGGTATAAATATCGCATAGTAATTATAATCGGAACAGTTTCGAAATTTTTGATAAAGCATATTGGTGCGTCATTCATTCGTATATAAAGTGATTAATAATTTTCAGTAAAAGAAAAAAAGCTAAAAAAAAAGGACTACGATATACAATTCTTTTTTATCTAGTTACGCACTTTCTTGTTTTTTTTTTTTTCTAATACAGTATGAGATACTAAAAATTATCAAGAATAAAAGTAAAAAATTACATATTATCGCTGAAATATTTCATCGAATGAGAAACACCAAAATATGGTGTTACTTATGCTGGATATAAAATATTAAAAGTTTTCTATAATAAATACTAATAGTGTTACTTATATTTAGATATAAGTAATCAAATATTATTTCAATATGAAATACGATTGGATCCTCTCTCTCTCTCTCTCTCTCTCTCTCTCTCTCTCTCTTATTTATTCAGATATAAAGTATCTGAATATTTGAATATTTTCAAATATAAAATACTAAAGTAGATGACAAAGGCATTCGTACGATGTCTTCGTTTCATCATCATCATCATCATCATCATCATATATATATATATATTCGTACGATGTCTTCGTTTCATCATCATCATCATCATCATCATATATATATATGAAATATTCATGAATAATGATCAAAAAAATGTTTAACTTTGAACTTTTGTTGATCTTTTAAGTAGTCGAACATATGCAAAGACAAAAAAAAATACTCGAATACAATAAACGAATAAAATAATCGAAATTAATCGAATAAAATAACAATAATAATACTAATAATAATAATAATAATAATAATAATAATAATAATTATTATTATTATTATTATTATTATTATTATTATTAAAAATAATTATTATTAGAAATAATAATTAAAATAATAAGAAAAAAGAAATAAGAAATAAATATAAAGGAAAAGGAAATAAAAGAAATAAGATATAAAAGAATAAAGAAATATAATTAAAAAAATAATAATTATTATTATTAGAAAAAATGAGGAAGAAAAGATCACGACGAAGAAGAATCGAAAGAGTTTTCCAATATAAAAAAAAAAAAGAAAAAAAAAAAAGAAAAAGAAAAAATCTCACAACAGAAACATGTTTGTGAATACCGATACGATATGTTCGTTTGCATTTCAAAAGAAGATTTATCCGTTTACAGATGTACCTACATATTTGTCTTTCGTCAATAGATATTTTTGAAATATTGCTAGCACGTTAATCCATTACATATAGCATTTAAATCCACACGGGAATACAAATTCCTTCCTCTATTCGTTCGAGTTCGAAAGAACAAAATAAGAAAAAGAAAGAACAGGAAAGGAGAAAGAAAAAAAAAATACGTAGGTACTTTAAATCTCATCGCGATTTAATATAAACCGTACTTAGTGTCAATTTTTAGACTGCTCAAAAAAGAAAAAATAATCGAATGGTTATGTCCCGTAAGAGGGAGAACTCAAATCATGTTTATCGTCTGTCTTAGCGTATTATTTACCGTTAAACATATATATATATATATATACATATTTTTTTTTCTCTCACCTCGCAATTCGGTAACGGTTGTTTCGAGATAAATAAACGCTCAACAAAATAAAGTCTCAAAATTATTTTATTAGCTGTATTATATAGATATCGTAATAATTCACACGAAATGGATATGCGCTCAATATTTAAATAATATTTTACGTTCGATATAATATTTTCTATTAATTGTGCGAGATTAATTATTTTGCTACGAGAAAAAAGAAAATGTAGTTATAGTGGAATCGAGATTGTCGAACGGTTAGAATAAATTGAAAAAAAAAAAAAAAAGAAAAATTTTGTTGTCCTATCTGCTTAGAAAGTTCAAAATTCGTTTCCATTGTGTCCAGAAGTATTATAAGTGTGTGTGCTTGCGTGTGTGTGTGTGTGTATACTTATAATAGACTACTATGACATTATATAATTTTTATGTTATATAAAAATTAGTTATAAACTCTTGTAGATATAATTTAAAGTGCGCGTTACCGTTATAAATACTTGTTTAACTGTTAAATATTATTGCGAATTATTTATCAAGATTTGACAATTAATGAAAAAAGTAAAATTGCGTTGCCCGTATTTGTTAAGAAAATTATATGTACAAATAAATATATACATATTAATCTATACATAAAGAACGTGGTAATAGGAAGAAAAAATATAGATAATATTAGATTCTGACACACTGCACGCAAACGTAAATAACAATGAAAATAAATAATCTATCAAGTTAAAATTCTTAATCCGAAATTGATAAATCGCATCACGTTTTTTCACATACATGTGTAAGTATTATACTTACATATAAGTGTCTAGCCTTCATTCATGGGGTCATCAGGCATTGAAATCGCCGGGATGCTGACAGGTACTGCTAGTTGCTGTATCAGGCCTGATAAAATCAAACGATATTGCGCATCCTCTTGGATGTCATCTTATTCGAATGTCTCTCGCGTACGCGAGACAATGTTACGTGTGCATCAGAAAATGTATAATTAGTTTCAGAAGTGCCTTGTCAAGGTTATGGAGTAAAGAAATTAGGCCAACCTTTACTTTTATCCGCGATCTATTACGCCGACTTAAATGAATTATTACATCCAGATTATTACACGACCTACTTCGGAATAGATATATTCTAGATGCACGTATGTACATACGTCGTAACATCCTCTTATAGCATATTTCTCCCTATATTTCTCTCTCTCTCTCTCTCTCTCTCTCTCTCTCTTATGTTTCTTTTTTTCTTTCTTTCTTTTTGTATTATTATCATAAAAAATATTCTACTTGATTGCACGCACACTACGTGCGTACACATACATAAAAATCGTATGTCCGGATTAATCATTTAATGTTTCATCGAAGAGGGTTCGATCTTTTCTTTATTATTTTTTATTATTATTATTATTATTATTATTATTATTATTATTATTATTATTATTATTATTATTATTATTCTAAGAATAAGCCTTTATCGCAAATATTAACGATCCGATGATTTTTTTCTCTCCGCTTGTCTTATATAATAATATTAGGATATTATTATAATATTACATTGATAACTTCCTTTCTGTGTCTTCTCTGGATTTTTTTGATTTATTTTTGATTGATTTATTTATTTGTTAGATATTAATCAGATGTGTAGATATCATCGAGTAAATTCGTTCATTTGAATTTCTTCGTTCATCGATCAATTCGAAAATGATATTAATAAACGGGTGAGACCAAGTCGAGAGTTTTACCAACATAAGATACTTGTTTTGTTAAAAATTTTATTATTAAGGGATTAATCGATACACAAAGAGTCTCTCTCTCTCTCTCTCTCTTTATGAATCAAGAAAAAAGACGTCGATCACGAGTTTAACTGTTAAAGAAAGAGGGACGCCCCCTTTCCCGGGATCGAAGATCAATAATGAAATATCTTTATCACACTACCGATAGATAATACCGTTTTACAAGAATAATATCCATTGTTTTAGTATGTCATTTGTAAATTTAATTAATCGTCCCACACTACAACTACGTATTAACGATAGATCATCATTATAGCGTATCATACTAATTTTATAATGCAATTAGTATTATGTGCGTATTTGTACGTATATTTATGCATAACAACAACAAAAAACGACACTATACGTATTTAAAGTCGCCTCTATCGCAATAGTCATGGGTTAAACAGTTTTTTAGATGCCCGATTGGCATTCATCACGACTGCCTGATAAATCTGAGAATGAAAAAGAAGGAATAATAAATAATCGAAATCGCAATGAGATTGCAACTGTCACATTTTTTGCCAATTCGACGAAACATCCACATGTTATTATTTATATAATAAATCTTCAATGCACGTGATCTCTCGTAAAAATAATGTTTTGATTTGATATATGTAATGCAAATGCGAGATTAAACTAACGTGATAACGCTTCTTCGTTTAACTTTTATTTCACGTTGTTTAATAACCTTGTATGAATTTTCTTTTCCTTTTTCTTTTTCTTCCTTTTTCTTTTAATGGAAAGAAAAGGCACGGAAAAGAATGTTAGATATCGGATGGATATTCAACAATAATAAAAAGAAAAGTTATCTATTAATGAGATTGTTATTGAAATTATCAAAAAGAATTACTCGAAAAAAAAGTCCAAATAAATTCCAAGAGATCGTGATATACACGTATGTGATATTTATTTGATAGATGTGCGGTTATAATTACGGATATATTTCGTGCAAATTTATCGAAAAAATTTTTATAGAAAAGATTTTGTGTTAATAACGAGGACGTATACAGTATATATATATATATATATATATATATATATATATATATATATATATGTATAAATTATATTATAATACATTAGTGCTAAGTCATGCTGAGCCATTCGTAAGAAGAAAAAAATAGACGAATGCCGTAATGAAAAATAACCGAACGGATTTGTTAGACGCAAAAGGGAAGAACTCTGACCGTTGTGTCAACAGGGAATAAAGTGTTAAGAACTATGGTAAACAAATTTCTTAGGAATTATTTGACAGAACGTACACGTGCACGCGCTCTTTATCTATACATACAATTTTACTATCGTCTCGTGTAACTTTCTGAAAAACTAATATCCTTAAATTATTATCCTCATTTCTTTATTTATAGGTTAAAATAATTATAATATCTAATGTGCAATTACCAGTTAGAGAATTGTTTATATATATTACATTACATTTTTTATAGAGGGCGATTCTCGTCGGCCATTAAATTTCGTTTAATATTAAAAACGTTCATATCATAATTAATGAAAAAGTATTTGTCATTGATCATCTATTTACCTTTTCATCTTTGCTTTAAATATGACAAAATACAAATTATGTTATATGTTTTTACGAAAATAATTTGTAATAATTTACGTGATATATCCTACCATGCAATAAGTTGGGAAATTAAACAAATTTATATTTAGTAAAAAAAAGAAAAAGAAAAAAAGAATCTTTCATAGTATTAATTTTAATAGCGTTTTAAAAGTCGACACTTAGCGTTAATGCATATATATATATATATATATATATATATATATATATATATATATATATATGTACATACATAATTGATACATACTGAAATACGCTTAACTATACAATGTATACGCGGTATTTTCGAATGTAAATCACGATCATTATTTTTATACGACTGTTTCAGGTTTCAAGTGTCGTGGCGAGTGAAGTGAAAAATATCCATAAAATTCGGGTAACATCCATGAAATCGACAATACCTTTACAACAATTTAAAAGTGAGTAAAAATATTTTGCATTATGAACTTGACAAATTGCACAATCGATACCGTTTCTAAAATGACGTTTAAATTTACGGTTAAATTTCTACGTTATTATATAATTAATAATAATGAATATGTTTGATTGTATAACTGACGGATAGAAATATTTTTAATCATCGGTGATCTCGAATGTCTAGACTTCAAATTGATCTATCGATCTATCCACACTTCTCCCATTAAACGACCATTATATATATATATATAGATATTAATCGATGGAACAATGTTAGATGTCCTTTGGCAAAACATCGACATTCCATATAAACGAGTTAGTTACATTTTCTTTTTTTTTTTTACGTGTATTTATAATCGTATATTTTTAATCGATATATAAGTAATACCCATTACACTACATTAATCTTTTGAATTGTCAGAGAGCAAAAAAAGGGAGAAAAAAGAAAAGATCTACATAAAATAATTAACTCTATTAATCGATGGCTGTATGTGAAAATATGTTCAATTAAAATGAAAATACGTTCGATTCAATGGCATTAGTTATTTAAAATCAATAAGGTTAACGAGAAGATAGAAATATATCGTTGTTTCACCAATAGATATAAGTATAGATTAACAAAAGTATCTACAATTAATTCCAACTGCGATTTAATCGTAGATTTCGTTTCGTTCGATAACGTAATAATATTAAAATTATTACAAAATAATATCTCCCCGTTCCTCTCTTAGATCTCAACAACACGCATTTTAATAACAATACGTATTAATGTCAATTTTTGTATATTTTCACTATTACTTCAAAGAACTATCAAATATATCGAAATATTCCAAGAGGTATTCGTAATAATTATAATTTAATACCGAAATATTATATTACCGTCGTATGAGTATAAATAAAAAAAAATAAAAAAATTAAAAAAAATGAAACAATAAATAAATAAAAAATAAATAATAACAAAAAAAGATTTCCTTCGTAAAAAAAGTGTATCTCGTTTGTAAAATTTGCTACTACACGTATACCCGTATACACTGTGTTTAATCAGAAAGAGATTCATGTCACTAATCGTTAATAAGTGTATGTCCATATATATATATATATATATATATATATATATATATATATATATATATATATATAATACACGTTAAAACCAGACTTAACGATAATTATTGTACTTTTACTTTCAAACGTCTCGATGTGTATTATCGCGGTAAAAACAAAAAAGAAAAAAGAAAAAAAAGAAACAGAAAAAGAAAAGTAGAAAAAACGAATTCGTTGCGCTAACCACGATACTTCAACGTGATAATTATGTAAGGCTACATTCCCCGGAATGAAAGTTGGAAAGCGTTACGCATGGGTGAAAAAACAAAAAAAAGTGTAAACGGTTGAGCTCGATCTTGACCTTTAGAGTCTACGTAAATGTTTCTTTGCTTATATTTCTCTATTGGTCGTTTTCGAATGAACAATCGCGCGTCTCTTATTCAATAGTCACATTACGTTTGGAACTGTCGAATGATGAAATGGACAGTCATTCTCTCGTAATTCTTTCTTTTTTATTCTCCGCCTCTTAAATATTTAAAAGAAACTACAAACAAGGTCTATTCTTTGTTACTAAAATAAGTCCGTTAAAATCTTTTCTTTTTTCGAATTAAACAAAAATTTTTGTGAAATTATATTAACGGATATCATATATCGTTAATGCATTAATAATTGTTTGTATCTGTAAATATCTTTCATAATATATAGATCAATTCGATTCCATGATTATACTTTGCACCTATCATATATTTTAATTACGTATCAATTGAATATATAATAATTACACGTTAATTAAAGTAACTGCTTTATTTTATATACTATTTCGTTTTGTTCTTCTTTTTATTATCTTTTTAATTAAACGATCGATATCAATCAATTTCCTTTGCAGACTTTTTTTCACAATGTTTACATACGATTGTAGTAAATTATTAAATTTATAAAAACTAGATTTGATTGATTATCTAATTTGCAAATAGGATTTATTCCATGGTAATCCGCATAAATGGCATATCTACGTAAAAGATTTTCATTATTAGCAAAAGAAAAAGAAAAAAAAAAAGAAAGAAAAAAAGAAACATAAAAGTAACAAAAAAAAAAAATAGAAAATAATTTATTTAAGAAAATGCAAAATAGGTAACGCATACGACTTCGCAATAACAAATGCAGATAGATTTGTAACATAGAATATAAATAACTCAACGAAGATCTATTAGCTTTTTGATGTTTCTTAGGAAAAAATTTATCTTTTTAATTGCATAAAAGTGTTCTAATGTTTTCTCATTGAAAGCTTTACTAATTCGAGATAACGTACACACGCGCGCGCGTGTGTGTGTATATATATACATACACGATGAGTAATTATCATCGAAGAAAAATACTTACCTATTTACGTATTATTATGTATGCATTTCGTCAAGATCAAATTAAATGAATTACTCATTTAACCTCTGATTAAACTTCCGCTTTTATTCTATTAAATGTCGATGGGGATTGATTTGAAACTATTCTCTCAGGGAATTTTAAACTCTTTTTTCTTATTTTTTTTTTTTTTTTTTTTTTTTACAGAAAATCATGACTTTTCTTCGATCCCAAACATGAGTGAATTAGAAATCGTTTTAATTGAAAGATCTTACGCATCTACATGATTCGCCGTCATTATTTACATAACATTAAAATAAACGCAATTTAAACGATATTTCACGTTGAAATCATTCGATAATTAATTGTATAGAAATAATATCATCGCATCAATAAAATCGCTTTACGTGTTAACAATGAATTTCACTTATATTTATTATGATCGGTATTTTATCAAATAAACGATCAATATACACGAACATATTTTGGTCAGTATAAATAATTATTAAATTTCGCATCATATATATCATGTACTTATTAATATTTCATTATAAATACTATGAACGTTAAATGCGTTCAAAATATTGATGAAAATGTTTAAAATATCGTGATTTGTTTGCAACCTTATAAAGACTTTATAAATAGCATCTATATAATCCTGTTTTAATTTTTGTTTTAATTTTTGTTTTCTTTGCCAACAACCGGGTATACTTACTACTGCACCATTTCTGCATACTAATAAACTGATCGGCTATTTATATTGAATCGAGTCTGGTTTCTTGCATCTAATTATCTGATACCCCAATAGTGACAGAAAGGAACGATATTCGATATTTTTTACGTGTTTCAATCCGTTCCACTTTTTTTTTTTTTTTTTTAATTAGACCAATAATTTTGTCCTAACCATAATGAACCGCGATATACAGGGTGAGCCAAAAACATTTTTTCCTGCTTTTCAGGCTAATTACGATTTAAATTTAGCCTCACGAGTTCAGAACTCGTAGTTTTACGGTTAAAAAAAAAAATAAATAGATCTAAAATATCTTGGAAAAGAATAATTGATATTTTCTTTCTTTTTTCTTTTTTTAAATCGCCCAAATCATTTTCGGTCCACGCTGTATTTGTACATATTATTTAATTGTCCAATAACTGTATTGTAGAAATTATATACATACATATATATATATATATATATATATATATATATATATAAAAGTTACTATATCCGATTTTGCATTATTTAAAATAAATTGTTTCTATTTTATATTTAAATAAACAACGATAATATTTTTCTATATCTAAAAATTTCGACGCTTCATTTGTTCGATCAATCGAATACGTACGCGTGTTCGTTTATTTTATAAACGCACGCATTGTTTTCCGTGCCGACGTTTACGGATTTCGAGAATTCACATTTCTTATGATATCCTCT
Source organism: Dolichovespula sylvestris (assembly GCA_918808275.2). Taxonomy (NCBI): domain Eukaryota; kingdom Metazoa; phylum Arthropoda; class Insecta; order Hymenoptera; family Vespidae; genus Dolichovespula; species Dolichovespula sylvestris. The sequence goes on along the minus strand of OU964962.1, from coordinate 9,459,998 downwards.
GCTCTGATGTGGAGAATATCGTACGTAAAAAAAAAATCCTACGTCGAAACCAGTTCGATAATGTCGGATAACTTGTTAAGTCAATCAACGAACTTTGTGACGGATTTATCGGTAAATGCCATTGATATTATCACCATATTGTGGCTAATAAAAGAGGTATCCTCTAATGGGAATAGAAGAATGTGTAAGATAAGAGAAAGAAATAACTATGTCAAACGAATTCCAAATAAATATTCATAATAAATATATATATATATATATATATATATATATATATATATATATATATATAAGAAAAAAAGAAAAAGAGAGGAATTCCTGATACAAAAAAGAAATGTATAGGATAAAAAGATAGGTGTGTCAAACGAATTCCAGAACGTTCGCATGGCCATTCTTTCTTTTCTTTTTTCTACTTTTTCTATTTTCTTTTTTTTTTTTTTTTTTACTTCAAAACCGAATAATTCATTTGAAATGAAGTATTTCGAGCGAGAAAATTTGAAGTAATTGACGATTAAAAGCAATAATTAAATGTAAGATAGGAGTGATTAAGGAAAAACAAAAATAAACAAGATTTCAACTGTTTTTTTTTTTTTTTTCAAATTATTTATCACGAGTGTACATCTTTTTGTTTTCATTCAAATAGAATTATATTATACGTATCGTTGATAGGTAAATTGATTTTGCGTGAGAACGGAACAAATTTCTAACGAGTTCGCATAATTATATATAGTACACAGAAATTCTTTTAACATAAATGAGTATCGCTTTAAAGAACGAAATATGATAAACGTAATATTTGTTAAATCCTTAAACATTTACAGTAGAAACTCTTATGTACCGTTGTAATACATCCTTCTCTCTCTCTCTCTCTCTCTCTCTCTCTCTCTCTCTCTCTCTTTCTCTCTCTCTCTCTTTCTCTCTTGTATCTATGTTTATCATGTAAAATATAACTTCAAAATATTAACATAAGCAATCGTAATTTTCTATAGAAAATATTCTTTATGAGAGAAAAGAATTTAAAAATAAAAAAACGACCTTGTGCAACAATATGTTTGTGTGTGTGTGTGTGTATACATATGTATGCACATAAACGTCCTTTTTCCGAATGAAAACAAAAAGATTACATATGCCTTTTTAAAATTGATCGTTGGAGATACAATAAATTAAAAAATTCTCTCGAATATAAATACCTGGGCAAATATGATGGGGAAAAAAGATTTCTAACGAAATTCATTTTCTTTTCTGTTTTTGATTTTTGTTCTTTTTTTGTTTTTTTTTTTAGAATGTATCATTTTATTCATGGTCGGTATGGTCTGCAGCTTATTGAGCTATACGATATATATCATCAATCCTTTAAAATTGATCATAGAATACGTAAGTACAATATATATATATATATACCTCGCGTTAAAATAAAAATATTTTCGTATATATTGTCTTTTAAATAAATTTTGTCACTTCTCTTTAGAATTTACAATTAAGACCTGACTCGTTAATTTACTCCATATGGAAACAGCCGCCCGTCGATGTATTCGTTAAAGTATACGTTTTTAATATCACCAATCCTGTCGAGTTTTTAAAAGGAAAGGAAAAATTAAAACTCGAAGAAGTTGGGCCCTACGTGTATCAGTGAGTGAATCATATATTATGTATATGTGTGTACGAGCCGGTAATTATAAAAGTAATCTGCCAATAAGTGATATTATATTTTTCATTCTGAAATATTTTGACATTTAAATTGGAATTATTAAAAAATATTTTTTTTCCTAAAACTAAAAAACACAGATAAAATAGGTATGGGTATATACATTATATATATATATATATATATATATATATATATATATATATATCTGTCTCTTTTTTTTTCTTAAAACATAATTCTTTTATCGTAATTAACAAATTTTAATAATAACGTGTCTATATGATTAACGGTCATAAAAAAAGAAATACCTACCTAAATATATTTATTTTTGAGAAAATAATTCTTTTAATGCGATTTTAATAAAGTTCGAAGAACACCACGTGGAAGAAAGAAAAATATGTTTATATATATATATATATATATATATATATATATATATATATATATATATATATATATATTATCCCTAATGACTCACGTTAAATCACTTTCGTAATCATCGGCGCATATATTATATCGTTTGACCGAGTAGATAGTACATAATTAAATTTTATTTGTATGTTTTAACATTTACATTAACTTAACATTACATTGCAGAGAATTTTTAGAAAATACAAATGTAACGTTTAACGATAACGGTACCATTACTTATATTCCGAAGAGGACTGTATTTTTCGTACCCGAATTGTCGAAGAGCGATCCCAAAAAGGATTATGTTACCGTACCGAACATTCCGATGTTGGTAAGCGATAAAAAAAAGAAATTACACGATAATACACTATAATAATTATTAATAATGTATGTATTAAAATACATATATTATACATAATTATAGAAATTTAATTCGATACATGTTAATGACATACATAAAAAATTAATAATAAGAACACTTATAACGTTTCATATAATTCCAGTTATAAACTTTATTAAAATTCCTTACTATTTCACAATTGTTGATAAAAGTCATATATCTAATTGGCGCAATATATACAATATATACAATATATATATATATATATATATATATATATATATATATATATATATATTATATATATATGTATATATGTTCGTCATTGTACAATACAAAAGTGTTTGCGTACATTTAACAACTTGATATTAGTTAAGATTCGAATCGGATAAATATTTTTACTTTCAACGTATCAACTTGTTAGAACCTTGACTCCGCAGTGCAGATGTTGCGTAAAGCGGTTAGGTATAACAACGCGTGATCGGTTAACTTTGAAATGAAATTTTTTACTCAAATCAAATACCATTCTATTCATTTTGTAATCAATCATGTCAAATATATTTCAGTCGGCCATAATGGAAAAACGCATGTAACGAGATACATTTACCAATTTATATTTCAGGGCATAACGTCTGCGTTGTTCGATTCCGGATTTTTTATTAATTATCCTGTTACGCAATTGACCAACATGATCGGCAGCGAACCTATACTGAATATCACAGCTTACGATTATTTATGGGGTTACGACGATACCTTGGTCAAATTAGCGACCGACATATTACCATCTTATTTCAAGTTTAGAAAATTTGGTCTTCTTGATAGGGTAAGGAATCTATTTTCTTTCTTTCCTTTTCTTTTTTTTTTCTTTTTTACCCATTTATATATTATCATTGATACACTTGTAACAAACAAACAAATTATTGACAAATGACAAATTATGACACGCACAGTGCCATCTCTGAATATAACTTGCTCCATGAATTAAACACAAAAAATAAAACATAAAAATTCAAACAGATAAGACTATTATTAGAGCGCCTTGATTAATCTCGATGGAATCTCATTATTTTCTTTGTCATTCATTATTTAAATATCACAACGAGAAATAATTCAGACGCACGAGGAAGTAAAAAAATTATTAAAGCTATTATTAGCACGCTACAATATAAGTATACAAAAGTATATTCATGTGAACTATTGAACTAGATTGTTTACGAGTAAAAACAATTCTTTTTCCAGTTATTTTTTTTTCGGAGGGAAGAGCGGTGGTTAAATCGAAGTTGAATATTTCATCAAAGAAAAATATGTTTTTTTTTGTACCTATATATATATATATATATATATATATATATATATATATATATATATATATATATAATATGTACATACGTACTTTCACGAGCCACTGTACATATACATACCATACATACATACATGGATAACGTTCGCACTTCGAACCTACCGCAGGTTTTAACGCTTGATACCTTTCACCGAGCACATAAGCTTGTTTCAGGGTTCAAAAGGTTAACAAATCTTTAATTATTTTATCTCAATCGAAATTGATAAATATTTATATGCGATAAAAGAAATTCTATCGGAAGACAGAATGTTTAGTTTTGTTTTGTTATTTTTTATTCTACCATTGACGTGCGATGGATAATTAAACTGTGATTATTCATTCATTTATTCTCTTATTATATTTCTTATCGATCCTTAAATATTCCTGCTTTTTTTTTTTTTTGTTATCGACGCTATCGTGTCTCTTGTAAAGTGGACGAACATATTACGACACTTACAATAATACCGAGGACATATATTTTTTTTTTTTTTTTCGAAAGATTTGTTTCACTAAACGCGACAAAGAAAATGAAATCTATTGCCGTGTAAAAGAAGTCTCATTACAAACGATATACGGCAGAAATTATGATTCCATTTGAAACGACAACAAAGTTGACCTTGACGAGTGACCTTTATACGTCCACCTTAGAAAAAAAAAAAAAAAAGGAAAAGGTTCTAATAACATCTAAATGGAACCGCCCCTCCCCCACTCGAATCCACGTAACTTTTTTTCTGAAACATGTTCGATGATGAAAATGGTAATGACGTAAATCAAAAGGTCAGCCGAAGGATATCCTTTTTATAATATATATATACCCAAGCATTGAATATTGATCCAATAATTAATGCCGAAATCTTTTATTGAAAGAAAGAAAGAAAACAAAAAAAAATACATCGCTCGTTATCGATAATAAAAATTGAAAATAAAAAATATAATAAAATATATCCCGACGATTTACGTATAACTTATTGTCTAATACAATACGATTATTAATAATGTTTATTTTGTTATTAATAATTACAATTACAATTATTATTATTATTAATGATTACAATTACAATTATAATTAATAGACAAACAATGTGTGCTTAATATATACGCCATGAAATGAATCCTATTTCAACAGATGTACGACGAAGGTGAGAACATCGTAAACCTAAATATTCGCAAAAACGATGATATGAGAGACGAAAATGGACGATATCTAAGTATCGAAACCTACAATGGAAGTCCTGGGTTGTCTAATTGGGGATATCGCGAGGAGAACGAGGATGAGGAGGAAGGTGGTAACAAAACTTATCCCGAGTAAGTTAACGTTAACAGCAAATCGACAAGGAACTAATTATTCGCGGTTCTTTTTTTCTATTTTTTTTTTTTTTTTTTTTTTTTTTATATATCTATTTTTACACGATGAAGTACACTTGATCGTTCTCGTAAATAAATTTTTGTCGAATGGAGAACCATTACAATTTATCTACTATAGATTATGAAGATCGCGTACGAGGTAATAATTGGTGTTTCCATACGTATTTACAGAAATCGATTTCTCTTTTTAACATAGTTAAATTTGCGATGAACATTTCGAGTACGTTTATGTATGTATTTGAATTAAAAAAAAAAAAAAAAAAAAAAAAAAGAAAGAAAGAAAGAAAGAAAAAAAATGCCTACGTTTTACGTTCGATTTATAGAAATACAATATGTAATCGCATTCGAGGAGCATCAGAAGGAACGATGTTTCCACCGAATCTGGACAAACGTGCTATCTTTCGAGTTTATCGAAAGGCATTTTGCAGAACGTTACCGATAGTATTTAAAGAAGAGGTCGTCACCGAGGACGGCATTCCGAGCTATCTTTATATCATGTCGGAAGATTTTTTGGATCCACCAAATGAAAATCCGGACAATGAATGTTATTGTCGAAAATTAAAGAAATGCCATAGGAAAGGACTGTCAGACTTGACGACATGTTATTTTAGTAAGTCGAGTAATAAATGTTTGTGCGCGCGTGTGTGTGTGTGGTTTTTTTTATGATTCTAAAAAATAATGGTAAAAATATTCAAATTTCAATCGCCATGTTATCGATGGTATATATCTGTTGAGTAAAAAATTCGTCATTTTTATTTTTTATTTCGAAGAAATAATTTTAACTATTCTTTTTATTTATTTTCTTTTTTATCTTTTCTTTTCTTTTTTTAACAGATATCCCTGCAGCTGTATCTCTACCGCATTTCCTTAACGGTGATCCAAGTTTAGTAAATGACGTGGAAGGCCTTCATCCAGATCCAGAAAAACACGCTACGCAGGCTCTAATTCAACCTGTAAGCTATGATAATTAATTATACGCCTCTGTTTCTAATAACGTTGGAAATATTTTGTCGTATTCGATATTTTTATTATATATATATATATATATATATATATATATATATATATATATATATATATATTTATTATTATTATTATTATATATATATATAATTATTTTCTTTTCAGGACACTGGCATGTTAATAAAAGTGAACTCTAGAATCCAAACGAATCTTGTGATGTATGATACGCGATATAATTCAAAAGTCAAACCATTTAATAATATAATAATACCATTATTCTGGTCCGATTTGGTAAGTTTTCTTTTATTCACATAGTTTTACAATATATCTATGTAAATATGTTTATATATAATTTACACAATTTCCTTTTACACACACACACACACACACATACACACACACACACATATATATTAATGTTCTCTAATCTTTCATTCATAGATAATTCCAAATTTGCCGAGTGATTTGTTATTTATGTTAAAAATGATTGTTAAAGTACTTCCTATCACGCAAACTGTGATAATGTATTTATTAATGATCATTGGCATTACGTTGATCGTTTTATCGGTGACAGCATCTATTTGGATATTTAATCAGCGTCGGCAACAACAATTTCACTTTGATAGAAGGGATAGCGCGGATTTGAGGATACCATTAGGATATGGCCAAAATACTACTATACATATCTTACCGAATAACGAAAGGATCAAATCAAAGTCTGATTTGTATAGTTAATTGATATAAAATTTATTTTCATTCATTTTCTTAACGTACAAGTGTGAAATAGGTTCTAATCATGCTGTACGCGTACACGTACATATACACACGTCCCGTAAACATACATACAAACAGAGTAAAGATTTAAGATTATTTTTTTTTACAAGTAAATATTTTTAGAAATAATAAGTTTTGATATGATAGAAAATTATCAGTGATATTTTAATATAATATTCATTATATTCTTAAGTGACATTTCAAATCGCATTCGAATCTAAATCTTATACCAAAATTATATAGAATTAATTTTTTAGAAGAAAAAGGAACTATTAGTTTTATTTTTTGTATTATTATTGTTATTATTACTATTATTATTATTATTATTATTTTTGTTATTATTATTATTACTTATGAATGCAATACTATTTCAAGACTGGTCATGGGAAAATAATTATGACAAATATATGACTAATTAGCATAATTAAAATAAATACTTCACTAATAATACGACAATTTCTAAAAATTATTTGAATATTTCTCCTAATTCAAAAGATCAATTTTTCAAAATTAGTTACACAATTAATATCTGATAAATATATAATTTATAAATGAAAAAACATTGTAAAAGTAAAAACTTTTCGATTTTTAAGAGAACAATTGTATATTGTATCAGAAATATGAACATTGTGCTGTGTTACAAATAGTAGGCAAGTTTAATTAAAATCTTTCTTTCTTTTTTATGTACATAATTTGTGATTAAAATAAGGTATTTTGGATATTGCTAAAAAGTTAGTCTCCTATAATTCAACAATTTATAATTCTTGACAAAGAATAAAATTGTTGGATTCAGATGATTATTAATGTATAATTATTTTTACAATTATTAAATTATATGTTTAGCATTGTCTAATCGTGTAAAAAATGGTTTACATTGTAATAAATAAAAATAAAATTTTATTTTATTTTTACAGAAAAATATACAGATAAATATAATAATTCTTTTTATATATATCTGTTTCTTATATTACTTATATAAATCACATTCTATTTACACCATTTAGATCATATAACTGAGCAATTTTTTATGCTTAATAATTATAAAACATACACTTAATAATATCTGTACACTTACGAGTCTCATTGTCGACAATAGAAATCTAATACAACGATATCATAAAGCATCTATTTTGCGAAACACAAGTTCCATTTCAGGCCTGTTTTCAGCCAAGCGATTGGAACACCATTTTCCTAATACTATGAAGTTGCTATATGCTTGTTTATCTTTTTCTCCTGCTTTCTTATCAATCAATAAATGCAGATATTGATCTTCAATACTATCTATAAATTCTTTCAAAAATTTTTTTTGCGGTCTATTATCGTCATAAGGCGGAAGTCCCGTGGCTAATTCGAACAATACAATTCCATAACTGTACGTATCTATTTTCGTAGATAATTGTCTTCCATATAAGAAATCATCTGGCAGATACGGTCTCGTACCATGAATTCTACTCACCTGAAAAAAAAAAGAAAAGAAAAGGAAAGTAATTACCATTTTCAATCAAATTATTGGAATTTATACTTTATATTCGTTAATTTTGCAATATATATTTACTTTCATAAAATCCTTTTCGCCCTCTCTTGCCAAACCAAAATCTCCGATTTTAGGTTCAAAATTTTTATCTAGCAAAATGTTTCCACTTTTAATATCGCCGTGAATTAAAGGTTTTTCTCCGATGGTATGTAAATATTGTAAACCACGGGCGGTACCCTTCGCAATTTCATGACGTTGCAGCCAAGAAAGTGGTAGATTGTTATGTTTTAAGAGCAAGTTATCTTCCAAGGAACCATTTTGCATCAATTGATAAACGAGACAGGGTACATGTCCATCCAAATTGTAAGCATATAATGACAAAATATTTTCATGCGGATAAGAATTCAATATTTCTATCTCCTTGAGTGATTGCTGAAGTTGAACTAAATAACTTTCGTCTGGTTTACCCTTTTTGTATTCGAGCTTTTTAATAGCCACATTCGTATTTTTCCATGTACCTAGAAAAATAATAAATTTTTACTCATTATATTAATAAAAATTCTTTAATACAATTATACATTCAAACAACATCGAAATAAATAATTCTACCTCTATAAACTATACCAAAACCACCTTTTCCCAATATGTTATGTTTCAACCAACCACTTGTAGCAATTTCAAGTTCGTTATATGAAACACGAGGTAAAGTTGTTTCAGGCTTTAACATAGGAAATTGAGATTTTTGGGAATCGGTTTTATTCTGTTGTAAGGGTGATAAACGATGCGCTAAGGAAGGCACGAGTAAATTATTCGAATTACTCGATGCAACTACGGATTGTAGTTTATCTAAAGATTGATTTATTATTTTGTAAGATGCTTCTTTGGTACTCCTATCTAGAATAACTTTTCTAGCGTCTGGTCTTGGTGAAATCCTTTGATTAAAATTCTGCATACCGATCTTCAAATCTTTAGTATTTTTATCAGCCTCCTGATTATCTGACGCTCTTATAGGATTCTTATTGTCATTGTTTAATAAGCAATGTAACTTTTTATCTACAAACGACTTTAAAAAGACCATCGATTCGTAATGTTTCATTTTTGTTAACAAAATAAACAGTTCCAGAATGGTATGATTATGAAGGCCCCAATTATTTAATAATTCCTCGGTAGGACTTTTTTGTTTTCGTAAACTGCAAATAAATGATGCATCATACTGCATCCATTTACCTATAAATAACAACGCAGCAAGTAAATATAATCTGGTTAAAGTCAAATAAAATATCTCTCATATATTGCTTACCCGCAAGTTCTTCCCACTTATCATCTTGATCTAATATTTTACAAATTTCTAATCGTTCGAAAGCTGGCAATTGATAAATGTATTTAACATTTTTGTCACTAATCGACGAGGTCATAGCGTTGAAATATATTTATCGTTTAACTTTTTTAACTTAAAAAAGAACAACATTCGGAAATTACTTCGCTACTCTTTACCAACGACGAGTAATAATTGACTTTCGTCGAATCTGATTAAGTGGAATTTCCACTACGCGATGACGTTAAACGAGGTTACGGTTATTTATTAACATTTGTCCGAAACATATGCGACTACAACGACGGGTTACGGATAAAATATGAACTACGAATACAGAATACAAGCTGACATAAGTTTGGTGTTGGTTATTCTCAACTCACACGTCATAACAATCGGTTCACCATAGATTGTAGCAAGGTAGTTTAGAGGAAGACCGTCAAATTATACTTTTCAGTCTCTGGATATGTATATCGATGCAAATACATTTGTCGTTTAACCCTTTGCACTCCGAATTATATTTCAATTTCATATATATATATATAATAGTATATATATATATAGCAAACATAGAATAAAACAAGCGCTCTTTTCGACATAAAACGAAAAAAGGAGCGCCGTCGCGCTCTTCGGCCTTTTTTTTTACCCAAACAATAATGTCGAGGCACGCCGAGACATAGGAGTGCTGCAAAGGGTTAAATCGTGAATCGCGAACGAACAAACGTCATGCTTCTACATCGCGATATTATTATTTTAATGAAAAATACAAACAAAATAATTACAAAAGGTCGAAAACCCCGAGATAACAATTTTTTAAGAATGCGAATTTTATTCAAAAATTATATTAAGTTTCTCGCCCGTTACGATATTTGTACCGTTCAAACGAATGCGTTATTGTTTCAATATTAGTTTAATCTCGATAACAGTCAAAGTCAATGAAAAGTTCTATGAATGGTTCTATTGTTTAAATATTAGTCAATTATAGCTCATGTATATCATTTCACATTGCGTTGTTTAAATGTTAATAAAATAATCTGATTTATTAATTATTCCCTCGCGAGGTCCGCGATTTATTCTCATCGAAAGATTAAATTGAATTTATTTTATATTTACCGTGTCTTAAGATCTTCGTAATGTTCCTAAGAATGTCATACATTGTCTAAATATTAATTAATCATAGTTAATGTAACTCTTGCATCGTTTAAATGTTAATAAAATAATAATCTGATTTATTAATTATTCCCATCCGAAATCGCGATTCATTTTTACGGAAAGATTAAATCGAATTTACATCATATCAGTCGTGTCGAAGAATATTAGGAATGTTGTTAAGAATGTCCATCTGTTTAAATATTAATTTATTGTATTACGGGTACATTCCACGTCGTTTAAATAAATATTAAATTATCGAAAGTATTAATTTTTAAATTCGATGTTTACTCGTTGAAATGCAAGAGAAAACTGCTTCTGTATTTAATAAACTGCTTTCTATATGTCGAAGTCAATTGAGATTTTATTCTTGTTTATACTTTACTGGAGCGCAACGACTCCGAGGTCAAAAATTACGTGTATGGAGATATTAAATTGAAATTAATTCATATTTATCGCAAGTCATGGATTACGTAATGTTTAAACAAATGTATTATCGTATAACTTTCTTTTTTATACTCCTCGTACATTATACATCGTTCAAATAATTATTGAATTATCGAAAATATAAATTATTGTAGTTCAGTCGTATGGAAGGAGCGTATTCCAATATTTAATCGTTGGAATACAAAAGAAAACTGTATCAATAAATGTCCAAATACGATCAAATGTTTATATTTCGTCGATCATTAAATGTAATCAATAACACGGAGTTGAAAATTTAAACGTATAGTAATATTAAATTAAAATTGTGTTATATTTAACGCGTGTTACGAGCATTAGAAAATTCTAATCTCTTTATTATTCTTATTTATAGTACGTACTAGTAGATATATTAGTTTACGAGGATCGTCTGTACGTTATTTCACGAGCGCGTTAAGGAAAAGGGTTAATCATCCCCCTTCTTATATGCAGTATTGTCGACAGAAGATAAATGATTACAGTACTATTATCGACAAAAATGACAACTTTGACTATGTACCGTCGATAAAATAGGAAATTGATTCGTTACTTCAGTAACTATTACCTGCGAGTGTTAAATCCCTCGAATCACGTAGGAAGGAACAATAAGAACCAACATAATCAATAATAAAATTATTCATTCAACAATTTGTAACGTTAACAATATAACATATATATACATAACACGCAATATAACATACACACACACACACACACACACACACACACACACATATATATTTCTTTTTCATTTAGCTATGTAACTATAATAAAATAAATAATGATCGAACTTTGATACACGATATAAATATAACATAATAATAACAAAACAAATGGTACACTAAATATAAACACGAAAAGAAGAATTATGCGAATTAATAACGCGCATTGATACAATCACTGTCGAATGCTAATGAGTGTATTAGCATTTATTATACAAAATGCTAATTCGCATAAAAATATATAATTACAACAATTGTTCTTGTCGGAATCAATATTGCACATTTAAACTGGCTTGAGTAGTACATTGTTCTCTTTACCATTTTTAAGATCGTTCCACCATTGTATGTCGGCTTTACCCCAGATGATAAATATCAAATTACTCACCAAATAAACGCTAGCCGAAATATAAAATACTATCGACCATAAATATGTACTGGTCTGTAATAAAAAATCAAAATATATATATATATATATATATATATATATATATATATACATAGAAACATATATATTGTATATAAGATAACGAACCCCCTTAAAAATACTTATGTAACAAAAAGATAAATAATGCAAGATATAAAATAGATCTCTAATATTATATATGATAAAAATTATATTTACCAGGTCGCTAACGACTTCTCCACAGATTATCGGTGCAATTATCCCGATGACAGAGGCCAAACAATTAGTGATAGACATCATAATACCGGCATGATTCGGACTAAGATCGATATGATTTAACTGATATCCACAAAGCGATCCAGCGTTGAGCCCAACCGCTATAATAAGAATTATAACAGTCCACATTGGATTACTAATCGGAACAACACCTAAAACAATCAGAGCTGCCGCGGGGCCCCAATAAGCAATAGTGTTGGCTAACTTCCTCGTTAACGATTTAGAGACATTCTTCTTAAGAGCGTAATCCGAAAGCCAGCTTACAGGGAAGCTTAATATCCACATCGCCAAATAGGGCAGTGCTGAGATACCTCCGTTCTGTTAATTATTATAATTAATAACAGCGATCTATTAATGCTAAAAGAGTATTTCAATGATACATTCGTACGACCAATTAATTACCTTTCCGATATCAAAACCCAAAATGGAGCTCAAATAGGTTGGCATTTCCGTGAGAAGAGTCCAATATCCCCAACTTTGACCACAATGAGCGATTATCAATGCCCACATTGGTGTCGATGTGAAAATCTCTTTCCATGGTGTTCGTAATTTCTGAAACAGCGCAATGAGCCCGAACTTTAATTAAAAAAAAAAAAAAAAAAAAAAAAAAAGAAAAAGAACCAAATACGATATCAATGTATTGTTCAATGACAAAAAAGAAAATATCTTCGAAAATTCATAATCGTTGAAAAAAGAAAATAATAATAAAGAAGACCTCTTCTCCGATTATATAACACATCACGCGAAAAGTGAAGTTGACGTATGACAACGGTATCTTCTTCACCTTGTGCAATTACAGTTTCATTTTTTACTATCTTCTTCTCTAACGCGTAAAGTAAAAATTGTCGCGCGCGCGAGACAATCTCTCGTTCCTATTAAATTATCTATTAAAGTAATTGCAAAAGTAATGCTCGCGTAATGATATACGCGAGATCAATATACGTCCGTTTTCCTTACGTATTTAATAATAAATAAATAAATAAATATATATATATATATATATATATATGCATAGCTATCTAATCGCTTTGTGAAATTAATAAGTAAGATACGATCTCCTTAGATTATAATTCATAATACATTACCACTCGATAAAACGGCCTACCGCAATACAAAGAAAATGATAGTAATGATTAAAAAAAAAAAAAAACGAAAAGAAAACTTCGATCGGAATATTACCACCGTTGCCAAAATTTTCCAATGGACAAAAAAATTTAATAAAATCGTCAAATTTTCAACGACGCATTATCATCTCTTCGAGTTTTATTATAGGCCGACGCGTTAAACACACCGAACGTAGTAGAGGAAATTTAATTGAAATAGACAAAGCATTGCGTTATCGTTAAAACTACACTATATTAAAATAGAAAAGTGAGAAGCTCAATATAACGAATAAGATCGACCAAAATATATTTTCAACGCGAAGCAATCGTATATTGTACGATTTGTTTTGCTAAAAAAAAAAAAAACACAAAAAGAAAAAGAAAAAAAAAGAAGGAAAGAAAGAAAAAGAAAAGAAATGAAAGAAAGAGAAACAAAAATTAATTTCAATGATATAATAATCGCTACGCAGTGAAACTGCGGACGATAACAATTATCGCAAGAATAAATCTGGCGTGTAAAAAAAATCGATCAAATACCGTTTTGTTAAATCGTTCGATCGCGATCAAATTATAATTATTCCAGAGGAAACGGCTCTCGAGGAATCGTTACGCTCATTGTTCATTTTTTAATACTCGACATCGATCATTTTCCTTATCGCGTGATTACATAATCAAACCAAATCGAATTATGTCCATTTAGAATATGAATAGTCCTCGAACCTATCGAACTCTGTAAAAAGAAATTATCGTTGTAATCTGATCATTGAAAATAGAGACACTAATGCTCACTAAATCAAAGTATGTAAATAAAATTTACAATCAGTTTGCGGAATCTTAATTCTTAGTTGCTTTCGTAGAACCCATTTGTCGTCGCGCTGTTTTACGTTCAATAAATGTGTCCTGTAAAGTCCAATGCTTGATACTTCATCGTTCCTCGATAAAGCCAGTTTTTATTCATTACGTACGTACCATCGACATTATTTACGAACTGTTCAAAACTGTTCCTTTATATTATAATTTATTCACCTCTTCGTTATCAATGTGGGTAGTTTCAAGGCTGCTCGCAATATACATCTTTTCTTCAAAAGAAATGGTTGAATGGGTAGTCGGTGTATCGGAGCCGAGGAAGAAGAAGATTATACTCCAACAGATAGACAAAGCCCCAAAAATATAAAAAATGCTAGGCCATCCTATTGACGAGGCTGCTAGTAGACCGCTAAACGGAAGGGCGATAACTGTACCAAACTGTGCTCCTGCGTATATGAAGGTACCTTAAAAAAAAAAAAAAAAAAAAACGATATAGTTGAATAGAGAGATAAAGAGAGAAAGAGAAAGAGGAGAGAGAGAGAGAGAGGAGAGAGAGAGAGAGAGAGAGAGAGAGAGATAAAGAAACTAATAGTAGAACAATATGTAAAGAGAGGAATAAGGAACATGTATTGTTGGTCCTTCACGGTTTTTTTCTTTTTTATTTATTTTTTCCGCGCCTTTTTTTCCAGTACTTTCGTTCGTTCTATTTCGCGTATCAAACGGTTCTCACCAAGTCTAGCCCTCTCTAAGGGCGGCACCCATTTAGAGAGAAGGGTGTGTGTGGAAGGTAAGAGGCAAGCTTGACAGAGACCCATGCCTACCCTGCAAACGTATACAGCTATGAAGCCGCCATAATGGGCAGCAGAATACATCAATAAACTAAATAGACCGCAGATGAACATCCCCAAACAGAGAAGCTTTTGAGTGCTCCAAATGGTGATGATATAGCCCGACGGTATCTGCATTATCGTGTAACCCCAAAAAAACGAGCTAAGGATCGATGACCTTTGCGACGAGGTCCATCCATAATCCTAAACGTAAAAAAAAAAAGGATCACTCCAATTGTTTACAAATATCACAAAATTATTAAAAAAAAAAAAAAATCGTTATCATTTAAAAAATAACAAATATTCATCATATATACATGTGCATATATAAATCATTTAAATTGTTTATTTTATACTTCGATAATCACGCATTAATAGAATTGATTTAAAGAAGGTGACACTTCCGTTTAATCTTTCGATGTTGAACGTTAATAAACATTGCATAATATAAGAGAGACTTACTTCGATATCTGGATTCGCCGTAGTAGAGTTTGACATTGCCACAACAGCCACTGACATTCCCACTCTAAGGCAATATCCAATGACCATGGCAAAGAAAAGTAGAAGGACTTGCAAATGTCTGACTCCCAATTTACCTGAAATATATATATATATATATATATATATATATATATATATATATATATGTATGTATGCATATATGTATGTATGGCATATATACATAGAGAGAGAGAGAGAGATAGAGAGAAAGAGAGAGATATAAAACACACACACACATATATGTTCAGTATATGAAAGTAATGTCCATCTTGATCTCAATTCCGATCGATTAAAAATTGAGAAAGACTTATTATGTCAAGATCATTTTAATATTTATATGTTAGACGCGTCATTTGTTTCTTCCAATTGTTGACATTTCATTTATTCATAATACAACGCACATATTGAATACCATCTTGAGATTAAGATAAAAATTTATCAAGAGGACAAATGGATCAGATTATAATGATATACCTTTTTCTCACGTATTTAAGAAATATTTCAATATAACTTATCTACAATAAAACACTGTTACGATTAAAATAAGATAGAAAAAAAAACAAAAACAAAGAAAAAAGAAAAAAGATATGGAGAGAGAGGATAAATTTGATATACACGTCTAGAAATGAGAGAACGCAATAAGGCACTTGTGTAAGTAAAAAAATCTTCCTGTTATCTTGTCTTTCAATTAAAATATTATCTCAATCTTCAAAAAATGATTTGTTATGATATTATCGCGGAAATTTAATCGACACTTGCGATAACGTACGCGATGACTTTTCGAATTAAGAAATATCTCATTAATCCGAACGAAAAATTGATTTATTTAAACGAAATTGATCGTATGGCGTATGCACGTATGTGAAAATGATGAGATTATATGTTAGGGTGATATACAAACCCATTTCGGTAAAAAGAGAAAGAAAAAAAATAGAAACTTCTTCGACGATTCGAGAAACGGCGTATAAAAATAGAAAAAAAAAGAAAGAAAGAGTAAGACGATAATTTGAAAAAATTATTAATGTAACAATGTAATTAACGAAAAGCTATTATTATATCAGCGTGGCTATGGAGTTTTAAGTTTACTAGCTCGCTGACGACACTCCTAGAAACGTTTTCTCGCTTGTAATACAATGCTCGTCGCGATGAAAGGATAACTATCTGTGAAATTTGAATTTCACACTTGACGAAACGCGCCAAGCGGATAGGATACTTTTAATAAATCATTTCCAACGTACATCCAATCGTACACAATAATAAATAATAATGGTTAATGATGATAACACTGACAATGACAACGATGAATAAATCTACCTGGCGACACCTTCTTCGTTGCATCGTCACTACTACTTTCCTCTTTGCTAGCTGTCATTTTCGCTTCTGCGAGAATACACACGGAGTTGTAAAAATGTTAATCGTTCATACAGACATACATACTTATATCGAGTTCCCCACCGATTTACGAGACACCACGCCCCTCCTCTATTTTTTCCTTCGATTCTCTCCTTTAAACTAATCGCGACGATTTTTTTTTTTTTTTTTTTTATATATACAAACTTGTCGAACGCGACTAAATGCGAACGAACGACGATTTGTATTTATGTATTTACATGTTCTCATACATACAACATAACATATATATATATATATATATATATATATATATATATATATATATATATATATATACATTAAAAAGAAAAATGACATGGAAGAACATCAACGGAGCTAATTCTAACGACGGCATATAAATTTTGATAATATTTTGTTAATCATTTTTTATCGAATGTCAGTGCATCTAAGAGATGTCCTATGAAAAATAACGTGATAGTGTTAAATCTTGCGATAGAAAAATTAATCCTTCACGATGAAATCTAGTTGATACTCCTCTTCCGTCATAATAAATTTTCATTCTTTTATTATTCGTCCGAATTGATAGACTTTTTTTTTATAACCAATTGTTTGTGACACCAAATGCAAGAAGATCTCAGATGCAAATATCAGCGCAAAGACTTTCTAATAATTTAATTTATGACACATTATTATTACGGAGACGCATGTATGTTGTTTTTATTAATAACGTCTTTTCGCGTTGATTCCCCGAGTGGAAGAAATGAGTCTTTTTAAATTATATCTTATCGTGTATTCTTCACAAAGAGATGTCTAATCTTCTCTAACTTTTATTGATCGTAGGAACGATTACTGAATGCCTGATTACATCATTTCTTTTCTCTCATAATATCGTATTATGTTACCAGTCGTAACTTTGTTTATTGGTATCAAAGAAGATATATGAATAATACACAAATATTAGTACGAATGATAATTATGTGTATTTAGATTTATAAGTATATAAGAATTTGTTCAGATTATATATATATATATATATATATATATATGTGTGTGTGTGTGTGTGTGTGTATTTAAAATATATATATATAAAAAAATAATAAAAGAAAATAAAGTGTATAATATAATGTCGAAAACAGTATTTATGCCAACAATGAGAACGAGCGTGATTCTTCACCAATTTTGATGGACAAGGTATTATTTTAAAGACGAAGATTTGTCATCTAGGACGTACCTTTTTGAAAAAAAAAAAAAAATTCTTTTTGTGTGCATAAACCATTCTCGAAAAATATCATTCTTTTAACACGATTCTCTCAAAGAAAGCAAAGCTTTTTCGAAAATTCGAGATATATGTATCCTAGATTAAACCTTCGTCTTTAAAAAACGAGATCTTGTTCGTCACAATCGATCTAGAATTACGCCTGTTCTCATTGACGGCGTAAAACATTATAAAAAAACGGGTAGCGAACAGCCTTAACCCTTTCTGTTCTTATGTCAAGCACAGCTCGACATAACATTATTCTCTTGTAACTCCTATGTCGAGGTGTGCTATAATAACATTCCTCTCTTGTTTTTAATCGAAGAGTGCTTGGGACGAAATGTTAAATTAATCGTGATCTGCAAAGGGTTAAATCAATGTTTATTTGTCATCGTAAACTACGTATAATGAATTAACTCCGCGGAGATACAGCAGATGGCATTAGATTCGCAGCGATACTACAGCTATCTGCTAAATTAGATCGATAACTAAATTTTATCGACGAGTACGAATCGATAAGAAACAGTAACGCCCTCGGTGATCAAAAATCGAACTAACGTAACAGTCATAAATAAATATGGAAGAGTGAGCACGTATCGAACGTTGATGCACGTATGATGATATTCTGATGATTCTCATGTCCCGTCGCATAATATTAAAATTATAGAAAAATATATCGTGTATGTATGTATAATTCTTTATCTTGATTTAAAAGTTAATTTTAAAAATACTGCAAAATGTCTTATATGTTATCGCATCTTCATAATGGGTGGCAAGTTGATCAAGCCATTTTATCCGAGGAAGATCGAGTTGTTGTAAGTTATATACATATAATCTGAATAATCGAGTTTATAATTATTAAAGAAAACAATTGATGATAATGATGAAATTTCTTAAAATTGTCGATTTATCGTTCTTTTATATTAAATTATCTGTGATGATATTTCTGTTAGGTTATTAGATTCGGTCACGATTGGGATCCGACATGCATGAAAATGGATGAAGTACTTTACAACATCGCTGAGAAGGTTAAAAATTTTGCGGTAATATATTTAGTTGACATAACAGAAGTTCCTGATTTCAACAAAATGTAAGTTTACTCGATTGATTAATTATATCGGCAATTATGTTCTCGTAACAACAAAAAAAATATCGGGGGTAATCGTTAGAAATAATTTTTTTAGGTATGAGTTATACGATCCTTGCACAGTTATGTTTTTCTTTAGAAATAAACACATAATGATTGATTTGGGTACAGGAAATAATAATAAAATTAATTGGACGCTCGAAGATAAACAGGAAATGATTGACATTATTGAAACAGTTTATAGAGGCGCAAGGAAAGGACGAGGTTTGGTTGTATCACCAAAAGATTATTCTACAAAATATCGCTATTAATTTATCCAATAAAGTTACTTCTTTAAAATATAAAAAATATTGTTTTATATTAAAACGTTGAAATAATTGAGCGTACTTCACAGTATGATTTGTATATAATAGCAAAGTTGCGTAAATGATAAAAAAAGTTATAGAGAATATATATATATATATATATATATTTTGTATTACATTTTTATAATATTTTTCTAATAACAATAAAAATCTATAAATTAAAGTATTTCCTTATAAGTAGTCTTTGTACGTGATAAAGTATTTTACAATCATGCTTTTAATATTATAAATGTCATTATTGATGGCTAGTTTACAATATGTACATTAAAGGATTAATCAAAGAATTGAAGTAATTTTACCATGTTTGCTTTACACGTTATGTTTAAGCATGTCTCTTTTAGTCTCATTATTATAATGTTCTGTAAAAAAAAAAAAGAATATGCTCTGTTATTTGTTTATAATGAATTAGATTGTATTTAATGCTCTAGCTTAAGTTGCTTACTTTGGTCTGTAAAATTGTAATTTTGTAAAAATTTGTCTTTCTGAGTTGTATTATATTTCATATTCTGCTTATTAAATTCATTACAAAAATTTTTTGATCAATTTTGTGCTCATTGAATCAGAAATTGACAAGGCACATTCAATCATATATGTGTTCGTATTTGAGAATAAAGTGAATATTGCAATCTCCTAAATAAGATCCATTATCAGTATTAAAAAATATAGTTAACATTTTTGTTTCTTTTTTTTTTTTTTTTTTTCAATAGTATATAATATAAATATGATCTGAATAATAGTTTCATAAAAACAAATAGAATATCTGTTGCGATCTACACATATGAGAAAGTCACATACATGTTTCAAGATTTACTGTAAGGCTGCCATCCGAATTATTTGTATCACTTGCACTTTTGGAGTTGTTATCGTGTATTGGATCCACAGGAGGTGGTTTATCTGCATTATATATATAAAAAAAAACCAAATGTTATCTTTATTTTATCAAGGAATCTTAATTACTTACTGTTACTTTTAAATAACTTACATGTTTTTAAAAAATATGGATTTTTAAGCACCTGCATTATACAGTTATATATGTAGGTATATTGACTCTAAAATTGTAAACAAAACAAAAATGTTATCAAAGTAATTAATCTGTCACATAAGCACAATGAACTTTTACATAATTTTTAATTCTATTGCATACCTCTCTTTGAACCATATTTATTCTATGATGTCTTAATCTATAGACAGTTCCAAACACATCTAATTTTCTATTATCTCTAAGATATTGTAAAAGTATATCAATTGCTATTAAGGTACCTGTTCTACCAATTCCAGCGCTAAAAAACAATATATGTACAACATTAGCACATTATTTTTTGTATGTATTATTCTAGAAAAAAATAATGCTGTTCTTTAATATCAGTATATAATAATACCTGCAATGAATAACAACAAAACCTTTATTATTGCCTATATTACGACGCATAATTTGGCAAAAATTAATCATTGAATCAAAATCCTCTGGAACGTCATGATCCGGCCAATCTTTAAAATGGAGATGCGTTATGGTTTTTCTTTTATTTTCCTAAAAAGTAAAAGGAACCAGTTAAAATATAACTTATATAACACAAATATAATAAAAATATTTTCTATTAATTAGAAACCTTTTGTAATATTAATGTCCTTTGAGTGTATGTTCTAAAATCTAATTCGCTTGTACATCGTATAGTTATATTTTCATATCCAAAAGTTTCTCTAATTGTTGGATAATATTGATTGCATTTAACCTAGAAAATAAGGCATAAAAATATTTTATACAAATAATCATTGGTTTATTAATATTATTTAAAATAATACTTACTTTACCCTTCTCAATTAATTGAGTTAACATGACAATAATATTTATTTCATATTGATCTATCATTCTCCAAAAATCATATATTGTATCTTCTTTCGGTCCTTGACAAGCTATATATTCATCCTCTCCACTATAACCCTATCATATAATTTATATATTATCATCTACATTAAATTCATAATATCCTAATTTACTTACTTTTATAAATGAAGCATTAATATAATCGGTGTTAGGATCATTATCAATTACTTCTAATTTAACCCTTGAGAAATCGTCTGTAAGCATAAAATATGAAATTAATATGATTCATATATAGAAACATTATTTTTAAATGAAATATAATCCGTACATGGTAAAATGTCCGAATATCGATTCTTTTTTCTATTAGCTTGCAAACAAGCAGTATTCGTTGGCATCTGTAGATCCACGCTCAAAGTTTGAAGCAACCTAAATTCATTGCTTAATTTACCAGGATTGTCAATAAGTTCTTGGCAATGTGCAAGGAATTTTTTTCTCGTAAACGGGGTAGGCAATGGTGATCCAGGCATATCAGAATTTAAAACTTGACGAAATATTCTGTAATAACAAAAAAAAAAATTACCTTATTTATTAATCTATTAACTTATTTTTATAATTCAAGTCATTGATCATAATGAATGAAATCATTGATCAGAATTTATTAAGCAGAATCTTATTAGAACATATCCAATTGCAATGATACAAATTATAATAAATAATAATCATTGTTAGCATATAATAAATTGTATTTAAATAAGAAAAAAAAGTAGTGAAAAAATAATTCTCAAATTGCAATAACAAATTCTAGTACACGCACTTTATCCAAAGAAGATATAATGACTTTCTTCGCCAAAAGTTCAAAGCCATAACTAAATATAACGACTTAACTGTAATGAAGCTATAACACTACTTGTATTAATTTATTTTAAATACAATCATGATAAACATATATAATGTAACTAATTATGATTTTGTGGTTAACCATCACTTTTTGTAACTGCTGTACGTGAAGTGACACATACTCTGCATTCATGACAAATGCATTCAATAACCTTGATTCTTATAGCTATAACATCCTTCTGAGTCATAGAATAAATATTGATTATTTCTCACAAATGTATAACTGACCAATGTGACTAACTATATGTGTATCGAATATCTTTACATTAATTAAAATATAATTATTTAACATTTTCATATTAGAAAAGTTTTAAATTATTTACAAGATTGTACGAATAAAATAAAAATAAAAAAAACAATAAAAAGTAAAAGAAGAATTTGTACAACTTACGTGTACGGAGAACATCTTCGTACAAGAAGCATCATCGTTGTCAAAATACCCAAGAATAAAATTCCAAGAACAATTCCAATTACAACGCCAACGTTTAACTCTGCGTCTGTAACCATTATGACATTCTGCAGTTAGAATAATAAAAAAGAACGTAACAAATAGCTTTTGCTTTATTGCGACATCTGTTTAATACGAACTTGTCTTTATCAGAAAAGCGGGCGAATCCCTGTAACCTTCGGAAGTAAATGCGCGCATTCTAACATCGTACCATGTATCTGATTTAAGTGGTCCATTACAGTACAATCGTTTATCTGTATTAGATGATATTTCTTTACAAGCTGTGTCTTCACCAAGTATATACTTTACTGCTTTTATGTGTCCGTAATCGGCAACGTAATTTGCTAAAATAAATGCATAAATATTTATAAATTGTACATTCAAGCCGAGGGATTTATATATATACACACACACACACTATATTTTACTCACGAAAAGGACGCCAATGCGATTCGGTAGCTTGATAAACCATAGAGAAATCATCATTCATGGATTCCTCCCATGATGAAGTATTTGGCCAACTATATTCGTTCACTTGAAAACTTTCATTTAAAGCAACATTAAATCCTTGTTTTGAAACCATAATAGCATAATATCTAATATCACCATTATCATCAGAAAATAATGGAAGCAAGATGGTGACTGATGTAGTAGATCTGCGTGCTTTATATGGATCTATGCTAATTGATTTTATATATTCTTTATCAGGTTCTGGTGGAACTGCAATAATAAATAAGACCATAAATATATATATATATATATATATATATATATATATATATGTATAAGTTGCAAATATCAATGACTTGATATGCATTATATAAAAATTATTAGTGAACATGTATCCATACTTGATAATTTAAAAACAAAAGATATATATATAAATTTGGGAAAGAATGAAATACATACTCCTGGCAGGACACAGAATATTACCATAACTTGCTGGTAAACCCCAAGTTTCAACATCTTTAACTTTAGCTGATATATTAAGTGAATAATTATATTCTGATTTTAGTGTTGGAAGATGTATTAAATACATATAAGTTTTCTCAACAATATTACTATAATTTTTCTGAACAGAGAAAGTGTGTGGATCATAACCGTTTCTTGTACCATGCACAAACACAGAGAAAGACTCAATTTTTCCATTTAAGGAACATGGTAAATACCATTGTACAAATGTATCTAATTGATCGACATTATGTTCACTTTTATTAATAGTATGTGAAATATTAGTAACGATTCCTGGAACTGAAAAAAAAGTTTATACATTGTAATCTATTGAAATTTATAAAAAGCAATAAGAAATGTTATATAAAACATACCCGTTGGTAATGTTTCAAATGTTATCAATTCACTATAATTACTCCAACCTGCAGCAGTTCTACCTTTAATACTTGCGGTATAATTTGTGTATGGTTTCCCTTCTAAATATTGTAATGATGTACCAGTAATATTTGTAATGATAACAGTGCCGAAAGTATCATCAGTACACCAATTTGGTCTTTCAAAAAGCGTATACCATGTAATTTTTATTTCAAACGCCGTCAAAATTCCTGGCAGATGTAAAGGATTATTCCAAACGAAAGTAAATTGAGTATCTGTTATATTTTCTACATTAATAATTGGTGGAGATGATACTGAAAAAAAAAATTAATAATATCGTTTATATTCTACATTTGTGCCGTACACAATAATATGCATTTCCAAATAATATTTACTATCTTCTAATGTTGTAATATTTACTGGTTCACTTAATGAACTGTTTCCCGCCTCATTGACAATAATTCCCTGGCATGAATATGTTGTGTAAGGGCTAAGATTTGTCACAGTTACATGTTCAAGCTTAGGTAATATTATATGTTCGTCCAATTTTTTTGTAACTTCCCCAAATTTTGGTTCATAACCATGCCCATTGATTTTCACATAATTACATATAACTATTAAAGATTTCAGTGTACAATTATTGTTTGATACCATTTTAATACACCATGTCATTGATATATTATAAATCCCACCTTTTCTTGCATGTAATACGGGAGATTCTGTTACTACAAAATTAAAATAAATCCTATATAATTACATGGCAATCTGATTTAATAAGCAAATTTTTAATGTCGCCGTGTTACATACTACTTTTATTTGTTGTTCCATTTGTAATAGCTAAGGTTCCATTTGAAGATAATTTATAAACTGGAATGACTTGTATCATATAAGAAGTGCAAGCATACAAATCCTTTATAACTTCCGATGTATTTGTTGTACAGATGTTATTAATATGTGACGTGTTAGATATTGTAATACAATATTTTTGGATGCATTGATAGCCAATCATTGGTGGCAGCCAGTGAATACTTAAAGAAAAATCACCAGGTTCTGCGTTCAATGACCGTGGCTCACTTGGCACTATGGATGAATTATATTGATAGTGTATATATATATATATATATATGTATGTATGTATGTATGTATGTATGTATGTATGTATGTATGTATATATATGTAATATATATATATATTACATGATCATTTTTTTTTTCATAACTTATAATCTTAAAACATCTTACTTATTATTCTCGTTGTGTTGTTTATACTTGTTCCAGCCGATTCTGTAGATGACGAAGATATTACCTTAATAGTATAATTGTATTCCGTACAAGGTTCAAGACCTTTTATAATATAGCTTGTAGTATTTGTAATGTTAAAATTCGTATTATTTTCATTGCAAGAGTTTTTAATGCACTGCATGACCTTATAATGATCAATACATCTAATATATTTTTTAGGAGCATCCCAAGTCAATTTCACGACGATATCATTAATATCTTTTACCTCATCGTTATAAAGTTCTTCAATAAATAAATTTTGGACATCCTCGATGTAGGTAACTAAAATTTAAATACGTGCATTGGTCAGTTTTAATGTGGTATCTAATAAAGCGTCAAATGTATAAATACGTATATTATAAACGTTACTCACGATTAGAACTCGTCTCTCCTGTTGTATTAAAACCATTTGATCTATCATGTCCTACGATTACAAACACCTCAAACGTGTAAGGTGTACATGGATCAAGTCCGGTAACGTTATACGTTACATAGGATAACTTGGTCGATGTATTTTCCGTTTTTTTAATTTCATCATACGAATATGTTACAATAGTATAATTAATAAGAATATTGTTTATAGCTGAACATGGCGCCACCCAAGAAATTAATATTCTTTCAGTATCAACTGCTTCTACCATCAAACGCTTTACGTCTTCAATTTCTAAAACTATACGAAAATGTATTCCTTCTTTTTCTTATATTTTCTCGTATATTCAATAAATAAAATATTCAAACGATCATATATATATATATATATATATATATATATATATATTATTTTGTTTTGTTTTCAAGTAAATGATCGTAGTAACAACCGATAAAATTTGATCGATTTAAAACAATGATTCTCAACCTTTTTATGCTTTACGTAATTTCTGGAAATATATTTCTATGTAACTTTGACATACCCTTTTATGTGGATAGATAAAACTATAGTTATAGTATAATGATAAAAATAAAATTATATATATATATATATATATATATATATATATATATATATCGAAGGTGTATACGAAACATATGTTGAGAATCCTTAACTTAGAGAAATGATTTATTTTTTATCACGATTACATCGAACCTTTTTATTATACGCAAAATATGAATAAATCGCCCAATAGAATATTATTTTCTACTATAAATCATATAATACAGTATAAAAATAAAACAAAAATTATGTTTAGTATATAGATATTTTTCTAACGACTCACCCATTCCCTTCGACGCGTTTGTTTGTTCGCACAGATCGAAATGTATTTCGGATAAATCGTTATTATACTTTTGTGAAAAATTCCATTCATCGTATACCACGTCTTCGTAAATTTCGGACGTTATGGAAATTTTTGTAGGCGCATCAATGTCTATTTCAGTTTTATTATTAGATAAACTTTCGTCCTTATCGAAGGAAGAGTATTCTCGAATAACGTTTGATATTATCCCAGAATTTGTATTCCTTTCATTTGTATCCTCCTCTCCGAATACATAAAAAACTCGTAAAATGTAAAGCAACAATTGTAAACGTTTTTTTGGTATCATCTCTTTCAACTTGCTATCTGTATTATATTGAAAAAAAAAAACATATATTATTTTTTGTATAATTAACATATTATACGATATATATCGTATTTATACATATATCGCATTGTATATTATATTATCGTATATTTTACGTGTTAGTTGTTATTTATTATTATTGTTATTTCGCGTTTGACGATTATTAACAACGTTATAACTGTTACTATTATATAATTTTATTAATGATCAATTGGAAAATAGCGTAACATACAAAAAGATTAATTTCATATTAATAAGGTGTGTATATATATATATATATATATATATATATATATATATATATGTATGTATATATACTGTTCTGTTCTGAACGTTTGAATCTTTGACGAGAAATATAAAAAATCATTCGTGAAGAGATTGTTTTATATCGCAGGATATAACCAATGCAGGATATAACCGATAAAATCATATTTCTGGATAAAAATGTGAAAGAGGATTTAAACGTAACAATATCTACATTGTCTTTTTATAACGAGGTTTATACCAGTAATCGAAAGATATGGTAGATGGTAGATAACGATTAAAAAAGTAAGCAAACATAAAAAGAATAAATATAGAAACCAGATTTCAAGTAGTCAATGAAATTTATCATATTACTATTTTTATTAAGAAATATATCTTGTATAATTAATATATTATAGAATATATGTATATATGTATACGTATTATAATATTTGTATTATGCTATATACACACAAACACACACACACAGACAGAGAGATATTCGTCAATCTTATCGAATTATTCGAAATCAGAAACCACCGGAAAACTTGATGGATGAAATTTGAGAGCGACATTTGATAAATGAACAAAATTTTTGATATCCACAAAGAGAAGTAAAATTATAAAAATTAATTAAGTAAAATTATAAAAATTAATAATTATAGAATGAGTTTGAAATTTGGAATATCGAATAATTGTTTATATCATTTGAATCGTACGACGAATTTTCGTAAGGATCGAATACTCTCTCTCTCTCTCTCCCTCTCTCTCTCTCTCTCTCTCTCTCTCTATTTATCTATCTATCTATCTATCTATCTTTATCTTTGTTAAAATAGTAAAGTTTATTATCTTTATCGTGTCAACTTGCCTTCATAACTTTTACCCGATCGTTAAATCCAATCAATGTATTTTGTTTTTTCTGTTTTCTTTCCTTTTTTCTCCCCCTCTCAACAAACACAACAAACACAAAATTTCACGTTTTACACTTAACGCTAGTCTCACCGTTATATTCCAATAAATACACTATCATCGACATAATTGGTATTGACTCGAGAAAATTCCAAGGATTACTAATATTTCGAGAACGTGGAACTTTAAAAGCGTTATGGCTTCCTGATACTAATCATTGTTCAACTCACTCATTGACAATCTTTCTCGTTATGTTGCCTTTGCTATCCACTGATATCGCTGATAAGAATGTCCACTCTCACTCAAAGTGACACTTCGCGATCACTTTATTGATCAAACATGAACTGCTATAGATTTTTTTTTCCAACGATCCGACATATTTCTATATTTTTAGCGTAAAATACTTTCTTTTTTTTTTTTTTAGTTATTTCTATGGTTAGTGATTATTAATATGCACAAAAGAATTATGGATTTTTCTCTAACGCGATCCCACTATTTTCTTCTACGCGTTCGACGATCAATTTTTCTTGCTCGCAATTATATTTTATTGTTCGATCGATATAATTGATTATTCTTTTTTTTTCTTTTTCTTTTTTTTTTTTTTTAGACTCATAATATGCACTTGTTCATACTCGAACGTATTGGAAGGATAAACAATCTTTTTATTCGCTTATTCATATATACATTGTCAATGTAAAATCAATAGCGTTAACGCGTATTAGAAGTTACTACTCCCAAAAGATAAATTCAATTTTGTATATAATAATAGTAGTAATAATGATAATGGGGTGGGAGGGGGAGGCATGGAGATAAAGTAGTATTTACGACGGGGGAGGGTGGAGAAAGAGAGAGAAAGAGAGAGGAGGGAGGACATAAAGTTAGAGATAATAATTGGTGAAGATGCGAATGACGGGCTAGAAATGGGCGGATATTAGAGTTAGTGGGGGAATATTAACGAAGGTATAGATTTAGCTGTGATTGGTGGAAATGCAAATTGTTAAGGAGGGAAGTGGAAGATGGGCGGAGTTTGGCGTAAACGTGGAGATGGTAAAATTGAATTGCGTTCAGATCTTCCTTACCGACGACATCTGAATCTTCTTTATCGGCGGACATCGGAAACTTTTTATCGACAACTTCGCGAACACGTGGATGAATACGAAACAACGAACGAGATGATATTAGATATATCACGAATAGCATTGACACTTTATATGATTTAAAAATTATTTTCGTCATTGTATCATCATGCGTTTAAACTTGTATTCGCCGAGAGATATCGATGAAGATTCCGATATCGTCGATAAAAGATGATTCTGATTCGTCGATCCATTATTTTTTTTTTTTTTGTTAAGCCACCCCTTCGCGAACCACCACCAAAACTAAACCAGATCCATTTATTCTTATCCCAGTGCTCGCGTTATCACCAATCATAAATAACTAATCACGTCCCGTTTCCTTCCTCCGCCCTTGATCTCTCCATCTCACCACCAACCACTCTCCTCCCCAGTGTCTTATAATTGTATTCAAAAATCCCATTGCTACAATATATATCACTGTTCATTACCTGTAAGATTTCCATTTCATTCCTCGATTTTTCCCATTAGGATATTATCCGTCGAAAGATTAGTTTCACGATAGAATATCAACATTTGCCTTGAAGTAAAGTAATTTAATGTTAATGAACGCGGATAAAGATTTGCGACTAAAAATGAGAGGAAAAATAAAATGAAAAAAAAAAGAAAGAAAGAAAGAAAGAAAATGAAGAATAAGAACCGTTGGTATATCGTTAAAGAAGAACGTAGCAATGTGGTGTGTATCTCGTCGCTGGGACACACTCGAACAGACTAGCGTAGCATCCGATGATGGGACAACGGAATACGACACCATGTGCTTCTTCAAGAACCTCCCAGGAGTCTCAAGAGCAACCCCTATTAAACCTGTCAAAAATAGCGTAGCTAGCTTTTGAATGGTAGACCTGCCGCCTTTGTGGAGCTGCACGTGCACGCAAAATTGTCCTTAGAAAATCTCTAGCAGGTAATCATCTTTCTCCGAATACATGAGATCTAAGTCGCAGGTATCTGGAATTTCTTTTCTATTATTCTCTAACTTGGCAACCCACCGTTAAGGACATACTCGTAAAAAGGCGATATTTATTTCCCGCCGACATATTTTCCCATCGAATTTAAACGCGCGTTCACGCTTGTTCGTATCTTGCATTCCTATTTTGTAACCAACTTCATGTCGTATCTCGGACGTTTAAACTTTTTGAGAGGACTGTAAATAGGGAACTCTAAATGGAACACATGGCGTCAATGTGTCGTCTCGCATTCTTTTAGTTCTCTGTTAATATCAGATTAAAACGTTATAAACCGTGGTACGGATACAAATTCTCGACTTAAGCTTTCTACGTTAGACAAAATTTGGATCTATAACATAGTTATATATAATAAACAATATATATGTATATATATATTTTTTTTCATACGTTTTATTGCATTTTACATTCATTGTGTATAAGTATCTATAACTTATTAGAATAATCTTTGGGGAGGTCCCATGGAAGATTTGATGTGCAGAGAACGTACGTTTTGCCAGTGCTTTTTCAACAATGAAACTAAAAAGTTGATCGACAAATGTACATTTTGTACCAATTCATCTGGAGTCATTTCTACGTGTCCTACTGCCACCGATAAGCAAAGTACCTATTTGAAAATAAAAGTTATTATAGAAGAGAATATATGAAAATTATATTATTATTATTACTTATTATTAACGTTATTACGTTATTGTATAAAATTTACCTTCTTCATTTGAAACTTGATCGTAGCTTTGACTTCGTCAATTTTTGCGACCATAGATTCCTGGTGAGAGAGAAGACCAGGGAATTTACCTGCCTTGTTTAGACCAGGACCCAACAAACGTGGAATTTGTTTGATCAAAGATTCACTGGCCAAAAACGCGTCGTACTTCTTTGCTGTTAAAGCGATAAATCTCATTAGAATATTAATAATGTTATTTTTCTACGTATTCATATTTATATTACTTAATTTCTATACACATATATTTATAGAATTTCAGTAATATGTGTAAATAGAATTTCTAATAATTAATAATATTATTTAAAAATGATTGTATCAACACACATTGAGGAGCAACATGGAAAAATCACATTGCCCTCACCCGGTGCAGAATTTTACTCTCCTTCCTTTCGACGACCACCAATATTACAAATAAAAATTAATGATGGTGCTTTTGGGAAGGTACGCATATATTATAAATAGAAGATAATTTAAATATTTCCAATAATTTAGAAAAGAACATTTAGTAAAGTATAAAAAAAAAAAAAAGGGAACTTGATGATGTACCTAGTTTCTTTACAAACTTCTTATTCTTGTTCAATTTTTTCAAAGCTTCTGCATCCATGTAAGGAATGTTGTTCGCTTTGGCTTCATCGCAATGTTGTTGATCGCCCAATACGCATACTTGCATCTTTGGTCGAGGAATGTTCTTCAACCTGATAATGACAATTAATAATGTATATAAACTAGATATTAATTCAGTAAAGTATTAAAAAATAATTGTCAAAATAGATTTTTTATTATTTTATAATTGAAGTACTAATTAAATTGATTATATATAATAATAATTTAATAAAATTGCACGATATCAATATTCTCAGTAAGATTGAAATTTCTACAGCATAGATTTGTAGATCAGATAATACATGCTTAAATAGCATCATTGAACATTGATTGATATGTATAAAATTTGAAAATGCCACTACATTCTATATGAACTTACCGGCGGGATCATGAAACATGATCCTGGAATATATAGATATATATAACGGTACAATACCTCCCCAGTTTTTTAAGACCCTGGGTAATGGTCCGCCAGGCGAAAGCCTTAGCTTCCTGATCGTTAATGAAGTGACCTTTTCGTGTTTTACAATATGAAATTGTTTTTTAATGAATAATAATCAAACTCCGAAAAGAACCCTCATAGTCAGGTTAAAACATACTTGACGGTGCCTGAGAAACGCTTATCCTTTTGCGGGTCATAATTCTTCAGTCCAATTTGCAATTCCACCGTCTCCAAAAAGTTCCTCTTCTTGTCCTTCGAATTCTGAAGTACTGCATTAACGCATTCATATAGAGTATCACGCGATACTTTGGACCTATAACGTAGAGGTTATGATGCAAAGTGGTATATTTTAATGTATAAGAATAAATTTTGTCCTCCAATCGGCAATAAATAAAATAATATTTGATCGTTCTCACGTATACGTCGTTTGATATTCTCATTGAAAAGTATCATTGTTAATTTATGAAATGATATTGGATCGACAATTAACTGCTTTCGAAAAAACCTGATGGGTTAATAGTTACGGATCTTTCTAAATATCTTTATTAGAAAAAAAAAAAAAAAGAAAAATTAAACGCGCCAATAAATCGATACACATCGTATCGTTTTTGTTTGTAAATATATTTACGAGCAAATATTACGGATTGATGTGATATAGAAAGATGAAAAAAACTCACGTCATTTTGCAAAAGCAAACAGGATAAGCGTAAACGTTCGACTGTCCCTCTCAAGAACTGATACCGGAAAGGAACACTACGTGGCCCAAGCAGTAACTTCAGTGACGTGAAATAACAAAAGTATTAGATGGTTAACTCTCATGGTAAAAAATGTAATGTAAGAACATAGAATGAAACATATAAGAAAGGTTTCTGAAGTTTCACATCTATCCAAATTTGTCAACATTCGATAATTTTTTATACTAATCATCTTAAAAAGATGAAAATAATGTTACGTGATTTTAATTTAAATTATAATTATCTTTTTGTTTCATGAGAATGTATTTGTGAACGCATTCATTAATTTTATATTGTTTCACTGTTTACATTGTTATAAAAAAAAAAAAGAAAAAAATAGACATTTGGAAGATAGAGTATTATTGTTTAATATTTAAAACTTGTTCATATATAAATTAATAAAAATTTATATATATATATGTGTATATATATGTAATGTTTACTTAACAATAATTTTTTTGTTCCAAGTATTTGTATAATTTTAATATCCAAGGAAAGTGATAAATATATTTTTTTATTACAAATATTGTTTTGTAGATTTGACAATAGTTTGTAAATCGAAGTATCAATCTAATGTAACTACACTATATATAAATGTATTATTATTATTACTGTGTTATATGAGAAGAGTTGATAGCACAGTTCATGACAGATAAGACACAGAGTAAACTAGATTTTAACTTGAGAAACCATTATAATAAATTCATTATACGATCGTGTTATAAATATTTTTTTTTTTTTTTTTAAGTGTAATGTTTCTTTTGTAGTAATGTTTTAAATGCATGAAGAGATAATTTTTTAATGATCAATACAAATAAATAATAGTAATAGAAAAAAAAAAAAAACAAAAATATCTTCAATGAAGAATAGAGAATATAAAACTGTAATAATTACAAAGTAATAATACTATGGTAATAAATTGATAAGACAATAGTAAAAACATGTTTATTATCAATAAGTATAATCTAATTATGATTAAAATCTTGTTTTAATTTATAACTGAAATCTTTTATTTGCAGTTTCAAAAATGTGTCCTGCTCTTTTGGAAAATGAAGAGCGTTGTTTGGGTGGGATGACATTTTTTGCCCAATGTCATCCAGTCGAAGTATGCGGCAGTAATGGCCTTCCGTTAACACCCAACTCCATAACTATTTATGGAAAGTCTCAATTTTTAAAGACTATATGTCATCCAAATTTATCAGAATATCTTGATATCATTAGAAGTAAACATGGTATCGTATTTAATTATTAGATCGTACAACTGCATATTGTTAATCTGCGATACATATTTGCACTTTATTATTTACAGAAAGAATTGTGGTAGTTTCCGAATATAATGGGGACCCTTTAAATAGTAAAGAGAATCTACATGTGAATGATATTGTAAAGATCGCGTTCCAATGTCTATTAGGTTTAAGGCAAATGAATAATTTAGGTTTAGTTCATAGACATTTGAGTCCAGATAATATATTAATAAATAAAACTGGAAATGTACAATTATACAATTATGGATTATATTATATGACCGATGGAGGAAAGAATGTATCTTTTCCAATCGGGTATGTTTAATGAAAGTATTATTATATATTAGAATAAAACTTATTATCTTATTCCAGATATCCAAAATATACAGCTCCAGAAGTATTTTTAAGTAGTGGACTCAGTGGTATGAAGGTTGATTCTTGGTCTCTTGGAATAATAATTGCGGAAAAATTATTGAAAAGACAAATATGGTCTGGAGTGAAGTTATCGCAATGCCTAAGAAAAGTTCTCAGTCTTATACACTGTGAAACTTCTATATTTGAACGTCTCGCAAGAGAACATAATTGTTTTGATATTTATGAGGTATTGAAATATATTTTTGTATCGTCATGTCAATCCATTGCCAGAAACGTTTCTTTATTTATTCTATTGTTTAGGAATTGTCTTCGGAAATAAAAGAATTTGTTGATTCTTGTTTGCAAGTGCATTCATCAAAACGTAAAACACCAGAGGAGCTACTACAATTGCCATTATTTATAGATCTTTTAACGCAGAACGAACAAGAAAAGGAAGAAAGCCAATATAAAAATGTGATTGTTAGGAAAATGAACGAATTGTATTATCTCTGGCAATTAGCAGGAGGAGATATTACAGTAGAATTAAAAAAACAAGGCCTCATTAGATCAAGACCACCTATTTTATCTATACCTAAGTAATATCAAAATCAATGAGACACATATATTTATATATAATTAAAAATTATTTCAATTTTATAAATATAACCTAATGTATGTTTACTTACAGTTTAGTAATATTATTAGGACAAATATTTGGAAGAAGAGATACAGCTGGCTTACTTGATCTTAGAGTTGTTAAAGTTCCTCTAGATACTTTACATCAACGCTTGTCTCATATTCCATATACTGCTAATTATCCATGGTTAACTCCTGAGTAAGTACTCGCTTTATGAACAATACTTTTATTTGTTATTTCATGTTAGGAAATAAATAATAATTAAAATTTAACAGAATGCAGGTCCATGCGCAGGAAGATTTAACAAGCACTGCGTCACAATTACCATTGATAATAAGAGAAAGAGATACTGAATATCAATTTTATAGATTGGTTTTATATGACAGACTCTTGCAGGTAATTTTTAAGTAATCGATATATATATTATTATAATCTTATACAGTGGTATTATATTATTAATATAATCTCATGCAGATTTTTCCACTTACACGAGAGGCAATTATTAAAGAGGCACATAAAGATATTCCACCACCAGTTCGTGGAGCTGTCTGGGCAGCTTTACTTGATATTAGCGGTGATGTACAACAACGGTATGACATGATCGATAAAGAAACACCTACACATACAGATAGACAGGTAATGAAATATATATTTCTAGGAGGTGGACTAACAAAATTCATCTTCTTATTCTTCTTTATTTTTCAAATGAAAATGTAATAAAATCTTATTATCATTGTTTCATAAAAAATATTTGTTAGATAGAAGTAGATATACCAAGATGTCATCAGTATAGCGAATTATTATCATCTGGCGCAGGACATGAAAGATTGCAGAGATTATTAAAAGCATGGGTTAGAAATAATCCACATTATGTTTATTGGCAAGGACTGGACTCACTAACAGCACCATTTCTTTATTTAAACTTTAATAATGAAGGTATTTAATTAGTTTCCTAATATTATTAACTTATCCGATTTTTATTAATAAATTAACTATACATGTGTGTGTATATATATATATATATATATATATATATATATATAATTTTAGCAAGAGCATTTGAATGCTTATCTGCATTTATACCAAAATATCTCCATAAGTTCTTTTTAAAAGACAACTCTGCAGTAATACAAGAATATTTAGGAAAATTTTCTCAAATTATTGCATTTCACGATCCACAATTGGCAAATCATTTGAAATCTATAAATTTTGTTCCCGAATTGTTTGCTATACCATGGTTTCTTACTATGTTTTCACGTAAGTTTTTAAATATTTAATTAGTAATTTATAATCTTATTTCTATTAATCGAGTATCGTATGTTACAGATGTATTCCCATTACACAAAATATTGCATCTGTGGGATAAACTTTTATTAGGAGATTCATCGTTTCCACTTTTAGTCGGATTAGCAATATTAAAACAATTACGTGATTCTTTGCTAACGTCAGGATTTAACGAATGCATTCTTTTATTCTCCGATCTTCCTGAAATTGACATAGAATTATGCGTGAAAGATTCCATGACCATGTATCAAAATACACCACCAAGTATAACATACAGAAAGCATCAATTTAATAGATTAAAAGTATAAAAGTGAAAATATATGTGTATGTTGTATCGTATGTTCCCATAAACTTTTATTATAATACGTTTATTTTAAATGTTAGGAAATGAATTGGACAGATCCTGAGCCCGGAACCGAAAAAATGCCAAGGATAAGCGTGGATGATTTTTTAAATCTGTTAAATAATACTCCCGATAAAGTAATAGCTGTAGATGTACGAAATAACATACAGTGAGTAGATTAAAGTATAAATATAAATAGTATATTTTATAATATAATGTAATATCATTTGTATTAATATAAAAATAATTGTATCATTAACAGATTTGAAAGAGGAGCTGTGATAGGAAGTATTAATATTCCTTTCACGAGCGTGCAACTTTCTCAAACGAATATCGATACCCTTGGACCTCATGCTAAACCTCTTGTAGATAATAAAAATTGTATAGTTGTTATTATAGGACCCCATGATCAAAATAACGCGTTGGTAAATATATAAAAGTTTTATAGATATTGTATAAAAATATGATCGACGTATAATTTAATTCTAATACGAATTTTGTTAATCCTTTTATAGTTTGCGGACTTTCTTGTAAAATGTGGTGTCATGGGAATATGTTCTTTACAAGGTGGCATTTATGCCTTACGAACAAAATCTCCAAATATCATAGTACCTATACGTTAAATACATCTATGAAATACACACAAATATATATATATTATATGTATATATATATATTCGTATATTATGTGAAAAATGTAAGATCGTAAAAAAATATCCTTTTATGAAAAAAAAAATATATTATGCGATTTATATTGATCTACAAAAAAAAAATTTATACATAATTTAAATTTATACATAATTTGATTTGTTATTAAATACAATGTTTGAATTATTTTTATTCTCTCCCCACATGAGTATGCTTTTATTGTGTTTATTTGACTATGGTTGCCATAGTAACCGAATCAAATCAAAAGATTCACATGCGTATTATGTATTTTACATGCATACGTATAAGAAGTTAAGTGTATAGAAATTAAATTATCAAGGATAGAACGTGGATATATATTCATTGTTAAAACTTCAGTATAGAAAGAAATTCATGTGACTTAACTGAATAATGGATAAACGAATGACGTCGCCAAATATTAACAAATGGATAAGGAAGTGTATAAAAAAGGAATTTGACAATGTAATTAAGGATAATTTAGAAGATAATCAAGATTCTTCAGAAATTGCAGATAGAATTATACATTCTAAAGAGATGCAAGTTTTAATAAATTCCATGAAAATGGCAATTATTGAACACAATTCAGATTCAAAATCCGATAACATTGAATCGACGGAATCTCGTCCACAGTCTTCTGCCTCCTTCGTGAGCGATTTAACTGTAGAAGAATGGAATTCTCCTAAAAACGTTGAAGATCAATACAATTATATTATAGATAAAATAAGTTCTGATAAACCTGTACATGTAAGATTGGCAGGCTATGAGATATTATTAAAAAGTGATTTGACAAATGTAACGGCTATCTCCCAGTGGGATATCCTACAAAATACTTTAAAAGATGGTCTCATGGGTGAAAATCGAGCTATATTTGAAGCTAGTTTGCAAGTCTACGCTAGATTATTAAGTTGTCCAAAGGCGCACGAGGCGTATACCAATATATTGAGTGCTTTTAATGCTCAGTATTATGCACAAAAAGTACACGAGATGTTACCATCGTTAATATCTGGGATTAATTTCAAATTTTTTCTACACGAGAAAATAATTCGCATTATGTACTTGATAATACATTATCAGGAAGAATTGTTAAAGAGCATTAGAAATATTGACAAAACTACAGAGGAGATAATAGAACAATTCATAATATTTCTAAGTGATCGTATGTTCGGTAATTCGATGCAAGTTAAAACATTGTCTACGTTGAATATTGTTGCTGCATTGGATCCACAGGCTGACTGGAGTAAAAGGTGGACCCACAGTTTTGCTACTAGAAAAACATTCGTTTCTATATTATCTAAATCGCCGAGTTTACTTCAATACGCAATACAATGCATCGGCAAAGGCTTGAAAAAATCACCTATATACACATCTATTTCTATTTGCGACGAACCCATAGAAGCATGTATTTCTGGAGAGACAATAGAAATAATTACTTATCTTCATTGTTTGAGCTTTATATCACAATTATGTAGTTATGAAGCAGGTCGCAAATTACTTTCGGAGATTCCATTAGACGTTCCATTTTCTGTAACTGAATTTTTAATTACATTAATAAATACATTGAATGAATTATCATCCTCAGAGATAGCAAGTGGTATTTACAATATTATGTGTCAGGCATTGCAAAATGTATTAAATAGACCTATAATTTCGTATGATACAGATTTTTATGATGCCGCATTGTATTCTTTAAATAATTCTTCTGAAAATGATTTAAGAATTTGGCCTCATATACTAAATGTAATAATGCATATGTTGGATACTACAGATGGTCCAGAAATATTAATAAATTTTCAAGAATCTAAAACAAATTGTACGGCAATGATTATTATACAGCACATGTCTAATGTTTTGAAACAGCCCTTCTCTATTATGAACACAGAATATATCTGTAACTTATCTAAAGTTATAATGAAATTATTTAATATATTTAATGTTTATGAAATTGTACAAGATGTGATGCAAAATCAATTTTATCCCGCTGTGTCACACTTTTACAGTAAACTAGATAAATATTTTATTGAAAATGGAAATAAAGCTCAATGTTTAGACGAGTAAGTATCGGAGCTTATTTGATATAAACACGAATAAATTAATAAATATGTAATTATTATTTGAAACATAGATTTTTTTTTTATATATTTTAGTATAATTAAAAAAATGATACTTAAAATTGTATCAATACCATTTGGTTTACAAGATTTAACACGCGAATCTTTAGTATTTCACGAATTGATACGTGGATCTATTGCACCATTAAGAAATTCATGGACATCCAATGAAATTGTGAGCTTTGTATCATCCGCTGGATACTTTAAGTTAGGACGTGAAGTTCTCGAAGATTTAGCACCACATGTTTTATCCACGTTGTTAACAGAAACGTGTAAAACATTGGAAGATCCACATTGTTTTTATGATCCGTGGGAGAATTCAATTGTGGAAAAATTTTTACACATTATTGCTCTATTTTCTCTCAACTTTAAATGTATAAATGCAAACAAAAAAATTGATAAGATCTAATATTAATAAATTTATATATATATATGAAATATATTTTTATCATAACAGGTTTTACTGCATTTATAACAAATGCTAATGAATTTGGAAACGATGATGAAAATGAAATTCCTTACAATTTGACTGAATTAATGCAATGTTCAATCAAATTTGATTCTGTATATCATTATTTAGGACTTTTATCATTAAATACAACTATTTGGAATCTAGACCTTTATATCTATTTAATAGAAAAATTAAATTTCCAGGTAACAATTTATGATATACAGCAAGAAACTTGTGCATAAATTTATATTATTTTCTATATAAGAATATATATATATATATATATTCTTATATATATTTTTTACATATTTTTTTTTATAGAATGAATTATTGAATTTACAAAACTATTGCATATTTGATATTCAAGCCAACGATGAAGTAAAAGAATACATAATAGACGAATCTAGTTTACTCAGACATAAAATTTTATCCAATTCATATTATATCAAGCACAAATATCCAAACAAGGTATCACTAAATGAATATGAAGATACAAGTAATACATTTGAACCAGAAGAATATCAGTTGTTCTCAACATTACCACCACCTAACATTATCACAGAAATGGCACTTCTTCACAACATACAATCTGAATCTGAATTAGAAGATATATTATGTGAAAGTAAGCCTGGATTATTAGATACTAGTTGGATACTACAAATTAGGAATGCATATATAAATTCTACAGCTTCGCTAAAAGTATTTATACTATTATATCTATTATATCTTTTTTTTTTTAAATAATAATGAAAAATAAATCAATCTATTTATATTGTTTTTAATTTTTATATAATTAATTTTTCTTTTAGAATGAAGTTTTGACTAATTTACTAGATCAAATGTGGCAAGCTATTCCAACCGCAGAATGGGCAGATCACTTTGAATGGCCGGAAAATTTTGTATACAATGCAGACTTTTTCTTTTCAGAAGAATTACATGGAATTGATTTAGTTTTGCAATATGCTGAATTAAATGGACTCTTTAAAAATTCAGAGACAAAGAGAGAAACATTTAAACAATACTTGCAAGCTTCAAGCATATTTATAAAATATCAAAAGCCTAATAAATTTGAAGGTTTTGACTGGTTTTTATCGACTGTGTTTTTTATTTGTGAAGGAGATATGGACAAGTAAGATATCTCAAATTTTGACAAATTATACATCATGCGTATGTGCCTCAGCTGACCGCGAATACATCCTTCTTAGCAACAAATTATATTTCTTATCACTGTAAGTAGTATTTTACAATAATCTTATAATACCACTTATCATATTCTGAAAGAGTAGTATTATATTTATTTGTAAATTACTATTTACATAGATAAAAGATAATGTTGCCTAGTATCTCATTAATAAAGATTTAGGATAACTCTAGCTAGTCAAGAATCATCATTGGCAGGTCTCAGATTGAAAACTTAGTCAACACTATATTATTATTATGTCTTTATTTCATTGTCATCATCGACCTTTTAATACCAAGTAATGATGATGTAATAATATATGAAATATTGCAGATGCAAAATATTTATTAAAAAATTGATTTGTTTTCCGTGTATTTTGTTCATATGGCCTATTTTTGGTAAAACCATTGACAAAAGCAATAACGAAGAATGTTCAACCAAATTTATTTTTGCGCAATACTTAGAAAGTATAATCCAGAGCGAAATGCCAAACATAGCGTATGCATTAAAGGTATGACAAAAAATATATAATATCTT
Organism: Dolichovespula sylvestris; assembly: GCA_918808275.2. Classification (NCBI taxonomy): domain Eukaryota; kingdom Metazoa; phylum Arthropoda; class Insecta; order Hymenoptera; family Vespidae; genus Dolichovespula; species Dolichovespula sylvestris. The sequence goes on along the minus strand of OU964962.1, from coordinate 9,418,178 downwards.
ATTTCGCATAAAACACAATGATATCAATTAATAATCAAAAATTAAAATGTTACTGTAAAATAGAACGCCTGTGGTATTAATTGGTGGATGTTATGTACAACAATATTGACTCAATGTTTTTTGGGCATATTGTCGTGGCAAGAAATAAAAAATTTTTTTGCTATTTCTATTCTATATTCACCTGATTATATATTATATTATTGTGTATCTTTAATATATCACTGCAGAACTACATTTATACAAGATATTACAAACGGAAAAATGTGGCCGGAATATATGGTAAATTTTATTCTTTCCAATGTAAGTCTGTTAGAATTATAATTACATTTAAATGTATTTTTGTAGGTATTACATGATTATCGGTGTCATGATTACATCAAATTCATGGACAAATTAGCTAAGAGATATGGAAATAAAATATTACCTATAATGACTGCAAGGAAAATATATTCCAGTGATGAAACCGATACTGTAGAATAAATGACACAAACTGGAAGAAGATATTACAAAAGAAAAAAAAAAAAAGAAAAAGAAAAGATTCATTATTCATATACAGATGTATTTTAAAAAAGAATTTTTTTGAAGATATTATTATATAAATGTTTTCATGAAAGAAAGCGAAGAATTTTTATAAAGGATTTCTGTGCGTACATGTACAATAAGAAAATGGAAAAAAAAAAAGAAAAAAAAAAAAAAGAATTAATTACAATTGCATAAACAGTATAAATTCTTCTTTGCAAAGCTTATAATGTTCATATAAATAGATAATGTGTGATAGCTTTCATAAAAACATATAACCATTTTTGTGTAAAACAGAACGCTTTAACAAAATTGTTTATCGATGTCATTAAACAATAATTAATATCCTGTACAATACGTTTCTTATTCAACTTATTTTAATTGCTAAGACCCATGCTTAATTGATAATAGCAATAATCACATGGGTATTTCATAAATGCTTTCATAGACTGCTTCTAACAATGCTCAATATATACTATGGAATATCACTGATATTTGTACATACCATACATTCTAAAACTCACAGATATATAATATGACATTGCTTAGAGACTTTTATATAAACATTTCGATTATGTACAGCACAGTGACTTTAAAATATTGTCATTACACATACCACAACACACTGCAGTCAATGTCATTAGTCATCATGAATAGAAAATAGTTTTGCTACTTCATTTAGATCATCATATTTTGTACCTCTTGCCAATACCTAAAAGCAATAATAAAAACCACAATGTTCATAATATTATAATATGTAATATGTGCGTATTTGTTGTTTATAAATGCTTTAAACGAAGAACTTCGAAGTTTGCATATTTATTTTCTTTGAGAAAAAAAATTTCATACCTGTCTAGCTATGGACATACGATGAAATATATTCCAAAGTAAAATGCCAACCACAACATCATCTCGTAAATAGAATATAACACCTTTCTCAAAGTCACTATGTTTTTTAGATTCCTTTTCCGTGTTATTATTTTCATTTTCTGAATTTAAAGATTGTTCATCACTCTGCGAATGTTGTTCTGCTTCTGTCTGTGCTATTGCTCTCTATACAACAAAAAAGGAGAAGAGAACAAAAGAAAAAAAAAAAAAAGAAAAACAATGTTACAAATCTCTTCAATATCTTTGCTTTGAAAATATTACATCAATACCTCTTCATCTGCGGGTTCAGCGAGAGCTGCTTTTGGTGTATCCGCTTCTGTCGCTTTCGCAAATACTCCTACAGTTGGCAAAGATGAATCTACAATACCAATTGCTTCATATCCAACCTCTGGTCCTAAATCAGACCAGAACATGGACTGGTGCAAATAAGGTTTTCCTATATGTACATATACAAAATAAATATAAATCAATATACTTACATTCTTTTTCTTCTTTTTTTTTTTTATTCATGCTAATTAGATTACCTGCACCGGTCATATTTTCTCCAGCTAATCTACCCGAAATTACAGCATGGTCATGATGTTCTACTCTTCGTCTACCCAATCTAACATCATAAAAACATGCAGCATCTCCAGCAACCCAAAGATTACTCCTTGCTTCTAATTCGGCATTAACAAGAAAACCTCCTACAGTAGGATGTACTTCTAATTCTGAAGACGTTGCCAAATCTGCATTCGCTTCAACGCCTATACCTACTACCACTTGATCTGCATCAATCTTTATACAATTACAATATTTATTGTTATTCATACATTTCATATGTAAGATAACTATTCTAAACAAGACAAATTATTTCTCCTTTTTATTTTCATATTACAATATTAATGTAATATATGTATGTTACTTACGATATTGCCATTGGACAGGATGAGACTGAGCTTTTCATTTTTGTACGAAAAGTCTGCAACCTCAACATTTGGTATACAATTCACCCCTTCCGCCATAGCTTTCTTTGTCGTCCATTCACTCAAATACTCGGGTAATACTTGGGCCATTATGTAATTTTCCTTGTAAATTTGAATGATCTTTTTATCCTCATCTATTCGATATAAAAATTAATATATATGAATATATTTACGGATGATAAAGATAAATGGATGATTATAATACAGTACATACAATTTCTCGCAAGTGAACAAGCTAGCTCGGAGCCAAGGAAACCACCTCCAATAATAACTATATTTTTACAATTAGGATTGTTAATATTTTCTTCTAATTCAAGAAAATCTTGTTCTGTTCTATAAGCTATAATTTTATTTTTTACTTCATCCTGAGCGGATTTAAATATAGGAAGATTTTTAGGCGAAGCACCTTAAAATATAAATACAAATTAAAAGTGGTTATTAGAATTCTTTTTTCTTTAGATCGGATATAAGAAAAATTTACCTGTTGCAATTAGACACTTATCATACTTGATTTCATAACCATCATCAAGAACAGCTATTTTATTTGTAGCATCAATTTTGGTTACTTTCCAACCTGTTGCTACAGCTACTCCACCCTTGTCTAATTGCATTAACTTGTCAACATTTGTATAAAATTCACGTGGTTCATAAAAAAGACTATAAAAGAAATTAATACAATTCAACAGAATCCTATAGAATCTCTGTTATACGTGTTTATGTTATTGGTTTTTATAGGTATATAACGATATGTACATATTATAGCATCAACTTTAATCTTACCTCCTCTGCGTTCCATTCCACTGTTTAAAATTCAATTTAGCGCTTGTTGCCCTATCCGAATTATACCACAGTTCTTTAGATAATGGTGGCCTCATATATGGTAAAATTTCTTCCTCACTTATTACTAAAACCTACAAAAAAAAAAGAAAAAAAAAAATTGTTTTATTATCGCTCAAAATATAGACTCGTACTATACTAATATAGAATATACCTTAGCTTTGGGATCCCTAGATTTAATTGACCTAAATGCTGAAAATGCAGCAGTTCCTCCACCTATCAATAAGTAAGGTACTTCTTGAGGTATTGATTTAGATACAGCTGGAGATTTTACTACATCCTTTGATCTTTTATATCTTTTCACTGTATCTTTTTTTTCTGAGAATAAAAAAAATATGATTTAAATTGTATAATTATATTTAATTAATTATATAATTATATAATTATAATCACTGAACAAATATGATAAGCAATTATTACTTTTTGTGTCAGGCTGTGAGCCAAATTTATCCGTAAACCATTCCGTAGAAGATATCTATAATAAAAAAAATTTAATTTTAATATGGTACCGCCATATTATCAAAAATACGAAATTTTATGTAATATTATACCGCATATATAGTCACTCCTGCTATGATCAAGGTAGCCAGTAAATGTTTCCAATTTGGAAATTTACCATTCTTCCCGTTACCACTTTCTTCCGTATAATCTGGTCTACAAGTAGGCGGACAAGTACCGCCAATTTGAGCTTCGCAAGCTGGAAGTGGTCTCTTTGGTTTAGAATACCTAAACTCAGGTACACATTCCTCTGGTTTTATTGTAGTACCTGGTGGCTTATATGGCTTCTTATTATTTGTATTATTACTATACCACAATCTATTAACACTGAAAATGCCTAGAAAATTAAAAGTAACATTGGTATTCAGATCGGCATTAAATAAAGAGCGATACACAACTAGAGATAAAAATAATGTATATGGAATTTTACTACATTTGAATGATATAAGTATATGTATATATATATATATATATACATATATAGAATATAGTTGAAAAAATTTTTCAACAAGAATAGATTGAGGTTATGTTACCCATGGCATACTTCAGAGTGGAAGTATCACATGTAAACGGTAAACACTATATCATCTTAAGACGATTTAATATAAATGATAGACGGATAAAAGTAATCATATACCAATTCACAATCGACGAATTAATCAAGAGAATACGATAGTACGAACGATTTTTATAAATATCTCAATCTAAATCGAAGAGAGGTTACGCGTACCGAATGAGGGTTTGATTATAGCCATTACCGAAATTTCTAACGAAGTACATAATAAAATACCTACCAACATATTTTAAAGCTCGATAGGAATGATTAACATGCGCGTGCCTTGTTACTTTCGATAATTGTTCAATAACTCTACCACAGCTTAACATTTTTGATGGGCCAATTTTGGCCTTACGCAATAATATAGTGATGGCGCGTGTGTTCAGTTCTTCTCACCGTATGCACACCGACTGAAAGTCGTTGACCGATTTTTTCCTTCTCGTCCGAGATTAACGATGAATTTAATACTATACACTCCATCACCCGAAGCTCGATTACCCTATTATTATAGCCATTTAAGGCTCTTATATTGGGTTTTGTCGAAACGATTTATCCTTACAAATTGATCCACAAAGTCAAACGAATATGCATGAATTTGATATAAAAACACCTATTTAAGGGAGCATACGGAATATAGGAACGAATGATAAGACTGGCGGTACCAAGCTATATTACTTTCATCGTGACGATCGCGATATACACATATATCGTATGTATATATGACAAATATCAACGGAATATCGATTGTTTCGAATTGGATTGACACGTACGTAATGATGTCCCTTTATCGATCCTTCTTACGATATTATTTTATACAATTATGAATATATATATAAATTATATGTATCATGTTGATATTTAATAAATGAAACTGTCGCGAGATTTAATTATTTAATTTGACGCGTATCCGTTATAACAATTTTATTTTTTCCATCGATCTTATTTTGATCAAAAGCAGATAAACGAAACCGTTTACGAGATTTAATTATTTATTAACAAATTTTATTTTATTTTTTTTTTTCGTTAAACGTATTCTTTTATCATCATAAAATGATAATAAAATATCAATCGTATTATTTGACAAGAACAATCAAAGGTCATTAAACTTTAACCTTGAGAATACCTGTTTTCTTCTCTGTTATTGTCAATATAATAGAGAACAAAGAAGCACACGGATTTACGTGAAATTCGTATGACCTTCACAGGTGTCCTTAAGGTAGACAATATATGAATCAGCGTTCCTTTTACGACGAATCAATGTCGTCTGACCACTTTGATATTTTTAAATTGTTTTTAACACGCGTCATTTCTTAAATCCGTTTCCCTTTTTTTTTCCTTTTTCTTTCCTTCGATTCTATGATGAATTTGCAAGATTAAGCGAATATAATATTACTTATAATTCTTTATATAATATTATTTTAACGTCTCAACTGTCTTTCGTATTTTTCAAAAATTTTGGCGGTAAACAATTATAGAGTGCGCTTTTGAAGATTGTTAACTTTTGACAAACTTCATTCTTATCAACGTTAATCTTACCAAAGTTGTATTAATTGGATTTGTAAATACGGCTGTTCCTGTTGTGTGATTAAATTCTCATATAGTGAATACTTTCGATTTATACATACATGCATATATAGATATACATACACATATACATACATATGTATACATATATATATATATTATATATATATTATAAATTTTTGTTGAAAAATTTCAAGTGTCGATCTACTTGTCAATATTAGAAAAGAGGAACAGCTCAATATTTTTGTGAATCGTATATACAAAAGAGGTAATTTTTACATATACATATATATATATATATATATATATATATATATATATATATATATATACATATATTTCTATTTGCAATGCCTAAAAAGTTCTTATCTTGAGAGAATGATATCGTATCAACGATACCTTTGTTTTAATAATAACAATAATAATTTATTGATAATATTGGGGGTTAGTTTATTGTTTCTTATTTTTATAAATATATAAAATATTAATAAGAACTGAGATCTACCAAATGAAATATATATAAATATTTGTATAAAAAAAAAAAAATACGGTTATTAATTTTTAAAGGTACGTCGATTTTGCCCAAGATTTTTTTTGCTCTTTTTACCTTTTTACATACTATCACGTAAAGAAAATTGATTAGATAAAAATTGATCAAGGATTTCATAAAGAGTAACAAAAGAAGTCTTGAAAGTATATTTACAGTCAGTTACAGCATTATAGATGTTCTTTTTATAGACAGTATTTGACCTCCTTCTCTTCAGGAGCCAAAACAGTCAACTAGCAGCTGCTTTTGAGTGCAGATCATGTCATAGCAAGTGAGCTCCTTACAAACGTAGGAATAAAAGTTATTCATTCTAGTCATCATGTCTGACAAGTACGTTTTATAAATTTTCTTTGCCATATCTAACAAACAAATCGAATCATTTTATTAACGCAATATAAAAATAAGGCACGGTGCTCTTTTGAAAAAGATTTATTAATTTAATTAACAAATTTTTACGATTTATATTGCATTAATATAATATTGATTATTCTAATGCTATGATTTATAGAGATATTATATTTTATAGAGATGAAAAGACGAAAAATGACGAGGCAAAGTCTAATATTGATAAGCATAATACTCCTATAGAATGTCCAACTTCATCTCGTCAAATAGAAGACGATAAACATACAAAACAGTAAGGTTATCTACAATATATTTATTTTTAATATAGGCATATGAATATTTTGTGATGAATGACATAGAATATATATATATATATTTTTTTTTTCTTTTATATTGAATCTTCTTTTATTAACGTATATAAAATAGACAAGGTATACAAAATATGATGAGCGGATGGACTGGAGCGTCTCCACCAAAGTTTGTGTCTCATGAAGAAATTATAAGAGCTGCGAATGGAATGACGAATATGGCTTTGGCGCATGAAATTGCGGTGGATAAAAATTTTCAATTACAAAAATTGGAACCTGACGATGGTACTTTTCATAGAAAAGTTAAAGAAATAATGCATAAGGCTTTTTGGAATTTATTGGCAGAACAATTGGATGAAGATCCACCAATTTATACACAGGCTTTCGTTTTATTGAAAGAAATCAAAGATGTAATTAAATTAGAAGTTCACATCGTATTATTACAATGTATGTAATCTGATGTCAAGCCTTTCTTTTTTCTCTCTCTCTTTCTTTTATTTTTTTAGACACTGGATGAACTTGTATTATCACATCATTCAAAAATTAAAGAGAATATTAAAGAAGTTCTTGATATTGATTTGATCCAACAGCAAGCAGAGAAAGGTGTATTAGATTTTCGCCACTATGCGAATTACATTATTTCTATTATGGGGAAAGTTTGTGCGCCTGTTAGAGATGAAAAGATAAAAGAACTGAAAGAAAAGGAAGATGTCATCGAAACATTTAAAGGTATAATGGAAGCTTTACAGTTGATGAGATTGGATTTAGCAAACTTTACTATAACTATGATGAGACCAAGTATCGTTGCCTCGAGTATTGAATACGAAAAGGCCAAGTTCGCAGAGTTTTTAAAAATTAATACAGATGGTTTGCATTATACTAAAAAATGGTTGTTGAAACATCTTAACAAAGAAGAAATTGCAAGTGCTTCTAATCATGATAATTCGGTGAGACAAATTACGCATCGTCTCTTAACCGAAGCTTACCTCGATCTCCTGGAATGGGATTTTAATCCAGATGCAGAAGTATGTGTTACACGTACATGCACAATAAAAATTGCAACTACATTCCTCAATATAATGTCTTTTCCAGACTTTGATGCTTGATCAAGGTAGACTGGTAGAATTACGCGACAAGACCAGCAGATTGAGTATAATTGGTTCTATATTGTTGTTAACAAATAATACAGTTGGTCCATCGATACAAGGTGTTGCTAAGTTTAAAATTACCGTTAAAGAGGATTTAACGGTGTTATTGGACTCTGTACATTCGAATATGTAAGTTTCATGATTCCATTTAATATATTATATATCATTTTATATGTGTATATGTGCATGTTTCATATATAGGGACTTAGAAAAGGTAATGCCAAACATTGTTTTGCAAGTGATAAAAGATCTTAGGGCAACATTAGAAGAAATTGGCGCCGGAAATTTATCGACTGATTTAGAAGTATCGTTGGAGGGACAGATAACGGATTTGATTAAACCAGATCACAAGATTAGAAGTCTTGTTAGTAAGTATAATAAAATGTTACATTTAACAATGTATATTCTTTTGTACCTCAAATATATTTCCTTCTCAAATATATTTTCATAGATTTGAGAATTAGACAATTTTTGCAAAGAATTATACAATCTCAGAGCGCTATTCCTCAACAAGTACCAATTGGTCTTTCATCCCTACAAGAAGAATTAACAGCGATAGCGGCACAATTTTTAATACTCGTTTCTCATAATAGAAGTGTGTTTGGGGAATATTATCAAGAAATTGTCAGTAATGTACTTTCTTCTACATATAATAATGATGCGGTGAAGATGGTAGCACAAGAGAATTCAATTGATCCATAAAATGAGAATTTATATGGTTTTATATAATGAAACATTCAAAAATCTGGGAATAGTTTTACAAGTAAATACCATGTACGTATAATTTATATTTCATAAACTAAATAATTTAATATATATATATATATATATATATATATATATATATATATATTAAATTATTATATTAAATTATATTAAATTATATTATATTATATTATATATATATATATATATATATATATATATATATATATATATATATATATATATATATTGAACATAAAATAATCATATATTGATATTGGACTAATCTAAGAAATAATTTGTGTTTTTTTATTTTTTTCAGAATGATTTAATAGTAGGGGATAACACAATCATGGCAGTATCATATGCATAGGGACCTATTACCACTAATAATAATTATTTTTTTGTACTTTTATTAATTTAAAGTACTTCAATAATATATTCATATGTTTTATAAGGATTTATATAACAACAATGAATATAAAATAACACTCCTTTATATTTGGTGTTGTGTAAAAAGATCTCTTTGCAATCATATTTATATAAAGATTAACTTCAAAGGATAAAGTTGTACGTATTGTATGAATCTATGTATCATATATATATATATATATATATATATATATTAATACGTACACGTGTGTGTATATACATGACATACTGGTACAAAATTTTCTATATCCACCGTGTGGAGTGTTATCATTAATCAGAACAAAAATTTTTTCATTTCGTTAAAAAATATAATCTACATTTATATATATATATATATATATATATATATATATATATAATATACATATTATATATATATATGGATATATATATATATATATATATATATATATATATATATGGAGTAGATTTATCTTCGCATAAATAATCAAATATCTCTTATCTATCCGTTCATTCAACTTCTATTTACAAAACGCACTCTTTTTCTTATGTTTCAGAAGCTTCCCTTTAAATACTTTGTAACATAAATATGCATTTGTTTTAACAGATCAGTATTAAGAAAACTATAACTTTGCGTGGGTATATTTACGATTTTATATACGACCATTGGGAAATTAATAATTAAAGGAAAAAAAAATATATATATATAAATACGATAAATCAACACGTAAGGCCAATAAAATATGATGCAATTATTTTCAGGATCAATGAAAAGAAAAATGATGAATTCATATTTTTGGAACGTTGTTTTCATTCAAATTATAATAACGTCTTTCTTTATTATGCAATTACTACACTGCATATACGTGTATATATATATATATATATATATATATATACACAAACACACACATATATACACATAGACATTCACATTTTATTATACTTCTGTTTAATTTTTTTCTTTTTTTTTTTTTTACCGCTACCATAGTGCTTTCCAGTTATAGAGTTAAATACAATGAAGAGAACAATTTTGTAATCTTATCACAATGGAATTGTATATTACGTATTTTTGCATTAAACATTAACAAGTACGATAAATTTTACAAATTAACAATTACCCATAAATATATGACTGTTTAATATTTGTACCATATATTAATATCACGTTTATGTTATTCGTACGAGTAGTGGTTTACTGTTCATAGTAGAAGAAAAAAAAAGAATATACATATATACATATTGTACAAGAGCGTAGTACAGCACTAAATTAATGCAATCATTTATACATGTTATTACGTTTAATATTCCCAAGAGATCGGTATATGAAAACAATGCAATTATAAAAGGATTCGAAAGATCGATCATCATTTGTTAATGGTTTTATTAACTTTGTATCGAGAGGAATATTTGAAATAAATTATTATTAATAGATTTATTTTTCTTTTTTTTTTTTTTTTTCATACATTTATACTCTTCGAGACGGATCCCTTACGAATGTAATTTTTTTTTCTTCTTTCTAATAAGACGATCTTATCCTCGATTAATTTTATTTCGTGAGAAAATTATGATATACGAAAAGAAAAAAAAAATTCAGATGTAAGTTACAAGATTCGTTCTTTTTTTCTTGTATTATTATTTTTTTTTGTTCGTTACATTCGTTTCGTACATTATCGAATAATGTAATATGATTTGGTAACTGTAGTGACATATATATATATATATATATATATATATATATATATATATATATATATATATTATTATCTTTATCTCTCACGATAAAAAAAATAGAAGAGTCTTGTCGCGATTTATCTGAACGTTGCGTGCCTTGTTAACGTCAATTGAGTAAAAATTTCCGAAGGTCGTTCGTTCGTTCGTTGTTTTTCTTCTCTATTTAAATGCAAGCTCGTCGCACTCGCGTTGTTACGTGTGGGTCGAATGAAAAAGAAAATGGACGAAAAAAAGGGTGTCGTTCGATAAAGTTATGATTAATGATAGCAAAAAATATTATTATCTTGGCGAGATTAGAAACGTGCGTTCGTCATTGTCTATTCATTGCAATATTGCAATCATAACAAGCGCTATCTTTTCGTCAGATGGCGCAGTAGATCATTATTGGATTTACTCCGTTCCTATTACTATCAGCTATTCAGTTCTCTCGTAGATCATTTTTAGTCGACAAGATTCTTCTTTTTTCTACCCTTTAAATAAAATCGTTTCGCTCTCTTTGTGTACGAACGGCGGACGATCGAAAGATGGAGTGATTACAGTTTTCTTTTCTCTTAAAAAAAAAAAAAGAAAAAAAAAAAAAGAAAAAAAATCGAAAGACAAAGATATTTCGTTTTTTTTTTTATATATATTCGAGGGAGATAACGGGTATGATGAGAAAAGTTGTATTTGTATTTACAGCTTGCGTAGAATGACAGACTCAAAAGTTTACGTTTGTCGATTATCTCAAAGGGAGAAGGATTACGCGGCGGCAAATTTAAACGAGACGGATGACAACAGATCGCAAAAGATCGAAGAGATACGCGAATGGATATTGAAAAATGACGATCTACACGCTTGCACTGGTAAGCGATTAAATCGTTTAATTTGTACGTTTGAAATATTTATTATATCATCTTCGTTCGCTTATATTGTCTTTATGAAAAAATTGATACTTTGTTATATTATTTATATTTGTATGTGTATGTATATATATATATTCTTTTTTTTTTTTTATAAAAATTTATATAAAAAAAAAAAAATTGAATATTCAATTAAAAAAATTTTTAAACTATAAAATCGTATCACACGTGCATGTATAATTATTTGCGATGTACGAAGCCTATACTTTATATATTTCAATACTTATCTATATCTTATATATATATATATATATATATATATATATATATATATATATATATACATATATATATTTTATAAAATCGCTTTTTCTTTTATTCCTTTATTTCTTTACGTTTTTCTTTCTTTCTTTCTTCTTTTTTTTTTTTTTTTACAGACGACTTCTTTATTCTACGTTTTTTAAGAGCTTGCAAATTTAATATCGAAACAACGAAATATAAGTTTTGGAATTATCACGAACAAAGAGGTAACACTCCAGAATGGTATGCAAATAAGGATCCATTTCTGGTCGAATTACAGGATATGTTTGAATTAGGGTAATTCTAATCATTCATAAATTATTATATATAATTTATATATATATATATATATATATATATTATATATAATAATTTACTTTCTATAGGGTATTTTTGCCAATGAGGAAATTAGATAATGAAGGGAGAATGGTGGTTTTAATACGAATCGCCGCGCATGATCCTAATAAACACAAGCAAGCGGATATGCTAAAGGTGAAATTAATATTACAAATTGGATTTTTTTCTTTTTTTTCTTTTTTTTTTTCAATTAAAACTTAACAGAATTGTAAAATTTTTTTTCAATTGCTAGTTCATATCGATAGTTGTTTTTTTTTTTTTTCTTAAGATTCCGAGAAACGGATTGCAGTTACTTTCTCGTTAAATCGCTCAGGGGTCACGATTTTACATTACATTACGTAAAAGCGTGTTATATTATTTGTTTTAAATAAATTGCGAAGGACGCGTAATTGTTCTTTTCTTTTTAATTTTCGAGTTCGATAAAATATTTTAATTAAGTTTTTTTACTGGTTACACGTTATACGATTTACCGTCTACTTATTAGAACGTGTTCGTTATCTTTAGGATATTATTTAAACGTTTTTCTTCTCAAATAATTTATTATTTAATAACGACTTATTATTGAAGTAAAATTATTTAAATTAATTAAATCGTTCAAATTAACGATGAAGAATATTGTGGAATATTATTTTTATTTTTTATTTTATATTTTTTTTTTTTTTATAAATATATACTTCTTCTCTCTTTTCCCACTGTTTCAGGCTTCTTTGATGACGTTGGATATCGCAATAAGAGAAAACGAGTCCGTCTCGTTGCACGGTATAATAGCCATTATGGATTTGGCAGGTATATCCTTCGGTCATGCGCTTCAATTTTCACCGAGCGTCATTAAAAAATTGGTTCATGCTTGGCAAGGTTGTTATCCTTTAAGAATACAGGCATTAGAGTTTATAAATTCACCGATTTATGTAAATGTCGTCTTAAATGTGTTCAAAAGTTTCATGGTCGATAAACTGAAGCGAAGAGTCCATGTGCACGCACACGGAAAGAAAACATTTCTCGATATAGTACAACGTGATATATTACCGACCGAGTATGGCGGTACCGACGGATCTATAAAAGATTTAAAAGGTAAATTTAACGAAAAGATTCAAAAGGTAAAATTTTTTGTTTCCCCCTTTTTTTTAATCCAATTTCCCGGTTCACTGCCTTTTCCTTTTCTTTTTTTTCTTTTTTTTTTTTTTTTTAATTGCAAATTTCAACCAAAATTCAATCGAACGATTAATAAAAATAATTAAATCTAATTATGGAGAAACGAAAAGAGGATGGCGAATTGAGAGATTAAATTAAAAAAAGGACGTATCGAAAATTGAAACAATTGAAAATCTATAATGGAATCTAATTAAAATGTTATTGCCGATTGAACTACATTCCTTTGTCTTTATATATTGAAATTTATGTTTTTATTTTTTTATTTTTATCTATTCATTTTTCTTTTTTTCCATTTTATTTTGCAGATTACTGGAAACGTAAAGTGGAAGAAAATCAAGCGTGGTTCGCTATGGAAGAATGTTATAAAGTTAAAAATTAAATTATATATATTAGGGTGTCCTTTAATTTTTTCCCTCAAGTTTCTTCCGTATCGTGTATTCATTTCGCATAAAAAAAAAGAGGTAGAAACTTATGGGACAACCTAATATATAGAATTATATAATATATAAAATTCTGTATATAAATCCGGCATTATGATCGTTTCGGAGATATTGCAAAAAACACTATAGTTTTAACATAGAATTTACAGATGGTGCTGATAGTCCGTATGTCAGGTCAAAAGTTTTTTAACAATTTTAAAGTTCAATTACGTTTTTTCTTCCCCTACAGTTTTTATCCTTGTAGTCAGGACTTTAGTTTTATAATTTGAAGAAATAAAAATTAGCCTGAAAATTTTCGATAGAGACTGATCGATTTTTCGAATCATCGAAGAACTTTTGAAACAGCTCGTAAATGTAATATTTTTATTTTTATACTTATTACTCGGATTATTCATAGGAGAGATGTATAATAAAAAATATTATAATGTTAATAATATATACTACTATATAATATTGCATATACATATATATATATATATATATATATATATATATATGTAATGTATATCATAGTATATAAAATATGATATACATTACAAAATGAGTAATATCTTGTATCCATATCTTGTCCAAAAATGAGGAGACTGTTGCATATGGAGATCCCACATGTTAACGGTGACTGTACTTTATTATACTATCATTACTATTACTATTTAAAAATCAAAGAGAAAGAGAATAAATGGTGTTTTATAAAAAATAAAAAATAAAAAGTAATTAAAATTACAGTATTAACAGTTTTATTCGTATTTCTATATCTAAATGTGTGCTACCGGCGGTATTGGGCCACAATATACAAATTACAATATGTGTTTCAGATGTTCCATTGTATATTGACAATATAAAAAATTTCACAAATAAACACACACACACACACACACACACACACACACACACACACACACACACACACACACACACACGCACGCACGCACGCACGCACGCACGCACGCACGCACGCACGCACGCACGCACGCACACACGCACGCACACAATTTTCTATTGTTACAAATTGATTTTATTTTCACGGAAATTCAATCGACGAAAGTGCACAAAAAATTTTTTTATAAATGAAACGTATTTTTCGCTAATACTCAAATGATTAAGATATACATACATACATACATATAAAAAAAAGGAATAAAACGAACAAAAAGAATAATAAAAAAGAAAAGAAAAATATAAGAGTATAGAATAAAATGGAAAAGAAAAGAAGAGAAGAGAAAATAAACACACACATACGTACACATATTCAGAGTCATGGGCAAGTAAAATCGTATTATCAGCTAACCGATTATAATAATAATAATAATAATAATAATAATAATAATAATAATAAAAATAATAATAATAATAATAATAATAACAATAATAATAATAATAATAATAATTATCTCTATCATCGACATATTCAACTAAGTTTTTGTTCTTGTCCTTTTTTTTGTTCTCTTTTGGTTTGTTTTTTTTTTCTCCATTTTAATTATAATCTAATCGCCATCTATTCTCGCGGACAAGTTTACCGAGGCATCCATAAATATAGATGCATTAATGATACTCTGTCAATGTGTATAAGATATGACTACAAAAAAAAAATAATTAAAAAAGAATACAATATATAGAATTCTGTATATATATATATATATATATATATATATATATATATATATATATATATACACACACAGAAACGTTAATAAGTAAAAAATAAATCCCTAAGTGAAGTAGTGCAAAAAGAAAAAAATACAAACACACGCGCACACACATACGCACTCGCACGCAAGCACGCACACAAGTACGCAATCACACCAAACTTAAAATCATCATTTTGGCGACACATATATACACATACTTTCGCGCATTAATCATCACATTTCGGAGTGATAATTTGGAGGGAGAGGGAGAAAGAGAGAGATAGATGGATAGAGAGAGAGAGAGGGGGGGGGGGGAGAATAGAAAAGAAACATTATCGAAACTCATACGATCATTTTGTTTCCCTCTTCGATCTTCCCCCACCACTCCTCTTCGTTCCTCCTCAACCCTTCTCCTCCTCGGTATAGTTAAAATAATACTAACGAAGTTAATTTTTTAATTTACAATTAAAAAACAATGTTCTTTCATCTTTCTCTTCAGCTTCGTCCTCCTCCACCTCTCACCACACATCTTAAACCTTGTTCTATTAATTTAATGCAATCATTCTCTCTCTCTCTATCTATCTATCTATCTATCTCTATCTATCTATCTATCTATCTGTCCATCCATCTATCTATCTATCCATCTATCTATCTATCTATCTATCTATCTATCTCCCTATTTCTGTTTCTATTTATGCTTGAACTTAAGGACCAACATGCTTATCGTGAGGAACACTACGATCCAAACGATGGTAGATATGAAACCATTGTACACGTCTGGCTCCGATATACTCCAGCCACGAGTAAGCATTGAACGAAGTGCCGTAGTTGCCATCGTCAAGGGTAAACCTTGCGAGACATATCGTAAAACCGTTGGCATACCCTCTATGGGCCATATCACACCTGAAATTAATTCAATTAATTTAACGAAAATAAATCAATCGATGATATTAGTGATCGATTATACGATTACATGTACGTACGTACGTATGTGTATGTATATATATATATATATATATATATATATATATATATATATATGTAATGTATGTATATTGGGTTGGCAACTAAATGATTGCGGATTTTAAATAAGAATCTATCGAAAAAATCTACAATCATTTAGTTGCCAACCCAATATATATATATATATATATATTGGAAATTCTTCCAGTCAGAGATCAAATAAAACATATCGATCGAGATATTTTTTTAATGGGAATCGATTTTTCAAAAGACAAAAGAAAAAGAAAAGGAGAATATCTTAGAAAAATTACGTACCGCTTAGAAGTAGTGTGGGATAGAAACTACCCAGGGCCAATTGGATGGCATTCCTTTCGAGCTCGCAAATTGCCGAAATTACGAATCCTATCGAAACAAGAAAGAATATTTTAATTAAATTCAACCATCACCAACGATCTCTGTAATGCACGGATTTTCATTTTATTATTTGTTTATTCATTTATTTATCCTTTTAATCCTTTTAAATTCAAAGAAAAAAAAGGAAAGGACAATATTTTTTTTTCCATTACGGAAATATGTTGAATATGTGATTGAATATTCATTATGGAAATATTTAGAATGGGTTGCCGCTATTAAAAAAAAAAAAAAAAAAAAAAAAAGAACATGCAAATGTAGATTAAAAAGAACAAAGTTGACCTTGAAATGATCTTGAGGTTTCGCATCAAATAAAAAAAAATAAATGAGAGAGAGAGAGAGAGAGAGAGGAACAAAAATCTTGAAGCCTGGACGACCTTCGTCCGAATGATTTCCTTCTTGAAAACGTCGTGTTCTCGTGATAAACATTTGCAATATTTTTGAACACCCGATTTTTTCGCCTAACAATACAGAATTATTGTGTTAAATTCGGTGTAACCGAAGGACTTGAGAATAGAAGGACGACGAAAAAAAAAGAAAATAGAACGTTAAAAAATTCGTATAGGACGATTGGTAAAGCGACAAATAATTATTATAATGAGAGAAAAGAACTAAGATTGATCAAAAAAAGATAGAGATGATATAGTATAGCATATATATATATATATATATATATATATATATACACGTACGTATATACATATTTAAGCGTGTGACTTCAATGTTACGTAATTCTATAGAGGGTTAACTTAATCAGGTTAAGTATGTGTTTTCGAGCGAGCCACGTTATGTTATTGTTACGTGTTAATCCTTAATTAGAGAGCTTGTATAATTTAAGGTAGCTTTTACGCAAGGAAGATTTCTCGCCTAGATATATATATATATATATATATATATATATATATACATACATATATATATATATGTATGTGTGTATATGTATATATATATGTATATGTATATGTATATGTATATGTATATGTATATAGATACATATATGCGTGTACAATGTTTCGCCTATCGGATCTAGTTTTTGCGTAATGGGACCTGCATCCTTTATGAACGGATTGCGTAATTATGGCGTATTACGCGTTAGGAGAGCATTGAAAAATCATTTCTAATGGGATAGTTTTATGAGCTCGTCCGAATTAAGAAATACCGAGTTAGCAGGCAAACATTAAACGGATTTGTTAATCCGCAATGAATGCGAAATCTACGTAAATGTATATGTATGCTGATGATTCCGACCGTTTATACGATTTATTCGAATCATTTGAGATCGGGGTATAAATGTTGACGATGTCTCACCATTGTCTTTTCGTGTTCGATAGAAAAAACATAAAAAAGAAAAAAAAAATTACGTCATTACGAAATATTTAAGAATTAATATATACAATGCAAGATTTTTTTTTATTTCTTTTTTTTTGGGGCGGTTAAAATTAATTATTATCTTAAATCTATATCTATATATTTATATACAATTTAAATCATAACTTTGTTATTGGACTACATGTTTAATGACGTAATAGCTCCCTCGAAGACACGTATATATATCTATTTATATGCATGCTTGTGTATATACGTATTTGCCAAGAAATCGAATCTATATACGTATAAATATATATATATATGTGTGTGTGTGTGTGTGTGTGTGTATAGTATGTATAATAAATAGAAAGAAAACTCAACGAGATATAAGTTCCATGAAAGATGTTGAGATTTCTTTCGCGTATTTTATCAAATTTTTTTTTGTTCACCTTTAGAAAAGAGAAAATACCAAAGATATCAATTAAAATTTATCGTATAGTCTTACCGAAGCACATGCCGCAGAGACCTTGAAGTATCGTCAGTATAATGACCCATCCTATTTCACCCTTGCATTCGACTCGGAAAACCAATATCATGAATATCAATACCAATGCCGTTTGACCGCACATTACGACAAATTGGGTTACCACGTGGGAGAATAATATTTCACCGGGCGTTACTCCTGCCACCCAACTTCTGTCCAACAATCCTTCCATTCTCTCGATGATCAATGCGGACGAGGTCAAAGCGACCGCCAGGAAGAACACGATGCTATTTTTCGAGGACAAACAAATCGCATTTCATTTAGGAACGACAACAAATAAGGTTTAATAGTAATAGTAGTGGTAGTAGATTTGTTTTTCTTCTTCTTTTCATTTTTTTTTTTTTTTTTTAAATAATTAGCGCTTGATTTTTTTTTTCGTAATTGCAAAGTTAAACAAAAGAAAGAAAAGAATAAATAAGGAAATGAAGAGAACGACGCACAACGTAGAAAACGAGATAATATTTGATCGAATATATTATTTTAACTCACGTTAATATAACACCGGGCGCAACGAAATCCGTAAAACTTGGCTCGTTCGATCCATAGATCGGATCCTTGAATTGAATCGGCACGTCGGCCAATTTTGAATTTTCCTCGCAAGCCACCAATAGATCTTTGGCGAAGTCTCGGTAAGAATATTGTAGATCCCTCATCAACATCAGCCCGACTTGTTGATCTAAAACGATAAAGAATTGTATAAATAAATACGTTGTAATTTTTATTTGAATGTTAGAAGCTAGATATTGAACAGTAATAATCGAGAGTACGTTGACCGTTTTAACCTTTCGCTCCTCCCATCCGATTATTTATATAATTTTATATAACAATATTAAACAAATAAATAAATAAATAAATATATATATATATATATGGAAGTTAAACTTATATTATGGTGTCCCATAAGTTTCTTCCACGTTTTGAGGCACACGATTTTAAAGAAAATAAAAACCCAAGTTGCACAACAAAACAAAAAAAGAAAAGTAAATAAAATTAAACTAGAAAACCAAAAAATAATAAAATAATATTACACTGTACGACTGTGAGTAACTTGAACTTTTTTCGAGGTTAGTTAAAATATATTCCGCCGTGCATAAAACGGGTGGGGGTAGGGGGGGGGACAATTTTTATCCCATCTAAAGTCAAACGGTCAAACGATTGATAGCGTATTGTTGATTCAATTGAAAACTTACTGGACATATCTAACCAAACTCTTATCTCACTTTGATCGAGAGTTTCGTCGTCAGCGTCCCTTCCAAGTACCATTCGTGCGACCAATGCATCCGTGAAATTTTCGGTGAAATACAACATTCCCCATGCGTCGCCATTTCGTACGGCGTCCTGCGCTGCCTCAGGATCCGGATAATAATTCTTTGTCAAATAAATTCACATAGTTATATTAAAGATCATTCTTCTTTTCCTGGTTCTTTTCTTTTCTTTTTTTTTTCTCTTTAATTTTTTGTTTTTCTTTTAATCTTTTTAAATCCCATGCGATCGAAAGTTATTCGATGGGCCGATTACAACAATCATAATCGTTTTATGTAATACTTATTAAAATGAAAAAAGAAAAAAAAAATTCATTTTATACTGATCGTTTGATTTATAAAATATGTTTCGTCAGATTAATTAATATAATATAACTATAACTGTTGTAATCAAATGAATAAAAGCGAATATTTTATGTGACATTTTTTGAATTAACACGTATGACCATTATCCTGTATACGTGATACATCCGAAACTATGATTGATCGTACGAGAAAAGAAAAAAAAAAAAATAACTGTTAAAATTTTTGCAATCAGCGACCGTTTGATCAGTATTATCAAAAAAAAAAAAAAAAAAAAAAAAAAAAAAAAAAAAAAAAAAAAGAGAAAAAACCTTACCTTTATGATCGTTTCGTTATTGAGAAATTTCAAATATCGACAGCTCAGTAAAGAGAAATCACAGCCTTTTGAGACGGGACACGTCATATTTTCGAATAACACCTCGTGGTTAACTATAGCCAACTTTAAACCCGTCGGATCCCTTCCAATCGCCAAACAGAAGAGTATCACTTGCATGACCGGCAATGCGAAGATGAACAACATAACACTGAACAGTAAACAAAAAAGAAGGAAAACAATGAAATAAATTATGTAAAAGACATTATAAAAATAAAAGACGTTTCATTACTTCTACTTATTTCTTTCTTTCTTTTTTTTTCTTTTTTTTTTTTTTTTTTTTAATCCATTTTTGACGAAAGGTTCTCTTTTTTCTTCTTTATGTACATATATCATATTATATATATTTTTTATATATTTTTTCTTATTTATTATATATTTTTTATATTTTTATATATTTTTTTATTTTATATTTTTTATTTATATATATGTACATATATATATATATATATATATATATATATATATATATATGGCTTTTGTACTTACCCGATATTTCTCCACATACGTAAGAAATTCTTTTGCAAGAGGGCCCTTATTTTTCCTACGCTAGTAATATTGTAACAGTCTGTAAAATTACTACATTCCAGCGTCGAGTCGGCTTTACTTCCGTGTAATGGTTTGTTCGTGAGCTATCAAAATCAATATAACGTTTTATGTTAATATAATACACGTACGCACACGCACGCACGCACACAGAGAGTATGAGAGTGTGTTTCGAGAATGGTTTTATCCATTCCTCAGAGGTGCTAAACGAAGGAACCACGTAGAAAAACTTTTCAATAGCAATAAGAAAAAAGAGAAATTTTTTTTTTTTCTTTTAATAACAATAACGATCGCTTTAGAGATTATTCGAGTGATAAATTTCATCGTATTTAAATTGACGTTTCAAGTTGATTAAGGTAATCGTTGGTTCCCCATTTAAAAAGTTATCATACGGTATCATTTCGTAATACGATTCGAATCTTTTAGGGATAACCTTCATATAAATTAACGTTCACGTAATGAAAGTTAAAAGATTTCGTCTTTCTTGTTCTTATTTTCTTTTCTTTTCTCTATATATCACTTCTTAGGTCGAAAGGAAAAGAAAAAATTCTTGAAAAACTTCTTACGTCATAATGATTGCCAACGCCATTCGTCGAATCATGAATGAGAACTTCTTTGCTTTGATAGAAATTCAAACCAACAACGCCGGATTCCTCGGTGACGTAAACCGGCTCATCCTTTTTTCCCCAATTTAAAGAAGCCTGAGAAAACGAGGGAATAAAATTTACAAATGTTTTTTTTTTTAATTGATTATATATATATATATATATATATATATATATATTTTTTTTCTTTGTTCTGTATTTATTTTTTTTCTTTTTAACGATCTTATATTTTATTTTCTATGATCTTAAATTTGTATTTTTAACGAGTATTAAATATAGTAGTAACAAATATATATGGTATTCATTGATAAACGGTATTAAATAAACGAAGAATAATAACGAATGAATTGATGATAAAACGATAAAACAATTGTAATATATTTGTTAAATATTAAATATATTTCATAAGAGACGATGAATCGGTATAATTCGGCTCATTTATATTTAACAACAATATATTTTTATTGTCGTATTAAATAATATCTTTTTTTCTCTTCGCTTATTTATTACCAAAATATAAAAAATAAATATAATTGAAACAAAAAAATGGTGACTTCGAAATAAACAACGAAAAAAAAAAGATATAAAAATTATTCTTTTCCTTATTCTTTTCATCGAATTGGCGTTGTAAAAATAAGTAAATTAATTAATTAATTAATTAATAAACGATCATATTCCGTTAATATAGTGTGTCAAGTCAATTGATTAATTAACGTTATAAACGACAGTATATGCACTTACCAAACTAATATTGTTCGAGATATTTAATTCAGTAGCTGGTTGGGCGTATTGACCTTGTCTCCTGGAGAGTTTTAAAAAAACATCCTCGAGCGATGTACAATTGTACATTGTCAGAAGTGCCCGTGGTGACTCCTCGGCTAATAAACGTCCACTTCTCATTAATCCGATCTGCAATGAGATGGAGAGAAAAAAAAACAAATTATTAGGTGTGCATGTTACATATCGAAGACGTATCTAGTGTGAACACTATCTATCGTAAAAAAAAAAAGAAAAAAAAAAAAAGAAAAAAGTACGATTTTCACTTCGAAGAAATCACACTCCCCCCACCCCCTCCCCCCCAAATAATACAAACTTACTATTGAAAACCTTTTATACTTTTGTTCTGTTTTTATTTTTTCATTTTTCCTTTCTTCCTTCACGCTCCCCACATTAATTAAACGTGCGACCAATTACAGTTGATTCGCACGTGATAAATCTTTTTTCTATTTATCTTTCTTCGTTGTTTTTCATTTATTCATCCTTTTTTTTTTTTTACAATCGTAATAAATTCTAAATAGAAATGAAAATTTCCAATTTTCCTTCGTCATGACGAAGTCAATCTATATTAATTTGATATTTATCTTTTTCATTAACATAATTATAGTGTAGACGAGTATTCATTATGTATATATTTTAATTGCGTATAAAATGAATTTATATATGTATAATTTAAAATATATAAATAATTAAAAAAATTATATATATATATATATAATAAATAAATAAATATTATATGGACCGTTTATTTTGAAAGTTATTTTGAAAGCAAATTCATTTTTTATTGTTTCGAGAAAAATTAAACGTTGGCGTATCAACCGCCACGCAATTTTTTTTATTGGCCGATTTTAAATTGAACAAAGCATTGACATTTTTTAAAGATATTACATATTAACTAGTTATAAATAAAAAGTTAAAACTAAATTAATCACAAATCGTGTGACATCTCATTTTAAACAAAGAAAAAAATGGACTTACACCACTTTCAAAATAAACGATCAACATGCGTGCGTGCGCGCGTGTGTGTGTATGTGTGTGTGTGTGTGTGTGTGTAGGGAAACTAATTAAACGTCAATTGTATAACTGTGTTATTATATTGAGTATCATACTATCTTATTAGATTGCACTTCGTTCATTTCTTTCAATATAAAAAAATTCTCTTCGATATTCAAGGCGATGATTTGTTTTCTTGAAATGTTCGTAAACAATATTGTGTAATAATCTATGAATTATATATATATACGCATGAATATATACATACATACATATACAATGATTTATATTCTCGTATCAATCGATATTTGTTTTACGTATATGTATTATGAATTATTAAATTACATATGTTTATGTATATTGTGATTAATATTGAATTAGTTTGAAAATTATTTAACGTTCTCGTTAGGCGAGGAATTAATTACTTGGGTACATTACTTTTTTTTCCTTTTTTTTTCTTTTTGCTTTTCAAATGTTCAATAAAAATATTTAAAGCTAAGCAACTCTATGATAAATCGTGCATACTAATAAATAGAGAGACGTTAAACAAGTGCAAAATGATAAAAAAAAAAAAAAAAAAAAAAAAAAAAAAAAATTGTATCCGTATCACTAGTCGAGTTTTTAATGACTCAGAAAAGCCGTCTCAAACTCGATTGGTTGACAAATAAATATATGAAATTTCTAATCGATGTTTCGAAGAAAAAAAAAAAGAAAACGAAGATAAATAATTTATCGAATGTACACGTACGTATGTATGCATCAACATATTGAAATTTATATATATATATATATATATATATATATATATATATATTTTTTTTTTTTTAATTTTTTTCATGCCCCTTCCACTCGTATTTGATAATATTTAAATTTTACAAATGCACCATTTATTTTCTATTAAAATTGATTTTATCTAGAATTAATCGTTGGATCATTAGATAGGACTCACGTTTATATAAATGTTCTTTTTTTGGTTTTCTTATTTCTATCCACACAATAGGAACATAAATATTGATGAACCTTGATCGTTTCAAAACCTGATATAAACACTCTATAAATTTAAAGATCCTTCGTAGCAAGTGTTACGTTCAATAAATAATAAAATTATAATAATTCAGTAGATAATAAATATACGAATTTTGAATTTATTAAATATTCATTAATTTCGCGTCAGATTTATTTAAAAGGAATATTTCAGATTTTGTCTTCTCCCCCCCCCCCCTCTCGCTCTCTTACCGTGTGAGCTTGCCGGGCCTCTTCGATGTAATGAGTAGTGATGATGACTGTCTTGTTCCCGTCTTTGGTTATCTGTACTAGATGATTCCAAATGCTGAAAGTCAATTTTATTTTAATTATTTTCGATCGAACCGAATGATTTTATTATACACACACACATATATATATACATATATATATATATACATTATTTATATATGTATACATTATTTTCTTTATCGTATATATCATTACTATAATATACTATAAATATAATATATTACGTGTATATTATTTATGATAATAACGAAATCGAAATATATATATATATATATAAAGAAAAAAGAAATGTCTGACAAGAGATATTTTTTAAATTTATATAACTTATATATAATATTATAGTATACGTTCAATTATAAAGTGTTAAACAACTATTTTTCACTAAAACGCGTGAAAATATTTGAATTCGATTTTAATCAGGAAAAAAAAGTAATACATAAAAGGACAATAAAAACGTTCCGAATCTTTTTTTTCTTCCTTTTTTCTTTTTTTCTTTTGGTTAATTATGGTATTGCGAAACTCATATATTTATCTATATGGAACTGGTTCTCTCTCTCTCTCTCTCTCACTCTCACTTTACATATGCATGCAAGAAATGTACGACAGATGAAAACGATTTGCAACACTTTATGTGGACTATTCTGAATATTTTATTTCAATTTTATACCCTTTCGAGACAGATAAATTTTATGTTTCGCGACGAAACTCGATCATTTTTCTAAATAAATAAAAAAAAAAATTAAAAAAAAAAGAGCGTAATAATTTTGTAACATAATCTTTGAATCGACGATAAACGCACAAAGGGGTAATCTCGCGATTAATATTTTTCAATGTAGACCCGACTAATACACCTCTGTATCTTATTACAACGATAAAAGAAAGAAAAGGAAGAAGGTAGAACAAAATTAACGAAATGAAAAATTAAAAAAAAAGGAAGAGAGAGAGAGAGAGAGAGAGAGGAATAAGAACGAAAATAAAGGTAAACCGTAATTTTCTGTATTGATCGTTATCGTAAAAGAAAAGAAAAAAAAAACGGAACGAAACAAAAAAATAATCAGATTTAAAATACGCGCAAATTAAATTCGATCGCATTGACGTCCTATTTCATTTCTTTTTTTTTTTTTTTTTGTTATGTACACACGTATTATCTTTATATATATATATATATATATATATATATATATATATATATATTATCATTTTTTATCATTAAAAAAAAAAATAAAAAATAAAAAAGAAAGAAAAAAAGTAAACGCGAGTATAGGACTGTATCGTTTTTGGCTCGATCATCCGATCGTGAGAATTTTTGCGTTTAATATTTTTACGCTTTGAAACTGGATGATAAAAAGAAAAAAAAAAAAAAAAAAGAAAAAAAGGAAGAAGAAGAAGAAATCGCAACGACGAGGACGACAAGGACGAAGACGACGACGAAGACGAAGACGACGGCGACAATATCTCATGTATTATTTAAACGATCATTCGAGCGTGCACTTTTTTTTTTTTTTTTTTTTTTTTTTAACACGCCTTAGGCGTAACTTAGCCGTCGTCTGTCTTACGATTCCTTCGGACCTTGACCTATGACACCTTACATCAAGTAATATTATCACGAGAAACAACGAACTACGGTATACTAGTAGATGATTATTATAGTTGGCGATGTCAGTTTTCTATATTTTCACGTCGACGATCAATAGTGATGCAATTCTAACGCGAACGTTTTCGATAATTACATTATATCTCATACATACATACATACATACATACATACATACATACATACATAGATACATATATATATATATATATATATATATATATATATATATATGCATACCTATACGTAAGTGTATGCAATGTGTATGTTAAATAGTTTGTAATACCTTAAACGTAACATCCTGAATATTTGTTTTGAAAATTTTTGTCGAATATGTGACCTATCTGTACGTATCTATCTAATGATAATACTTCGTGATAAATTATGATCGTACGAGCGCGAACGTGAGTGCGATTACGTTGATATTATTTTTTATTTTTTCTTCTCCTTCCGCTTTTTATTTTGTTCTTGTTCTTGTTCTTGGTTTCTTTTTCTTTTTTTGTTCGTCCCACAAGGTCGTCGTATCCTACGTGGAAACGTACGATACTCGCGTTATCTTGTAATATCGAGTGCACGTTTTTCGTCGTAAGGAAAATAAATCGAGACTTTTTCTTTGAGTACAATTAATAAATATGATTTGTTCCTTTTTCTCTCCTTTTCATTTTCGTTAATTTTTCACCTATCCCTTTTTTAAAACCTGTCTTCCCTCTCTTTGTAAATTCATGCGATCTTTTTATTTCCTTCTTTTCTACTTCCTCTTCTTTTTATCATTTTTTTTTCTTTTTTATTTTTTTTTTTTTTTTATTTCATTCGCAAATAAACGTAATAAACACGTAGGTATTACGTGCGTACATATGTACACAAGCACGCGCGCGCGTATGTGTGTGTGTATGTGTGTCGCATTAAAGTTCGACAAAAACAATATCATAAAATATGTTTCTCTATTTTCTTTTTTTTTTTTTGTTTTTTTTCTTTTTCTTCTTTCATTCTTTCTACTATTGAAAAATGTACAAAGATCAAGACGAAATCGTATTTGATTAACATAGCAAGTACATATACATATGCGAGTATATATGTATATATATATATATATATATATATATATATATATATATATATACGCGTTAGGATTTCGATAAGATTATATAATGAAATATACAAATGTAATCGGTGTTTTCTTTTTCGTCATAAAGATTATGTATTCCTTCCTATTTTTCTCTTCCTTTCTTTTATTTTTTGTCGAAAAGTATCAAGAATAATATTAAATTGATTTATGATTAACGTAGTATACACGCACACACACACACATACACATGTACAATGTTGAGATAAATTATAGCGCGCAAAAATATGCGTAAGTGCGTTCAAGATATCGGCTGGTACACGTGGCGGAAATGATCAGAAAAAGATTGAGAAAAAGAGAGAGAAAGAGTGAGAGTGAGAGGGATAGATAGATAGATAGAGAGAGAGAGAGAGAGAGAGAGAGAGAGAGAGAGAGAGAGAGAGAGAGAATGAAAAAAATATATACATATATAACGAGAAAAATTTACACGAATTAATGACTTTTTTTATGATCAGAGAAAGTAGATTATTTTTCTACGAACGATCGTGTACGCGTGCGCCGTACTTGACTCGAGCATAACGAGTATTATGCGAAAATATTCTTAGCCTATTCGTGCCGACGTACATATATACACACACACACACACGTATATTGATACATACTTAAAACGAATAAAAAGAGTATGGAGAATGCAATGATTTATCTCGAAAGTAACCCCGTTAACCCAGTAGGAATAGAATTTAACTTTATAGAAATGATTTTACGACTACGACGACGACGTGATTGGTATTATCGTTTCGATGCTTCTCAAAAAAAAAAAAGAAAAAAAGAAAAAACGAAAAAAAAGTAAAGAAATGGAGAAATAAAAAAGCGAAAAAAAAAAACAGAAAAAATCATTCCACGTATATGAAGTACGTGAGGCCCGACGTATAAACGTGTATGATGTGTTTCGAGTCATGGATTCGAAGGATGCGACGTGAATTCGAAAGGGAAACGAGTTGTTTCGTTGTAAACTTTCTCAAGCAATTCGTAATTGTATGTCGCCATTATGTCCGATACGTTTCTTTGCGTGCTGCTCTCCGTGAACGGCCATTACCGATAAACATCCTCCATTTTTCTTTTGCTTCTTTTTTTCTCGTCACCTCGCTACCATCCCCTTCCCCTCCCACCCACACACTCATCCACCCACCTACCCGTCCCAACGAGAGATTGAAAAAGGAGAAAAGAAAGATTATACGACGTTCAAAAAAAAAAAAAAAAAAAAAAAAAAGAGGGTTATTTTTTCTTTTCTCGTTCCTTTTTGTTTTTCTTTTTTCGTTCGGATGACAAATGACGACTCCAAACTCGAATGAATCGATCGACAACAAGTTTTTGTCGCGGTTGAAAAACAATGACGATTCTAGTCCTCGGGCTCCTTCGTTCCTCCTTTTCGTCTTTTCTTTTCTTCCTTTTTTCTCTTTTGTTTTTTATTTCAATCATGTCAGAGATGGATTATGTTTGATCACGATAAAAAAAAAAAAAAAAAAAAAATAAAAAAATAAAAAAAAAAATTAGTTGGAAAAAAAAATATTGAAAGATTTGAAACGTCGCAAATGTAGGATCGATGTATCAAGCACGTGTGACTAAAAAATATTATTTATATTATACGTATGTATGTTATTACGTAATGCAAATGAATATTTTTAATCCGGCCGATCGTTGAAACGGAAAAAGAAAAAAGATCTCTTTTTCTTCGACGCACCAATATCGCTCGGTGGGGTCAAAATTTATTATTCGAAAAAAAAAAGAAAAGAAAAGAACGAAAAAAGGAGAAAAAGAAAATTCTTCGAAGGGACCACAAAATATTTTACTCCATTTCAAATCGTTCTTCGGAGCCGGTCGTTTTCTGCATAATTTAACCCGTTCGCGTTTGACCTCGATAAAAAGGAAAAAAGAAAGAAGAAAAAAAGGAAAAATTGTAAAAAATATTACATCGAAAGATGCGCCGTGAATTCGCATCTTTCTTGGAAAATATAGCGTAAAATATATGAAAAGTTGAAAATAAAGGATTAATATACGAACACGTGTATATATATATATATATATATATATATATATATAACATAATATAATATAAAATTTAATTTATTATATGTAAATGAAAAATATTTGAATCTACAATATAATTGAAGAAAGGATTTCAATTAAAAATTCTCCTTCGCATGTGAAATATCTAAGTGAATACGTACGATTGTAAATTACAAGGTATACTCCTTCTTTTTTTTTTTTTTTTTTTTTTTTAATTTCGCACAGCAAAGAAACGAAATATATAAGACAGACGAAAGAATTTCTCTCTCGTGGCCGTCGTCGTTCGTTCCTTTCGACGTTCATTCGGAGATAGGAGAGAGAAAAAAAAGAAAGTTAGAAACGCTTAGCTAAACACGGACAATATTTGATCATGTATCTATGTATCCTAGAATCGATTCTATCATTTACGACGATGTACCTTTAAAACGTTTATGTTGAAATTCTAACGGGCAGTAAAGTTTAACGTTAGACAAATTTAATTGCTCCTACATCTACGTGAATGGAATCGAACGAGTTTGGCCTTTGTAAAGATCCGTAGAAATATATGTTCGCCGGGAGGAGGATGGATAATTATTAAAATCATTAAATATCATTTCTAAATTAAATATTCTACATTTAACGAACTGCAAGAAACTTACCTTTGCCTTAGCAACGGATCAACGCCGACGGTCGGTTCGTCGAGTATCAGAAGTTCGGGATCGTGCATGAGAGCCACTGCGAACGACACCCGTCTTTGTTGGCCACCACTGTTATGCGGAAAAGGAACAAAATAAAAATAAATATGAAAACGCACGGACGAACGAACGAAAAGACTTTTTTTTCCCCGAATGGGAGGACTACTTTATCTTTTTTTTTTTTATAAATAATTAAAAAAAAAAAAAGAGAGAAAAGAAAAAACAATAACTTTCGAGCGCATGGAAAAGAACTTTCGAAAAGTAACAGCCGTTGGGTGTCCGTGTAAGAAAACCCTTGCAATAAAGTAATCGAAATTTATTCCGTGATATTAACGACCGTCAAAAGTTTTTAATTTCGATCACGTTATATGTATACGCATGTACGAAGCCATACAAATTCGAAATGCATTTCCCTTGATTTATTTCACGTTTCTCGATACCCGTACGCAAGTGTTTCCTTTCTTTCTTTTTAATTTTTTTTTCCCCTCGAATTTTTTTTATTTCGAGCGAAATCGAACGAAACCCGATCGAATTATACGTCGATGACGTTGATACGGATATGTATATTCGTATGCAAATACTTACTTACCACGCACACGCACACACACATATACAAATATATAATTACCATTACCTACCTGAGATTTTTGACGAGTCGATTTTGGGACGGCAGATCCAAAAATTGTAATAAAAAACGTAGCCTATCAACGATCTCGGCCGTGTCCATGCCAAATATCCAACCGAAGTACAGCATGGTTTCTCGTATGGTGAATTCACCGTAAAGGGCAATCTCTTGAGGCATGTAACCGACCCTTTTACCGGGTACACCGGAACCCTTGGTACCTGGTTTACCGCCCAACACCCAAATCTCACCGGAATTCAAGCGCCTTTGACCTACGATACAGGATAATAGCGTTGTTTTGCCGCAACCGCTGGCACCCAAGAGACCGTATCTATCGAGAAAACAAACAAACAAACACCAAGGCTTTCAACTTTAATCGGTTTTTTTCATTATACAAACCCGTTCGTACTCTCACCGTTCGTATCTTTCGTTCTCGCAAGCCGAGGAAAGACGATCGTTCTCTTAATCTTTCCTCTTATCACGTATTAATCCTCTCTCTCTCTCTCTCTCTTCCTTTCTTTCTCATTTATCATTTTTTTTCCCTCTCCTTTTCTTTTTTTTGTAACAAACCCTCGAATCGTTGATCCCAATTCGATTGGACTTTTAATAAAAAATTTGAATGGTGTTAGTATTTTGAGGTGATAGGGGAGGGACGGGGGTGAGGGATGAGGTGGGGTGGGGTGGGCGGGTTCGACACGAGTGCGCGGGTGCGTAAAATTCGTTGACGAGGATAAAACGAGAAAGTTTTGTCTCTTCGATGAAAAAAAAAAAAAAAAAAAAAATATGAAAAAGAAAAAAGAAAAAGTCAATGACGTGCGTTTCGTGGTAAAACGATGGTTTCATAAAAAATTGAAATATATCTTACAACGGTATTAGGTCGAAGAACGTTTCACAATAATTTATATATATATATATATGTGTGTTTGTGTGTGTGTGTGTATACGTATGTATATATATATATAGTTTCACGGTAATAAAATTTACGTTTCTCAATTATCCCTTTAAGAAACTTTCCTTTCGTCGAAATTGGTGATAATGAGATTTTACGTTGGCAGTTAATATTACGTGTAATAGACATACCGAACAATCATTACATTACCGTCTAATTTTATCACGGCTAATAATGTCCGCGATAACATTGAACCGATGTTTAGACCATAAAAAGAAAAATAGAGAGAGAGAGAGAGAGAGAGAGAGAGAGAGAGAGAGAGAGAGAGAAAATTTTATTTAATTTCGATGATAATTACGTACGTTCGTCTAAGAATAATTCGAGTAAATTATTTTACTCGATACAACAATTGTCCTTGAAGAGATAGATAACTCTTTTCGTACTCTATTTTATTATTAACAAATGCTTTTAACCCATACACGCACAAAGATAACATCTGTTTTGTGTGTCTCGTTTATTCACGTATCAGATAGACAGATAGATAAAATGTATTTCCATTTTCGGATCACGTAAGATCGTTTTCTTTTTTTTTTTTTCAGGTACAAGCAGGTTTCAAAGTTTCAAGAAGGACAAATGAAATAACTATGTGGTATGTATGTTTGTACGTATATATATATATATATATATATATATATATATATATATATATATTCTGTCTAATGGGATTCCAATTATGGTGACGTCATTAACATACGTCGAGTCGACAACATTATAATTCATTTTTCTTAGGCTTGCTTTTGGAATAATAAAATAACGCAATGATTCAACGTTAACTCGGAAACGTTAATGTCGGTTATTCATTCCTGCAACTAGAAATTATAGAAACTGTAACGAATTCCGTCCGTCCAGCTGTAAATTTATATTTCGATCGAATTAACGGAATAAAAAAAAAAAAAAAAGAAGACAGAAAGAAAAAAAAATAAAATGAAAAAAGGAGGAGAGAAAGGGGAGAAAAAAGTCGAACGAATTTAAATATCCACGCGAGCGAGACCCGTTCGTCGGGCTATTACGAAATTAATTAGTCGAAACAAACAACGTAGTTTGCTCATTATTGTTTAACGTACCGTCGATCGATCGCGGGATTATTTGCGCGGGATGAAATGGAAAGAAAAAAGAAAAGAAAAAAAAAAACAAAACAAAACGAAAAAAGAACATCGTCGCGTCGTCGTTGGAAAATAATTATTACTTTTCTTCTTTCTTTCTTTTTTTTTCTTTTTTTTTTTCTCGAACTATCACAGCTCCGTACTATTTTAGAATGTGGTGGTTTATTAATCGCCTGTGATAAACTGAGTCATAATTATTCGATAATTTTACGATCTTCGTTATACTTGGAATGCAAGAAAGTTCGATCAGTGTTACTGATTCGTTATGCTGTTTCAATTAGTTTCTATTTGTGTTCTTTTTCCTTTTTTTTTGTTTTCTTCTTTTCTTCTTTTCCATTCCTCAAAACACACACGTTTATACGGAACGTTTGCTTAAACTGTTCGAAGAGATTACTTTCGATTTATAACGATTAGAAATATGTTATACATATACGAATATAAGTGGGTAATAAGAAAAAACATATATGTGTGTATATATTATATTTTTTTTTTGTTTTTCGGTACTTTCTCGTTTCCCTTTTAACAAACGCGTATGTAATATTTTATGAGTATTCGTAAGCGTTCGATGAGTTCATATAAAAATTTTATTTAATTTATATATTTATGTATGCATATATATATAAATATATATTATTTCTTTTACATGTAATATTACATTAATATTATTAAAATAATATTACTGAATAATATTACCATTATATATAATTTAATAACACACACACACACACATATATTATCAATAAAATTTGATTGATAGATGAAAAATAAAAACAAAAAATTAATACGTTAATAATTTATCAAAGGATGTATCTAATAATATATATATATATATATATATATATATATATATATATATGTCATTGTTTTACTTACATGGATCCTTTGGCCACCGTCATACTGAGATTTTGTATAACGTGATTTGGATTTTTACTGCTGCCATAAGTTTTGAAAGCGTGTCTAACGCTAACAGCCTGCTGTCGATTCCATGCCGGACTGTTTAATCCTGGCGTAGCCAAGACCGGATTATTTGTGACCATCGTTAGATCTACGCTACTCTCCGTGTTGTTTTGAATAACGTTCATTGAGAAATTTGGGTTTATTATACCCCCACCCCCGTCCGCGGTACTGTCGCCACTGAAACATAAATAAACACGAAAGTTGTATAATTTTGATGAAATTCTTTTTTTAATATTTCATGATCATTTCTATAACTTTATATTTATTCGTTTAATAATTAATGATTATATATATATATATATATATATATATATATATTTATATATATAATACGATTAATATATCAATACGATAAATTTACTAATATAATTCATATAAAATGTAATATTATTTTATATACGTATTTATATAGATATATATATAAATTATTATTATATTATATAATTTATACATATTATATTATGGTATAACGTTCTAATCAAAACGAATTTATATACAATTGCTATCACACATACACACACACGCACGTATATATATTTGTATATTGAAGATGTGTCGATAGGTGGATATACATTTTTTTTTTCAAAAAATTTAGAAATATATTTGCAAGGTGTATTTATAAAAAAAGTATATAAATATATATTTAAATATATGTTTACATATGACGTACAACAATTAATGGATACAGGTGTCTATTCGGGACAGCCTTCGAGCAAGGTAAATCGATCTTGTAAATCTTACTGAGAGCACGAGGAACTCGTATCTCCGGATGGCGAACAGTTTAGAAAGAGCAAACGAGAGTATTACGTAAGAAGTCGGCTTTCTTTTCGCCGTGTTGACTATCGTTCATTTCATTGGACAACGTATATACTATATACATACATACATACGTACATACATACATATATACATATATATATATATATATATATATATATATATATATATATATATCAACATTTCATTTTACGGTGTTCTTTCATTTAAACACTATACTATGTACATATGTATATAGTATATATATCTTTCTCTCTTTATATATATATATAGTATATATGTATTGTGTATAATGTATACACAAATATATGTATATTGTAATATATCGTAATACAATTTATATGCATATATTTTTTACACTATATTTTAATACAATTTATATATATATATATATATATATATATATATATATATATTGTAATAAATTGTAATATAGATATATATCAGATATATCACAAATATACAGATATATATATATATATATATATATATATATATATATATATATATATATGTATGTATGTATGTATGTATGTATGTATGTATGTATGTATGTATGTATGTATACGTAGTTAGATACGCTGAATATTGTAAAATAAAACAATAAATTTAAAGGAGACTTTCTCGACAACTACCTAACGAATAATGTTCGTCATTCAACAACTTGTCAACGTCATTTCTATCAGGAAATCTCGTTTCTTCGGTAAAATCAAAACGGAAAAAGATTAATAAACTATTCTCCCCAGTTCCGGGCAATCGATTTATCGATAACTCGTATTATGCGCGAAACTGTTTTATAACTATCCGCTGGTACTTATCGATACTTAATCAAGCTTTACATGGATCTTACGATTCTTTCACGATTCTGTTCTATTGTATTATATATATATACATACGTACATATTTACATGCATATATACATACATACATACATACATACATACATACATACATGCATATATATATATATCTACTTATTTATTTTTCGTTACGTCGAATTATGATATTATTGTTAGTTGAAATTAACTTTAATTAGACGGATTATACCTTATCGATATTTCGTTCTCTATTAAATAGTAAAATATTATAAAAATTTTATTTCGATCGATCGATCGATCGATCGATTAATTACACTCGATACAAATATATAAAATATATTTAATTTTCCTTTCGTTTTTCGTCGAAAGTCAACAAATCGATTGGTATGAGTGTTACGTATGTACGCGTACGTTGATATGATCTCGTCACGTGTATATGTACATGTGTGCGCGCGTGTGCTTGTCTGCTATGTGCACACACACACGCATATATATATATATATATATATATATATATATATATATATATACGTTTGTGAATTCTTGCGGTCGGCGCGATTAAGATCGTGGAATATTTCAGATTGGTAAACGTTGATCGTCCAGTTTATTTTATAAAAAGTTTCACGATTTACGTGGAAAACAACGTCGGGTTGATATTTTCCGAAACTTTCCATATGTTAATATCTTTATCCATCCTTTTTTAGGAAAAGAAACGAAAAGGAAAGAAAAGAAAAGAAAAGGAAAGAAAAGAAAAGAAAAGAAAAGAAAAGAAAAGAAAAGAAAAGGAAAGAAAATGATCACGGCTATTTGACGTCTATATAACTTCCACGTATACTTGGTTATATTTTTGTATTCTGCAAAAGGAAAGATCGTTAAATGTTTTTATAGAAGTTCGTGTATAACTAACTTCCTCCAAGCTTATGTCTATGTGATCATTGAAATCACCGATCAACATGTCTCTTTTCATTTCTATTTTCTTTTTATTTCTTTTTATTTTATTTCTTTTTTTTATTTTTTATTATTTTTCCATCGAGCTATTTCAATGATCACTTTTCTATCGATTTTATTATCGTTCGTTAATATTCTTCAATGTCATGTTTTATATTTAAAAAAAAAAAGAAAAAAAGAAATGTCGCGGAGCAAATATGTATTTACTTTCGATTAATACATTGTTTCAATTAATTAATATATTATTTCAATTAATTAAAATATTATTTTAATGAATTGTCCTTTGAAAGTGAAAACAATCTTCGGTCTTGTACTTAACAGTTCAATCATGATCAACGAGATATTTAACGTATGCAATATCCTACGTGGAAGGAGACAGTAATGCGTAATTAATTATTGAAAATTAAAATTTACTGGAGATACGGGTGAAAATTTATAAACGAAAGAAGAAAAAAAAAAGAACAAACTAAACGAATTGAACTTAAAAATTTTTTTATCAAATCTACGAGGAAGTACGATTTCGATAATATTGTCGATCACTGCTGTTGCCGGTTTTGTTATGAAAAAAATTAATTTTTCAAACTACTACTTTCTAATTTTATATTCGAACCGATTAAAGGTGTATAATTGATTATTAATAAAAAAAAGGGGACGAACTACAAATTATTCGAGTTCCCCTTAAACCGGAAGTACGGTGTTTCCTTTCGTACTATTGAAATATTTAAAAAAAAAAATATATATATATATATATATATAACAAAAATAAACAAAGAAGTAAATAAAAAATATATGTACAACGACATGATAATATTAATATCATATTACTTTTTAAACATTAAAAGAACAATGTCGGGAATTCTTAATATATTTCCAAACCAACCAATTATAATAATGACCACAATTTAGGCCAATCCCCGATTAATCATCGAATTATTACACAATACCATTACATCGTATATCTTCAAACGATGTCGTTTCTTTATTATTAATAAACAAATACATAAAACAAAATATAATCGAAGATGAATACGTAAGAAATATTCATATACGTACGAATATTCTTACGAAACGTATGTACATCCTCCACGTATTATCTACCACTTACGTACAAAAGCACACAGTTTACGTCCAATAAACATGCCCGTAAGCTCCGACGAAAGAGACCAAGAGAAAGGAGAAAAATAAAAAGAAGAAGAAGAAGAAGAAGAAAAGTAAAAAATAATAAAAGGAAAAAAAAAAAGAAAATACCGCGAGCAGCGAACGTAATTTTAACGGATTAAAAAAGATACGACAAAATTCTCGTTGAGTTTGTCAACATCAATCTATAAAAAATAATCATTTATATGTGTACAAGCGTACGTACGTACGTACGTTCTACGTACCCTAAGAGATAAGTATATGTGTATACATAT
The DNA here is from genome assembly GCA_918808275.2 of Dolichovespula sylvestris. Lineage (NCBI taxonomy): Eukaryota > Metazoa > Arthropoda > Insecta > Hymenoptera > Vespidae > Dolichovespula > Dolichovespula sylvestris. The sequence goes on along the minus strand of OU964962.1, from coordinate 9,380,151 downwards.
GTATGTACACGTGTAATATAAGTGCGTACGTACTTACGTATGGTACGGTACAGTACGTAAGTACGTACGTACGTACGTACGTAACAAGACGACGCTTAGTATTCGAAAATCGAAGTCCAAGATGGCGGAGACGGTGCGAGAACAGAACTGACTACAGTGGTGCAAAAGGATTACGCAAGTCGGCATACCGTAGAACGCGTAGACGACGACGTATCGCGAGGACGCGTTTGGAAAGAGTATGCTGCTCGTGAGTTAGTTCGTTTTCTGGGCCATGGTCGAAACTCAAATTCTCGGTCGGTAAACGCCAGAGATCCCACACCCGTTTATATATGTATATATATATATATATATATATATATATATATATATATATATATATATATATATCCTTTGCAAGTGAAAGATATATCTTACAAAGAGAGAAAAGAGAGGAGGATAAATAAGAAGAGACTTTCCCTAGACTTTTATACGACTTTTGTCCGACTTCCTATCTCACAAGAAGAGAACACGTGTATCTTTTACTCACTTAGAGATATATAAACGTGTACGTGCGTGCGTGTGTGCGTATGTACGTGTACGTATATATTTGTCATTATCACTCTCTCGTTTTACGAAGTCATTCGAACATCCATCGGCCCATTGATTATCTTATCGACAATAATTTCTCATCCCACCCTTCGCGTTAGATTTATTCGGTTTATTTTTCTTCGTTTGTAATTTTATTTTCTCCCCTTTCTCTCTCTCTCTTCCTTTTATCCTTTTCGTTTTCTTTTTATTGTCTTTTTTTTTCTTTCTTTCTTTTTACGTTCGCAAACTTCCGAGCACGCGAATTTAAAAATCGCTCAAGAATTCTTGTTCGAATATGATTGAGAATTAATGTTACAATGGTTGATAATAATTGTAAGAATTAATATAAATATTGTGACAATGTTATATTATAATAATATATATTAATATAATGTTATATCATAGTAATTATAATGTTATGTTATAATAAATATTATTAATAATATTAACAATAATATATATTAATATATATGTTATGTATATAAATTCATGTTATCCTCTGAATATATATATATATATATATATATATATATATATATAAATAAATAAAATCAAGATTCTTTATGAAATGTGATTAAGAATTTAAAAAAAAAAAAGAATATATATATTATCTGGTAAAAAGAAACAAAAAACAAAACAAAAGCAAAACCAAGAAAACAATTAAAGAACAAAAACAAATATATACAAAAATAAATTAATTTCATATACGTATATTAAAATAACGCATTAGCATTTTGAAACTGTCATCGAGATCATTCGTTATTTCTTTTATCTCCTCCCCCCACCACTCTCCCACAAAACTGATTTTAATGTTTAAACTTTGAAAACGCACAAATTGCATACGTCTATTGGGCCGTTCGTATTTTATAAATAATTTTTCTTCTTTTGTTTTTCATGATTTCCATTTAAGAATCACACTATCCAACAATACTATACTACGATACTATAATATAATAGCACACCATTGGAATGCAAATAGGCGTGGGTACATTGATAATGATAACTACGCGTTTTTCATATTTCCAAACTGATCGCGATCTACAACGTCGAATTAACGTAATTAAAACACCGTCCAGATGATTCAGATAGTGTGTAGAATAATCGTGTTACAATGTTAGGTGCGGTTTCCGTATTATATTTTTCATTTGATCGTTCGTTAGTCCTATCACGAACTATATCGCGAACTATCATATCAACTATCACGAACGAGATATACATACGAATTATTTATCATTTTATTTTTCTTTTTTTTTTTTGCTTTCTGTTTCTTCTTTTTTATCGTCGAATTCGGACAAACATTACGTTAAAAATAACGACGATAATTCGTAAAGAAATTACCACCCACCCCCCTTTTTATACTCTATCTCTGTAAAGATCTTTCTATCCTTCTCATTCCCTCCCCCCCCCCCCCCTCTCTCTCTCTTTCTCTTTCTCTCTATTTCTTTAAATTGCAAATCTTGGTACCATTCTCATTTCCCATTGAACCTTACATAATCCGATAGAAAGTGTCGAAGATAATAATTGACCGAGGACGTTCGAATGAGTCAACCGTCGTTTCGTCGAAATAATGTAGAAATCAAAAGTGAGACGTGATTTATATATATATATATATATATAGACACACACACACATATAATATATATAAATATATTATATATACATATATAATATATATATATATATATATATATATATATATATAAATATTATTATACATATATAATTATACATATATTATTATACATATATAATATATATATATATATATATATATATATATATATATAAGAAAAAAACACTCTCCCATCAACAACAATAAAATATAATCGTTTCATTTCTTCTTAATATATATATATATATATATAAGGAATAAAAAAAAATATATATATATTCTTTTTTTGATCTTACCGATCGATATTAATATTTATTAGTCGACACCTTGAGTTGTCCGGAGGGAGAAAGAGAAAAAGAAAAATAAAAAAAAAAGAATAAAAAAAGAAAAAAGTAAAAAGAAAGAAAAACAAAAAATTTCAAAAGGAAACGATCACGTGGGACAGACGGTGAGATGGTGGACGAGGGGTACGGGGGATCTGGTAACCTCAGGATCGGTGCTTACAACAACGTTATGCGTACGTGTAACTTTTAAAAAGATGCCTATACGTTTGGATACATACGATGTTCCCCATCCCATCCCCTCCTCTCTCTCTCTCTCTCTCTCTCTCTCTCTCTCTCTCTTAATATTGAAACAAAAGCTTATTGGTTAGACCGAATGCGGCGTGTAATAATATAATAGATATATAGATATATATTTTATATCCGCAAAGGCAATGGCCAAGGAGGGTCACGTGCGTGGAATGGATTCTGTTATGCCAAACGGACGGACTCCCGATTATATAAATACGTGCGATGATTTTAATTAATCGATATGTGTCTGTTACGAAGAGAGAGAGAGAGAAGAAGAGAAAAAAAATATCTTCCATCTGGTCCCACCTCGATCCAACCCCCCTAACCCAACCCCTCGTTATTCTCACAATTTGACCTTGTACATAGACGCTATACACGGTCGCATCGGATATTGCAACGTTGCTGACCTTAACTGACCTTGCTTTTTTTTCGTTCTCTCTCTCTCTCTCTCTCTCTCTCTCTCTCTCTCTCTCTCGCTCTCTCTCTCTCTCTCTGTCTCTTCTTTTTCCTTTTTTTTTTTTTTTCATTCATTCGATTCATCCTCTTCGTTCGTCCGTTACACTCGTCTGCGTATCTATTAATTTTCTTTCTTCTCGTTTCTTTTTATTTTGCTTCTTTTCTTTTTTTTTTTTTAATTTCAACCTTTAAAAACAATTCTCCTTTTAACGATACTTCGTTAACTACCCCAGTCGTTTAATTTTTTGTAAATTATTATTATTATTTTTTCTTTTTTTTTTATCTTTCGTTGCTTCTCTCAAAAACAGGAATGATTTAGTATCTACGTACACACACACATATATATATATGGATATGCATATTATATGTATATACGTACGAAACATTTCTGCATGAAGCGTTCTTCGATTACACCATATTTTGTTTTATAATTTGAAACGAGTCCTAACCTTGACTCAATTTCCATTGAACGAGTGTATACGATTGTCGATATTCTCTTACGTAGTCGATTTTAAGTTCGAGGCTTGGGTCATAAGTATGCGTTCGGTGACACCAATCAAAAACCGCGACCTTCCAACCGATTTCGTCGTACTATATATATATATAATACGAGTACCATATAGATATACTCAATGTATGTATTATATATACTGTAAACGTCCGATGGATTTGATTATTCTTAAACTTCGTAATATTTAATAAATGTACAGTTTCATCTATGTACGCGTATGATCGATTTTTATATCTATCGATTTTCCGTTATTTCTATTATTATTATTTACGTTTATTTGTTTATTTTATTTTATTTTGTCTTATTTTTTTCTTTTTTATTTTAATTTTTCACGTTGATCAATTATGGTCAATCATTATCATCGATGATAGGGATTACCCCGATTGAGGGAATAAATAATTATCGTAAATTTGAACGTGATCGAAAATTTCTAATCGTCGCGAGTGTATCGATCTTGCGATCTTTTGCGTTCGGATCGAATTTCTTTTTTTTTTTTTCAATTTAATTTTATTTCCTTCGCGTAATTAACGTTCGTCTCGATATTTCAATTCTTTTCGAATATTAGCATTTTATTTTATTTTATATTCTTTATCAATTAATTAAATTTCATATGATAATTTCAATTTTGATTATGCATTCGTAATTGTACTTTCTTCCTTTGTCTTTAGAAAAATTTTTTTGGTTTATTAAGATAAATGTATATTTTCGCATTAAACCTAATTTTTATTTTTATCCCCAATAATTGAATATTGAACGTTCGAATGTTTTCCTTTTTTTCTTCAATTTTAATCTTACATTATAAATAATCATCAGATTTATTTATTTTGTAAGAATAATGAAATCCTTTATTTTTCGTTCCTCTGTTTCGCTTTTATTTTTTTTAATTTTTTTTTCTTTTTTTTCGAACAAATCTTTCCCCTACATGTTGCAATCGTAACGACCGACAAACAATTGGCTGATTTTTTATCGCATGTCGATGTCACTTTAAGAATAAAAATCTCTTTTAAAGGATAATACGGTCAACAACGGAGACCCATTCATGAGCAATTTGTGATACGTAATTCTTACACGATTACGTGGCGAAGGGATTGCAATTTTTTCTTTGTCTTTTTTTTTTTTTCTTTTTTTTTTGGTACGAAACACAAAATAACGAGAACAATGATAGCCAATGAGATCAAATGACATAAGTGACAGTTTTCTTTTGTAAGTAGGTAAGTACATAAGTGGATACGTACTTAGTTGGAAAAAAAAAAGATAAGAAAAAAGAGATAAAGTACAATCTAATTTGCATTAATAAAATCTTCAATGATTTATATGTATGTCGAGGAGAAAAATAATTTCGAAGGAAAAAAAAATTTTTATTCGATCGTCATGCATATCAAATGATTTATGTTCGCGCATATTTTTAATATTTTAATTAAATTCTATAATATATATATATATATATAAGTATATTTTCTTTTTGCACTGTAACACTTTACGTTATTTGATATTTAATATTTTAACGACGTTAATATTTTTTTCGATTGAAAATTTCACGACACAAATTTTTATATTTTTTTTTTTTCAACGGTGCAATGTTAATATCTATATACTCATATATGCTTTCGATTAATTTTACTTGACTCGTTGGTACGGTATGTATGTATGTATATACATGTATGTATGTATGTATGTACGTTTGTAACTCGTAACTCTCGAGGAAGCGTTCGTTTTCGTTGAAACGTGAAAGCGTGCGAAACTTGCAACAATCGATCCTACGTCTAACTTTAAATTGGTTTGGATTATTCCCCTAATCCTCCAACAACGTATGTATTATTTTTCTTTTTCCGACATATTGTTGCCCTCTCTCTCTCTCTCTCTTTTGCGTTATTTTGTAATGGTATTCTCGTTAAAAAAAAAAAAAAAGAAAATAAGAATAAAAGAAGATAACGAAAATTTGATTCGAAGTTTTACTTTCTTTATTTTTTAGTTTTACTTTATTTGCAGGATAATTAAAAAAAAAAAAAAAAATTTACATATTTTACACATTAAATTTTAAAAATCTTAGTCGAACAAATCGTGGAATGCCATATAACATTTAAAGCAAAATCGTTAATTATATATATATATATATAAAAGACGAAAATGATTGACGATATACGTGTAAGGTTCGTCAGTTCCTGCGTGATACAAAAAATCAATTTAAATCCTTTATCGAGGATATCATTTATTTATTTGAAATTTATTAATAATCGGCCTCGCAATCCTACGATTTGGCCTTATAGTTTTTATAATCTGCAAAAGTAGGAAAAAATAGTCAAACAAAAAAATTAGCCTAAAAGAAATATCGAAAGTGATTGATCGCCTTTAAACAAAAAAAGAAAAAAAAGAATCACTTAAAAATTTGGCGACCCACCTGGAAACCTTTTCAATTTTAAAAGATTTACCTTTATACGAAATTAATTATTTACATTATTCCTAAGAAAAAGATTGTATAATATTGTTTATTATAAAATTTTTTTTCGAGGGGAGAGGAGGGAGGGGTGTCTTTCTTAAAACCGTAAAAAAAATTTTCTGGTCTTGTTGATTAACTATCCTCAAGAAAAACAATAGAAAAAAAAAAAGAAAAAAAGAAAAAGATTAGTTTAAAAGTAATCCCTAATGAGAGATATCAATTGATTTTTAAAATCACTTATGAACTATATCGATCCGACTTACTACTTGTTAAAAAAAAAAATAAAAAAAAAAAATATATAAAAATGCTTCGCTCATTAAAATAATTGCAACATTTCATCGATCATCCGTGTTCGTTAGGATCAAAATGCAAAAAAAAAAAAAAGAAAGAAAAGAAACGAAAAACAAAAAATAATAATCACGAAAGCATGGTCTGTCGCAATGTAAAAAAAACAAAAAACAAAAACAAAAAAACAATACAGAAAGAATGAAATGTATTTTGTAACGTTTGACATTTAACGATAATTACACGTTTGTAATTCCTTGAATATTCGTAATGCAAATCCTCAGATTCTGTAAAAAAATTTGCTTCTACTTTTTCTTTCTTTCTTTCTTTTTTCTTTTTTTTTTTTTCGAACAGCACGTGCTATCCTTTCCTTTGCTTTTTTTTCTTGCTCGATTTGCTCGACTGCTCTTCTCGTATATCCCCCCCTCCCCCTTTTACAAATGATTCACGACGAAATGTAAAAATAACGAAATCATTTTCGTAGAAAACGAATAATAGATTCTGAAATAGTTGAGGTGAGAGAAGACGTACGTACGCCGTTCGTACCGCGTCGATTTTCTCGACGACAAGATGATGCTGCTGTTTCCGCGTTAGATTAAAAAAAAAAGCATTAGAAACACAACAACTTGCAGAGTAAAACCGATCGGCAAATGTACGCGATCGTAGGATGTAATCAGTTTTTTCTTTTTTTTTTTTTTTTTTTATTTTATTTCTTCGATATTCCTTCCACCGAGACTTGCGACGATTTTTTTTTTTTTTTTTTTTTTTTTAATGGTTTCTTCGTATCTTTTATTTTTTATTTATTCGCCCTAATCTCGCATCCTTCTATCATTCTCGATCGAAGAAACGAAAGGTCGACCCCCCCCCCCCCCCCCGAGGAAATCGACCAACGAAATTTTAATGATTTTTATCAGCTCGAATCCAACTAAAAAAAAAAATGATTTAGAAAAAAAAAATAATTTGTTGTTATTGTTCTTTCGCCCGAGATATTTACGAAATTTATTTTATTTGTTTTGTTTCATTTTGTTATCTCAATCCTTCGCGAGAACGCAAAAGAATCGAGATATTTGCGAAATTTATTTTGTTTCATTTTGTTTCATTTTGTTATTTCAATCCTTCGCGAGAGCATAAAAATCGACGAGTACGATTTAAGAACGTATCATATATATCGCATTTATCGATATCGGGAATAATCCCGAGTAAATCGATCGAACATGGATCGAGTTTTGTCGATTATCGTTGTAGCACGAATACGTACGAATAAAAGGACGTTTCTCTTGTATTAAAACAAAAACAAAAAAAAAAAAAGGATAAAAAAGAAGTCGAGAATTTCACGTTGCGAAGATCGCAAGTGAATTCTATTGGGTTTACCGTTGCGAGAAGATGGAGACGGGTATTGGACAATAGTTTAGCGTGTACACTTGGCAAACACTTGCATTTTCCTTTGTACCTTCTAGAAAGTATATTTCTCTCTTGGTCTTTCACGTCGTTCATTCGTAGCCTTACGACTACATCATCCTCGTCGTTTGCGTCTTCGTCGTTGTCGTTGTCGTTGTCGTTGTCGTCGATGATTTCTTTGTGAAATTCTTTCAAAGCCATCTGTCTAATGCACGGCTAATTAACGCTCCGATGATTTTATCTAACGCTTTAACTACACCTAAAGACAATCCCGTAAGTAATTCCTTCCCCTTTTTCTTTTCCTTTCCTTTTCTTTCCTTTTTATTTATTTTTTTTTTTTTTATTTTTGTCTTTCTTTTCTTTTTTACAATTTTTATTCGAAATTATAATGGAACGACGCTTCGCGACGTATATAAAATTACTTATTATATATATATATATATATATATTTATTTATTTATTTATTTATTTTTATTATTATATATATATGTATATGTATGTACGTATGTATGTATGTATGTATGTATGTATGTATGAAGAATAAAATTGTTATCACTTTGCGATTCAATTAGTATACAAGAATGAAAAAAAAAAAAAATGAAAAAAAGATTCATTTAATATTTATAATATTAATGATACGTATCTATGCATCTATGTAACCATGTATGTATCCATGTATGCATCTATATGAATATTACTCATCTTTATACATCTAATTGTAAACTCAATAAACTCACAAGCTCGAGAAGGTGAAAGCGAGCCACTGATGCCAATACCACACGAATAACTCTGAAGATTTTAATGCGTCTTCTTCATATAATGCTACGCGTCAACGAGAGAGAATCAGAGACTCCGATCATTTACAAAAAAAAAAAAAAAACAAAGAGAAAAAAATAAAACGGAATTATCTCTTTATGTTTAATTTCTTTATTTTATTTTATTTTATTTTTATTTCTATTTAACACGTGGCAATACAACGAACGAATAAATTAACTCCATGACGTACGATGACTAATGCATTCTCCTTTTTTCAACTTCCTCAATTTCTTTTTTTTCCTCTTTTCTTTTTTTTTTTTTTTTAGCGAATCATACATCAACCATCGAAATATTTTGAAAAAGAAAAAAGAAAGAAAAGAATCGTACGAAATGTCACACGAAAATTGGTAACGTGATTTATTAACAAAATGATTCGCATTAGGTTAGGATAATGTTTAATGTTGAATTAATAAATAATTCTTACGGTTGATTATTTGAAAAGAGTTCCATGATTATCGACGATAAGAATACGTGCGATGATGATAAAAGGAAAAAAAAAAAAAAGAGAAAGATATGTAGATGAAATAACAATCATAGATCGAAATATTATATCTCTCGCGGGATCCTTAGATTTACAAAAAAAAAAAAAAATGAAAGAAGAAACGCATCGATCTTCGTTACGATCGTTCGAGGCGGACGTTCGAAATCGAAGATATTATTTGACTGGCAGACGTTCGATTACTTTCAAATCTCCTCCGGCATATCCCGTGGTTTTGTTAATTTTATAAAATTTATTCGTTTATATAATATAATATGCGCGCGCACACACACACACATATATATATATATATATATATATATATATATATATATATAAATATACAATCATGTATAGAAGAGAAATTTTCTTTTTTTCGGTGTCTGGGTATTTTCAGAATGAATAAAAAATTAAAAATTAAAAAAAAAAAAGAAAGAAAAAATACAAAACATAATCGTACGATACGAATTATTTCGTTCATTCTCGATCGATCGACAGTAGTACGATTCTCATAAAATTTTTGTCGTACGGACAAATAAAAAAAAAAAAAAAGATGAAAAAAATAAAAAAAAATGTGGAACAGAGATAGATGTTCGATACTTTCAGTCGAAACTTTCCGACGAATTTATCGACAAATGTTTAACGAAAAAGAAAAAAAAAAGAAAAAAAAAAGAAAAAGAAGAGAAAGAAAGAGATATGAAAAAAAAGGTGAAATTCAAATTGTCGACATAATAACTATTGAATAATTGCTTTGTATGTATGTTATTATTATTATTATTTATTTCTCTCTCTCTCTCTTCCTTTTTTACAATTCGATCGTAAAGATTTGCGAGAGTACAGGATGGACGATCGAAAGCTCTTCGAGATGATTTCTTAGAAATTCTATGGCGTCTAAACTAAACTAGGCTACTTGAGATCATCGGATAAAAGATCTACGGTATTGTTGTACGGCATCTCCATGACGATCAAGATCTGAAACTTTCTTCGGGTTACTAACTGACGATAATATATAAAGAAGAAAAGAAAGAAATGAAAAAATAAAACGAAGCAAACCAAAAGGAAAGAAAAAGAAAAAGTACATCTCGTTTAAAAATCATTAAAGGAACTTACGAAAGACTCCATTTCGGGGATTTCCATTTCTAAATCGAAATACATTAGTTTAGAATCGGTTGTCCTTTCGATACGCAACATACGTGCACACACACACACATACACAAATACACACACACACACACACACACACACAAATATATATATATATATCTCGTATATAAGTACCAAAAAATATATATATCTATATCTCGTATATAAATACCAAAATATATATATATATATATCAAACGATATTACCTCTCACTTACGAGCGTTTACGCAATCGATCGAAACGTTTAACCCAGGGGCATCGGTGTTATTGGAGTGTGTCGAAGTGAGTGTAAAAAGAAAGAGAGAAAGAAAAAAGAAAAGAAAAGAAAGAAGAAAAAGAGTAGAGTAAAGGGGAAAGAAATCCCGAAACGAGGCCGATATAAAAAAAAAAAAAAAAGGAAAACGAAAATAAGAGATCGGTCGACGTTCGTAATCATTAAGGTTATGTTCGATTACGTTTTCAACGTGGATCGAGGGGTAATCCATTTTCTATGATTTCAAAAAAAAAAAAAAAAAAAAAAGAGAAGGAAAAAAAGAGATCACATTTTGCAACACCACCATCAAACACTTACCTTCCGATCATTGATCCTGCCAATCCTTTTCCCTTATTTCTTTACAATCCTCGAGACCGTGACAGTGTCTCGCTTTCTTCTTCTCCCTTCTTCCCGTTTTCTTTTCTTTCTTCCTTTCTTTCCTTCTCTCTTTTCTTTCGTTTCTCTTTTCCTTTTTCTTCTATCGAGAGATTCGTCCGCAGAGTAATGCAGTATTGTTTCACAACAAAAATCGAAAGGATTCGTAACACGAGAGCGTTCGCACGTTATAATCCTTCATCGATGTTTACGTTCTTTATCAACAAAGATTTTACTCGAACGATCAATACATATATATATTGAAAGAAAAAGGGAGGGAAAAATATTTTTTTATAGCCGATAAAAAAACATATATATACACATACATGCATACATACATACATACATATATATATATATATATATATCTTTCTTAGATATTTTTACTTTCCTTTCCTTTCCTTTCCTATCTCTCAAGCGGTGACACGAGAAAACGCGTGAAGGTACAACACAACGTGCATTAAAACGAGAATAGAAATAATTAGATCGCCCGTTAGAATTTCGTCATACGAAACGACACGACGACGACGACGTTCGAGCAGGTTTAACCGGACGATATTGTACGATCGTTTTCGTTCTTTTGAGTTAAACACGTGGGCTGGGAATAGGGGGGAGGAGGGGCGGGAGGGAGGGGGTAGTTGCCGGAGAGAGAAGCGACGGCTGCGAATGGGAGCGGGGATGTTTTGGGTCGAGATAGAAGAAATCAATGAAGAAGGAGAAAAGAAAAGAAAAGAAAAAGAAAAAAAAGAAAAATTAAAAAAAAAGGAGAGTGGGTGGGTGGGTGGGGGGGGGGAGAAGTACAGGATTAAATACAGGAGTATAACCGATTTTTCACGGGTCTCGTGTCGGCGTATATCTATGACAAATCCGACGCGATACCAATCCCAATCCTGTCTTTATTTTCTTCTATTATTTCTTTCTTTCTTTCTTTCTTTTATTCTTTTCGAGGACTTCTGCAACAAACAACGCCACTGGTCTCGTTGTTACAAGATCGACACGACAATCGCCACCGCGGTTTTGCGGCCAGCCGGTATACGAAAATCTAACTCGGTGATACGAAAATTCGGCGTATTTATTTACCTCGAATAGTTTCAAATGAAATCTCCTCGAGTTTATTGTCTCGTCGATATAATTAACGTCGTTAGAATTAACGTCGTTAGAATTAACGAGCGAAGGAGAACAACCGGTGAACGGATGACGAGTGGGATGGGGGTTGGGAACGGGGTGGTGGAGGGTGGTTGAACGAGTTTCTTTCCTTCTTTCTTTCTTTCTTTTCTCTCTCTCTCTCTCTCTCTCTCTCTATCTTCGCTCTCTTTGTCTTCGTTTTCTTTTCGTTACTTTTTTTCGATGCTTTACAGTCGCTGCTAATGCTTTCGAACGATCTCCGTTACTTTTCTCTCTTTCGCGTTTTTTCTTTTTTTTTAAATTATTCTTCTTCTTCCTATTCCTTCTCTTCCTCTTCCTCTTCTTCTTCTTCTTCTTCTTCTTCTTCTTCTTCTTCTTCCTCCTCCTCCTCCTCCTCCTCCTCTTTTCGAACAAAACCGACGAGAACCGTAAAATTACACACGCGCGCGCGCACACACACACAGACACACCACACACACTCACACAGAGAGATAGATAGAGAGTGACAGATGGATAGAATGTGAAATAGATAGAGATAGATATATATGTATGTATGTATGTATAGAGAGAGAGAGAGAGAGAGAGAGAGACCGTTAGAAATAGAATCGCGATCCGTGCCGACGTGCGATTCTATGCGAACTAAACGAATTATTAACGCACGGTGCCGTCCTGCGAGCACTTTCTCTCTCTCTGCTTGCTCGCTCGCTTGCTTGCTTGCTTACTTGCTTGTCTACCTGCCTCTACCTGTCTGTCTACCTCCCTGCCTGCTTCTTTTCGATCCTCAGGGTGGGAGATGCAACCTCCCACCCAACCCTCACTTACCATCCTTTCGAGATTCTCTCTATCTCTCTCTCTTTCTTTCTCTCTCTACCTCTACCTCTACCTCTCTCTCTCTCTCTCTCTCTCTCTCTCTCTCTCCGTTCGTTTCTCTATCTATCCATCTCTCTCTCTCTCTCTGTTCGTCTCTCTATCTATCCATCTCTCTCTCTCTCTCCCTCCCTCTCTCTTTAAATTGCTGCCTGTATTAGTTGCTCCTTGTTTTTATTTTCATCTTCCTTTTCTTCTTATATCCTAACTTTTTCCTTTTTCTTCTTCGTCTTCGTCTTCGTCTTTTTCTTGTTCTTTTTCTTTTTCTTTCTCTTTCTTTTTGTCGTCGTCTTCGTCGTCGTTGTTTATTCCTTTTTGTGTGTGAGTGCTTTGTTTTTTTCGTTCTTTCGATCCTTTCTTTTTTATCGATCTTCCTTCGAAATCTCCATTCGAAAATATGTCGTTAATTCTCTAACGTTTCAATGTTAATAACAGTCGTGGATATTATCGAACGTATTGAATATTATTTCTTACGATTCCGAATAGTCGAACAGTTTCGATTGCGAATTCGATGCTGTAACATCGAATCGATGGACGTTGCGACTCTTCGATTGATCTCGATTGATCTCGATTGTTCTCGATTAATACAATTGAACGAATAAGACGGACAGGTAATCGTTCCCGTTTAATGGACGATCGTTCGAAATGAAAATATACCTAGGTACGTTTATTCCTCATTGAGCGGTAATATCATTCGCTTTTTCTTTCTTTCTTTTTTTTTCTTTTTTTTTTTTTTTTATTATTATATTAAACGTAATCGTTTCGGCTCGTTTAGTCCGATACTTTCTTAAAGGAGAGTTTCTATGGGTTACTGCGAGAATATCTATCATGATTTTTATACTTATTGATGAGTGACATACATATATATATATTATTTATATATATATATATATATGTAATTTAATTAAATTTGTTTTTATTAAACGTAATCGTTTCGGCTCGTTTAGTCCGGTACTTTCTTAAAGGAGAGTTTATATGTTTACTACGAGAATATCTACCATGCTTTTTATATTTATTCATGAGTGACACACATACATACATATACATATATATAATATATATATATATATATATATATATATATGTGTGTGTGTGTGTGTGTGTAATTTAATTAAATAAATTGAATTAATGAATTAGATACAATAAATGTAATTAATTATTAAATAAATAAATATCTTATTTTCATAAAAAAAAGAATATATATATATTTTATATATATATATGTGTAATTTAATTAAATAAATTGAATTAATGATTAGATACAATAAATGTAATTAATTATTAAATAAATATATATATATATATCTTATTTTTAGAAAAAAAAAGAACAAATCGGAAAGAAAATAAAAAATATGGAATAAAAATTTCCACACACACACAGAGATTATATATATATATATATATAGTTGGTCCCTTCCCTATCCCCGATACTCACTTCTTCCACCACCTTCTTTCCTGTTCTTCTTTAAACCTCTCACTCGCTCCTTCGAGAGTCGTTGGATCGACGATCTCGCAAGATCGACGACTTTCGAGACTTCTTCGGTCAGTGGTAACAGGTGATACGTCAGAATGAGCACGTTCGAAGCAAACGGGTCATGATCTTGGAACTTCTTTCTTGGAAAGCTTACATTACGATATTCGATAGGGATACACACACACACACACAAACACACAGAGAGAATTTCATAATTATTTATAACAATATTGCAAATTGCATCCCACCTTTGCTCCCCACCCCCCTTTCCCCGAACAATCTTTCTCCGAAATATTCACAACGATCATCGTAAAAGATGAATTTACTCGAAACGACCTTGAAAAAATACGATCGTTTATTGCTCCATAATACGTATTAAAAATATTTCTCTCTCTCTCTCTCTCTCTCTCTCTCTCTCTCTCTCTCTCTCTCTCTTTCTTTCTTTCGAAAATATATTCGATAGGAATAAAATTTACTTTACGACGTTCCTCGCGAAAAGGCGCGCAATTTTGTTTTTTTTTTTTTTTTGTGTATCGTCCGACACATCCTCAAAATTACTTTCTCCTCATTCAAGAATGAAAATTATTGAATGTTCGTGAGATGGGAATGAAAAAAAAAAAAAAAAAAGAAGGAAAGAAAAAGAAAAAATAACGTATTTTCACGTCAATGTCGTCCGGAGGAGAGAAAAAAATATATAATATCCCGTACCCATTGAATATTCGAACGAGAGCCAAAGAGTCGAAACATTCTTTTCGTCGCGTTAAAATATTTGAGTTAAGCTGTTATGTGTTCGACTTGACAATATGTAAATGTCCATCTTCTCCTTTTCATATTTGTAAATCCAATTCGTTCTTGGAGTATCGTTCGCAAGAAAAGAATCTTTTATTCTTTTTGTTGATTTATTTCTTTTTTTTTTTTCTTTCTTTCTTTTTTACACGACAGCCGTACAAAAGTATAATGAATGAATAGAGGAGGCGATGAAAGAGAGAGAGAGAGAGAGAGAGAGACTAATTATAAATATATTATGCAGAGCAAATACATAAATACATAAACACATATGTATCCTCGTTTGAGGCTAATCACTGTGACGATATCCGGATAGTGTTTTCGACAAACGATTTGTAATAGAATAATTTACGTAGATGTAATCACACGTAGTACACACATACACACACACATATTTATGTATGTATGTATGTATGTATGTATGTATGTATGTATGTATGTATGTATGTATGTATGTATGTATATATGTATGTATGTATGTATGTATGTATGTATATAGATGACGTGTAAAATACTCGTGAATATTTTCTTAACAAATCTTACCTTGTATGGCGTTGATAAGAGGTTACGCGGAATTTCTCGGTAAGTAACATGAGCTTTTTTTTATTTTTTACTTTTCTTCTTTCTTATTTATTTTTTATTAGCGTCAGCATTTACTGTAATGTGTGTGTGTGTGTGTGTGTGTGTGTGTATTCGAAATATGACAAAGCACATTTCTCTTTTTTTCCATTTCTTCCTTTTTCTTTTTTTTTTTTCTTTTTCTTCGAATTGACGTTTGGATATTGACGTAAAAAAGAAAATGAAAGGAGAAAAGAAAAGAGACAAATAAATAAATAAATAAATAAATAAATAAACGAAAAGGAAAGATCCCGCGTTTCTTATTATGTCAAAAATTTCAATTCTTATATCTTTGTTAATTTTTATTTTCACATTCCTGATCGCTTTCGCGGCAACCTTCGAGAAATCCTTCTCTCGTTATCTTCCTCTCATTTATTAATTCTTTATCTTCTTTTCCTTTTTTCTTTTCCTACATCTCTTTCCCCTTTATACCTTACCTTTCCTTCGTCTCCTTCATTTTCCTTTCCATAGTTTTTCGATCGGATCGACGAAGGTTAGGACAAAGTGTTATTAAAATCAGAGATTGATCTTTCTTCGAACGTTTTTACGATCGACGATAAAAGATACAAAAAAAGAACACACACACACACACACACACACATACACACACAGAGAGAGAGAGAGAGAGAGAGAGAGAGAGAGAGAGAGAGAGAGAGAGAGAGACAAAGAATCGCGTTGGTCTCTTACGTTGACATTTCATTGACCTATATCCCCCGAGTCACGTAATTGCGATCAATGTCGACGTAAATGTTATAATGAAACGAAAAAAAAAGAAAAAAGAAAGGAAAAAAAAACAACGGGGAAAAAGAAAAAAAAATATATAAGGCGAGATAGGAATAACAAAATGGAAAATTTGATTTAAATCGAGGACTTTGATCCTCTACACGAATACACATACATACGCGCACGTATATATAAATATACATATACATATACATATACATATAGGAGTATTCATTCGTTAAAAATTAATTTGAAATTATAAATAAATCATAAACGTGAGTCATATAATTGGAATCATATCGACGTCAATGATATAATAAGTTGAAATAAGAAAATGATAAATAAATAAATAAATAAATAAATAAATAAATAAATAAATAAATGAAAAAGAAATGAAATTCGAATTAAATCGAAGATTGTTTAATGCTAAGCGAGCATACGTAAGCGTATGCAAATACGTACGTATATACACATTACATACCTATGTGTTAACCCATTTGTTCGAAATTAATCTCAGTCATTGAATAAATCCAACATGAAATTTCATGGCCGATGATTTTGTTTATTGACGGGTCTCGTATCTTTGGCGTGTTTTTCTTTTCTTTTCTTCTCTCTCTCTCTTTCTCTCTCTCTCTGTTTTCTTCTTCTTTCTTTTTTTCTTTTTCTCTTTGGCTCGAACAATAATGCCAGTTCGTACTTATAAGCATTCACATAAGACATTAGCTGGACTATCATAGTAATGCTAATGGACTAGTTGCTAACGTTAATGTCGAGGAAGGAAACAGACTACGTAATGCATAGTCTCTAACTAGAGGAGAAGGCGAGTATTATTAAATCTGAGTATAGTATGTGCAGATACTTTACTTTTGTTATTCATCTTGTAGGGAGAGAAGAGAGAGAGAG
>OU964962.1:9345251-9357751 GCA_918808275.2 Dolichovespula sylvestris | reverse complement strand
CGTATATATATATATATATGTACGTTTATTTTTTGTTTGTGTGTGCGTATGCGTAGAAACCTGTTTTTGAGATTAAGTTACAGATAATACAACTTGTATATATAGACTTGCATAAATATACGTATATATAAGTGCATCTCTTAGTCTCTCGAATATTTGAAAATACTGTTCGAATTATTTTTCTTTTCTCTCTCTCTCTCTCTCTCTCTCTCTCTCTCTCTTTTTAATTTTCTTCCTTTCCCCTTTCGTTTCTCTTTCTTTTTTATATTTTCTTTTTTCTCTTCGGTCTGTTTGTTCCTTCATCATTAAGATTAATGAGTATCGTATTAATGAGACGATGAAAAATTGTAAATCGTAATATTGATGGATTATATATCGGATTTTAATCATCGTAGACTCGATAGAATCAATCATTATAGTGACAACAAAATTCACGAGACGATGATTAGTAAAATTAGAATATTACGAGAGTTTTAAAAACACTTTTCCATTCGAACACACCTGTTCTATGCATCCAGATTTGTTTACACGCATATATGTGTGTGCGTACGTGTAGCCGATTACACTAACAATATTTTTGTTTATTTGTTAGTTTTTTTTTTTTTTTTTGCTTTTTCTTATTTCTATTTCTACTTCTCTTTTGTCACGAGACAAAAGGTAAATATCGATCATGTATATAAATGTTACGTATAATCCTTTGCCTCGTTCTTTCTTTCTCATTTCTTTTTATTGCTTTTATTATTTTTTCTTTCTTTTTTTTTTTGTGTATAGGATACGTATATACGTAATTCGATGTATCAAGGTCAACGGGATTAAAATTCGTTAAATAGATTCTTCAGATTTTTTAGAACGCGAACGTTTATACACATACACATGCACATACACACAGAATTTAATTAATATTCAAACGAATACAAATGTATGTATGTGTGTGTATGTACAAAATCCAATGGACAGTTGTAAATTAGTATATTTTTTGTTTATCGATGAATCGTCTTTTGAAAATCATTTTGAGAAAAAAAAAAAATATATATATATATATATTGTAGTGCGTATGTATATAAACTTACAAACGATTATATTGAATAAAACATATCAATCGATGCTCAGTGTCATTCTCGGTTTCAATGTCAATCTTTTCTCTCTCTCTCTCTCTCTCTCTCTCTCTCTCTCTCTCTCTCTCTCTCTCTTTTTTCTCGACCTTTGCTCGATGCACCACTATATATAAATATATTCGTCTTTTTTTCTTCGCTGTTTTTTTCTTCTTTTTCTAAGTAATTACGCATTCACGTATCAATGCACATACAATAAAAAGGGTTTTCGAACGTATAACGATCGACCTTTGGAGCATGATGATTTACAAACGTTGATGTCAACGAACAAAAAAAAAATACGGAAAAAGTCAATTAAAAAAGAAAGCCTACCTTTGATGACGTCGATGTTAAAGACATTCCAATTGATTTCTCTATCTCTATCTCTCTCTTTCTCTCTCTCTCTCTCTCTCTCTCTCTCTCTCTCTTTCTGTGTTTTTCCTTCCGTTTTTCTATCTTTATTTTCTACTTCCTTAATTTTTCAGTGCGTCTTTTCATTATGCAGAAATTTTTTGGATTACGTTCGGTAAGAATACAATGGCGTCATTGAGAACGTTCGGAAAAAATCGAACTCCGTCAATAGCTTCGTTTTTATCGGTAAATAGATTCTGTCTATGGTAGGGACACTTAGAAGAATGGAACATACTGTTGGACGAAACATTCGTTCTTTTTATTCCATCAATCTTAATTAAAACAAAGAAATTAAAAGCTCCGAAGGTAACTCGCGCGGTCCCTACATTATCGGCGGGAATTTTACACATTAAATGTTCGTTTCAATATAATACAATTACGTTTTTTTATTTTACTCGTAGGGTAACTTGCACGATAAATTTACATTATCGACACAAAAATTTCACTAAACAAAAGTATTCAATTAGATTTTCGCATATTTTTGTTTATTTGATTTCTTTTACCTTCTTTCTTTTTAATTAGGTTAGTTAATTAACTCTTCAATGGTGATATTATTGAATTGAAGACGTTTCTCGCGATACCGTTTCTACACGCTCGCGTACGCATCCATTAAAAATATATATTATTGAAAGAGCCAAGAAAAAAGAAAAATGAAGCGTTTAAAAGTTTTATACCTTATTTCTGTCTTCTTTTATCGTACGAGTAAATATCGGTTATTACCGATACGACGAGCAACATTTTACATTGAGTGTATCAAGACTGAATAGCGTATGTGATGCCATCTCTCGGAATATCAAGGAACTCTGTTATATGAAATTACATTCGTCGGTAAGAGGCATACCGATCGTACCGACGAGCAATCGTTTTCGATGCAACCATACATAGAAATATTGAAAGGATTGCTTATTATTAAACGATCAAACTACGCGTGAAATTTCCAAATTTTCAACTTCGACCTTCTATATACGCATCTACATTTCGATATAAATAATTATTATTGCAGGAGAATTATATCATCGAAGACATTTGATTTTTTATGTACTTACGTACGTTCGTATAAAAAAAAAAAAAAAAAAGAAAAACATATGCGCGCGCGTATAAGAAGAAAGAAAAAATGAAAAAAAAAAAATGAAGAAGAAAAAAATTGAATAGAATTACTTTTATAGATTATTTCAACTTTGTATGATATAAATGATCATTAAGCATAAAGATACATTATGCAGGGAATTATCAGTTGCAAAAGATCTTTGCAACCTATTTTCTTTCAATTTTTAATAGAGGATACGTGTGTGTGCATATATATATATATATATATATATATATATATATGTATAAACACATATTAATTAGATCCATAAATGATATATGCATATGTATGTTAGTCAGACGGACTATCCTTTCACTGAATCTACAATTGGTAGGCACGATCTAGTAAACTGTAAACTTATTCATCAGAGTTGTTGGTCACTGCCGACGACCACTTTCACGTGCAGTTACGAACACGACTCCGTGCATTAAAAGGTATGCATAGCCCAGTCACAATTAGATTTGCGAAAATTGAAATTCAACGAAGATTCGACGTTCTTTCGTATAAATTTTTTATTTTATTTTATTTTATTCTTTTTTTTTCATACTAGTCGAATAATATTCTCGCTTCATTCTTTCTCGTTATTCTCTTTATTTAATTTTTTCATATATTTATATATATATATTTTTTTTTTGTTTGAAATTATTATTTTTATTTTCTTTTTCTTTTTTTTTCATATTCTACGAAATCCAAAGAGAAACGGTAATTGGATTCAAATTCGTCCCATAAGAAACGTAAATAAAGATATAAGATGACATTTAAAGAATATTTATATATATTACGAGTGAACTAAATTTCGTTTGTCTTTGTTCGTTATTTTTCTCTTTTTTCTTTTTTTTTTTGGTTTACGTAATCCAAACAAAATCTTGTTAGATTCCAAAAAATAAAGAAAAAAGAGAGAGAAAAGGAAAAAGAAAAACGAATTCGTTTCCACGTAACCCGCGCAGATAATAAGAATATCGGGTGGCTCTAATCGGAAACGAATTAATTCGAAATTGGCGAAACTTTATTCAGATAAAATTCGAATTATTACGGGCTGACACGTTCCTCGCGGAGATTTTTAATCGCTCTCTCAAAGAAGTACATCGCGGATCATAAGTTTAACGTTTAACATAAAATAAAAATTTGTATTCAAGAGAGAAATTCATATATATATTCATTGTCTACCGCTCACGTTCTTACAATTATGATTGTGGTGGAACCTTGAGAAGTGCACACAACAGAGGCACGATAAAAAAAAAAAAAAAAAGAAAAGAAAAAAGAAAGAAAGAAAGAAAAGGAAGAAGATTTTGAAAAAAATTTTCGCAACGAAAACAGTCGAATGTTCAAGGATCATTCCTTGAATTCTTTTTATTTTTATTTTTTTATTTTTCCCTTTCTTTTTTGTCTCTTTAAATTATTCGACCACGGTCTCGCGAATTTCTCGATATGGTACTTGTCGAGAGGAAGAAAAAGCGAAAAAAAAAAAAAAGGAAAATGTAAGAAAAAATTCTTCTCGATGCATTTCGACTCGAGTGGCGCGCGACATCTTTCCTTTTTTTTATTTTTTTTATTTTTTATTTCATTTCATTCGTTGTTCCCAGCCCATCGCACGACACTAAAAGTATAATATTTCTAAGGGGAAAGAAAAAAAAAACTCACTTCGTTATTCCGTCGCTCCAACTGAACATCTTCTTAATCTTTTCACGCTGTTTGGTGTCATCCTTGCAGAAATCCGTCATTTTTCTCGATTCCTTCTTCGCTTTCCTTGATTTAGTCGATGTTGTCGTGGTCTATTCTTTTATTTTTTTTTTCTGATTATTATTATTATTATTATTATTATTATGTTACGATCCTTCTCCTTTCAAAAGTAAACCGTTAAAACGAAAGGTACTTTCACGGGCGAATATTTCAACGGCCGAATCTCAATGCCGACACATTTTGTTCTCTTTTTCTTTTTTTTTCGTTTTATTTTTTTTTTTGTTTGTTTTTACTCCTCTTTAACTCCCACTTTTTCTCTCTCTCTCTCTCCCTCTCTCTCTCTCTCTCTCTTTCTTTCTCACTCTCTCACCGTGCGTCTCTCCCTCCGACTTCTCTCAAGAAATGAATCAACTCTTTCCAAGTATGGCACTGAAAAAGAAAGAAGAAAAACAAATCTTTTATCGAATCACTCCAATCGACCCAATTACGTTTTTATATTATTATTTAATCCAATTTGCGTCTTCGTTTTTGTCTTCTTTTTTTTTTATATTTACATATATATGTAACCATCCAAATCATCATTAAAAAATGTTATACCGAAAGTCGTGTTTTTTGTCTGCATTGATTACGTATTATTAAAAAAAGAGAAAAAAAAAAAGAAGAAAAAAGGAAAGTACGCTAAAGATAAACTCGTAACAAACGAGACAAATCGTTCGAACGCTTTTTTTCTGTTCGTTCATTTTTTGTTCTTTTTTTTTTTTATTTTCTTTTCTTTTAAAATCGTTTCCTCTCTTTTAAAAGTCGTAATCGCTTTTTGGTCGTTAAGATAATTTCGAACGTCGAAAAAATATTTTCTTACGTCGTCACGTTAAACGAACGATCAAAATGTTCTTTTTTTTGTTTATTTTTTTATTTTTTTTTTGTTTAAATCTTTATATTATCCTACATATTAGGAAGAGTCAATTAATTCGATGATAACGTAAAAAGTGAAACGAAAAATATAATGCGATGAGCAAGGACGTTGTTTCTCTTTTTTTTTTCACATATATATATATATATATATATATATATATATATATATATATATATATACAATACACGCAAAGAAAGCGTGTGATTTCTATTTCTTTTAATTCTCGTGGCAATTAAGAAAGAAAATCAAGAGATTCTAAACGCGTTCCAATTTGATCGTTACAGTAAACAGTGTACGTACATAAATCATTTCGTGTAAGATAATAATATCCTATATAAAAGGTAGATGATGGAGGATCCACGTTAGGTGCGATAACGAATGATCTTAATTACAATAATGGATGAATCTTGACATCGTATTCTGCTTAGATAATTAAGAAAAGAAATTTGTCTCGACTACCTAAGTTCACATTGAACGGAAAACTTTGTGAATATTAAAAAAGAAACAAAATTTTCATCGTATTCGCAACCCAGACGCAACTCCGTTTCTTTTCTTTCTTCTTTCCTTTTCTCTTTCTTGTTTGTTTGTTTACTTTTTTGCTCCGTTTGTTTCTTTTTTATTTCTATAGCCGGCATTGAATCTTAAAGCACGAAAAACGACCTCTTGAAGCGTTTCGGCCATGTTCGATCCACCTCCCCCCGTCCGCCATTACTCTTTTGTTGTTTTCTTTTTGCTTTGCTCCCAAAAATCAGATTAGGTACATAGAAAAAAATTTTTCTCGTCAGAAAATTTTTTTAATTAATTAATTAATTAATTAATTACGAAATATATTTATTTTTTAATTAATTGTGTAATTATTTGCATTGTTTATAAGAAAAAATATATATGTATATTAATCTTAGTAGATTTGATCTTACTTTTTAAATATCTTTCTGGGTTAAGAATTTGTCCTTGACAGTCAAAATGAAAGCGTCGGTTGTATTAGTACACACCAACGGGTTTATTAATACTAGAAGAGACATCGTGAAAAGGGGTCAGTGTACCTCTAACAAGTTCTTAGTTCATTTTTTACCCGCACCTGTCGCTACAATCGTACGAAATTATATTATATCCGATGAATAACCTTAAAAACCGGCCCATTCCGAAAGAAGATATTTACAAAGCGTGCAATCTGTTTTAACCGTTTTCACGATCAATAAATATTACCTGATCCTCTGTGTGTGTGTGTATATGTACATAATTCGAAAAAAATTTATATAAGTTTCATTGATTGTTCTATGAGGGGGTGTATGTGCGTGTTTGTAAGTAGCATCGGCCACATATAAAAGTATATTCTCAAGTGTATTTTTAAGAAAATCTTATTGGATATTCAATAAATAATTCATTTAAGCTTGTGAGACGACGCACTAGCTGTAATTATGAAAGTTATTATTTAGTATTAATAACCTAAATAAATAAACGTGTTTTATATATATGTGTGTGTGTATGTATGTATGATGATGTATTTATGTATGTATATATGTATGATGTATGTATGTATGTATAGCGTATCACTCATACATAGATAATCGAAACAGGTTCTAGTTGGGAACAAATCGAAGAATATGACAAATAACTTCGATGCGTATCAAATGTATTAATGTGTAACGTATGATCGCGTACCGTGTGCGTATTATATAGTAATTATTGCGAAAAACTAATAATAAATGTTATTGTGAAAAGTTAATAAAAAAAAAAAAAAAAAATGAAAAATAAAATAACGTAAAATAAGAGAAAGGAGGAAAGAGGAGAGAGAGGGGGGGAGGAGAGAGAAATCATTTCAGATAGAGTTTTACATTCGTAAATACGATATTTATCTCTGTAAAGCAATATATATTGCACGAGTATTTGTAATATTTTTATCTCATTTCTTCCTTTTCTTTTTCTTTTGTTTTTTTTTTTTTTTTTGTTTAAAATATACACAGTGGCCATTTGCTTTTTTTTTTCTACGTACGATCAACAGATACGCACGCGATCACGTGGCTCCTTTCGATGCGTGGAATACATAATAAAATCGAATTAATATATACTTTTTCCGTATCAATACTAACCGTTCTTTTTTTTTTATTATTATTATACTAATCGTTCTTTTTTTATTTTCCTTTTTTTTTTATTTTTATTTTTTTTTTTTTTTATTTAAAGAAACGATCTGTTTGCTTTCGTCGCAATACAAAAAGATATTTGTACTTTGAAGCGTAACAAACGACGAGGAAAAAGGAAAGAGAGAGAGAAAAAGAAGAAGGAAAGAAAGAAAGAAAGAAAAAACGCGCTGTTATTATATCGCTTCTTAATTACAAATTTATAAAAAAAAAAAAAAAAAAAAAAATACTCCGTAAAAATTCAAATGATCGTACGAACGTGAACAACAGGATAATTCATTTTGGAGAGTCTCTTTATACAATTTTTTATATTATCCTTTTATTGCATTGTAATAATTATTTTTATTTTCTCTCTCTCTCTCTCTCTCTCTCTCTCTCTCTCTCTCTCTTTATTTAACTTTTTAATCTTTTCCCTTTTTCCTTTCGAAACAATTATCGCTTGGAATCTTTTAGAATCATTTTTGTAATATTTACACGCTTTAAGGGTATTATAAGAACTGACAATACTACGTTAGATTTTTGGGTTTAGTATGTTGCAATAACATGAAAATACTCTTGCAAAATATTAACAACGGTGGTGGTAAAATGCGCTAGATACGT
This sequence comes from Dolichovespula sylvestris, assembly GCA_918808275.2. Classification (NCBI taxonomy): domain Eukaryota; kingdom Metazoa; phylum Arthropoda; class Insecta; order Hymenoptera; family Vespidae; genus Dolichovespula; species Dolichovespula sylvestris. The sequence goes on along the minus strand of OU964962.1, from coordinate 9,349,831 downwards.
TACTGTACACGGGAACGAAAGTATAACCTCTCTACGGATCCATCGTATATTGAAGGTCAAACAAGAAATTTCTACGAACTACCTACGAACCTTTCTTTCATCTTTGCTATGATAAAATCGATATGTTTATACAAACGCATTGATTTTGTTTATCGGTTGAAAAGAACAAAACAAAAAAAAAATAAAAGAGATGGAAAAGAATCACATCGTCTTAACATGGCGATCGAACTACGATATCAATTATAAATAATCGAATCGATAAAAGAAAAAAAAAAAGACATTAACGATCCGATTGTTATTTCACAAATAACGTCTTTTGCTAGGCAAACATGTTCGTGGATCGTAGTTTCGAAGATACATCGTAAAAATTATCATCATAAATGATAAGCATCATAAGGCAGCGATTTGATTGTAGACAAGTCTCTACGTGTTTTTGAATAATTAACGAAATACACAAAGGAGAAAAGGAACAATCGGTTTGATCGATTTCTTTCTACAAATATTTCTTTCATTTTTTTTTTGTGCCAAAAAAGAAAAGAAGAAAAGAGAAAGGAAGGAACGAAAGAAATTCATTGAAACGAAACAATATTTGTTGGCGCCAAATTGAAAATAAGATGAGAATAAAATAATATGAAATAAAATAATGGACGAACTCTATCGAAGCGAAGTAAAAGTATGAGGGGTGGTGGAGAGGGGGGGGGGAGGGAAATACCAGTATTTTTATGTGGGACAGAGAATCAGTATAATCGGATGTACTGTCCATTTCAGTTTAATGTCTGACATTATAATAAATATTTCCATACGACGTCGTACGATTTTTAATTCGATTTCTTTGCGCCTGAAAATAAGAAAAAAAAAACAAAAAAAAACAGAAAGAAAAAAGAAGAAGAATGACAAAAAACGATTTTAAATGTCACGAGACGCAATACAGGCTCATACACGCACGCACATTAATGCTTCGATTGTAATATAAAACTTAATGGAAAAGGAACAAAAATTGTCGAATATTCAACGAAAAAAAGAAAATTTTCATTTGCATATCTTTAGAATGCGATAAATCAAAATCGTTTCGAATTATTTATCCTCCATCGGGGATAAATAATCGACAAACTTTTTTCTGATCCTACGTCGTATAACGTCAATGCGAGATAATTTTTTTTTTCTTTTCTTTTTTAATTTTTTTTTTTTTCTTTTTTTTTTTTTTTTATTCTGACAATGATGAAACGAAGGAAAGAAAAAGGGGAGAAGAAAAAGAGGAAAGAGGAGAGAAGACAAGAAAAAAATTATACGTAATTTAAAAATCTACATGTAGAAAATGTTTCCGTGGCTCGTTATACGTGCGTATATACACAAGGACGGAAATTGCATAGGAGACATAACCTCGATGATCAAGCGAACTAAGAAGCTTTCTCTTACATATGTATGACATATATGTGTACGTATATCGGATACTCTACTAAACTTTTAACTTTATTTTTCTTCATTCCATTTTTATTATCGTTTTGAACGGCTCGATCGCTCGTTTTTAAAGCACAGTCGTCAATTTTCATAGGATACAATTCTTTCTTCGCGGGCTCCGATCAATTATGTTCGTTTTTCTCTTTTCCGTACTTACTTTTGTCTCGAACCAATCGACAATAAAACAAAACAAAAAAAAAAAGAAATTATTGCGAAATACAACTCCGTTGTGTTTCGATTAAATGTGAGCATCTTCGGGAAGATTTTTAAATCCTTTGTTTTTTGTTTTTTTCCCTCTAATAAAAATTTTTCCCATCATTCCAATCGAGCATTTCTTTTCTTCTTCTTCTTCTTTTTTTTTTGCTTTCTTCCTTCCCTCTGTTAACACATTACTTCATATATTTTTAATACTTTGAAAAATAATTGCTCTTTATACATGCACACGCGCGTATATAAAATATAATGCATGCTGTGTGTGTGTGTGTGTGTGTGTGTGTGTGTATTCATATGATTAATAAAAATAATAATAATAATTACAATTATTAGTATATATTAGTATATATTTTTGATATAAGTGATTAGTTTTTACAAACGAATAATTCAACGCCAAATTTTAACATTAATTAATATCAATTACACCCGATATATACATATACATATATTATCAATAAACACAATGAATGATTATAATAATAATAATAATAATAATAATAATAATAATAATAATAATAATAAAAAGAAGAAAAAAATCTAATTTCATCGATAAGCTTTGAACGTCTGTTAATACTACATTTTTTTTTTTTTTAGAAAAAAAAGAAAGAAAGAAGATCTAAAACCCGATATTATGTAGTTATTCGTTTGAAATGCTTTTTATCGCGTCAATCGTCGAATAAAAAAAATAAAATAAAGAGGAGCTGTAATGAGCGTTAAAAAAAAAAAAAAAGAAAAAAGGAAATTTAACCCGAAGAAACGATTTACTTTTAATGGTTCTCATTAAACAATGAGAAAGAGAGAGAGAGAGAGAAAGAGAGAGAGAGAGAGAGAGAGAGAGAGCAAGATATTTTATAGGATAATCAACGTTTAACATCTGCAACAAAACCCATACACGCTCGCATATATACGTGAACGCGTACCCATACACGTACGCGCATACACGTACACGTACACACACGCAACCCAACACATACACAAGCATGCTTATGCGTTTAGTTAACCAGCGAACGAGAGAGTTTCAAATTCCATAAATTAGATCGCGCTCGTTACGATGGTGTTGCAATATAACGGTCTAAATGTTATCTTAACATCCAGGAAGGTTTTAAATATATCTGCTCTTCGTTGCGTCACTGGAGAGAAAAAAAAGAATATAAAAAAAAAAAAAGAAAAATAAACGTAGAATAAAAGCAAAAAGAAAAACCGACGAGAGGGTGGACTATTGTAAAAAAAAAAAAAAAAAAAAAAGTAGAGGAAAGAAAAGGAAAAAAAGACAGGATACTTCGAAAGGTATGCCGGTTTAGCATAGTCGTCCGTTGGAGTTAACTATCTTGATCAAAGTTCATTCGGATTTACAACGTCATTCCTCATGTTATTTGTCATTCATTAACGTTTTCGTCCAATCTCTAATAAATTTCTTTATATGCAGGAAGTATACGTAACTGTGTATGTTCATTGGTTTATATGCGAACGAGTACGTTTATAATACTAAGTATTATGTACTATATTACTATACACACGTATGTATTGTATTATATATATATATATATATAAATTAAATTTGACGTTTTTCAAAATTAATTGATTTCTTTAATTAATTAATTCCTATCTCTTTTTTTATTTCGTCTAAAGAATAAAAATTCATTCGAATTGACGGATAAACCATTTAATACTCTAGTAACTTAATTATAAATTACTAATTTAATTTCTTTCTGCAGAAAGTATAAATGTGTGTGTGTGTGTGTGTGTGTTGGTATGTGCGCGTAATATTATAATGAACGAAAGTATTTATACGTATAACTATATTAATTAATTTCTTTTTCTCTATTTTGTAGGTCGAATAAAGTGATTTAGAATTAGAGAGCTCTGAGAATTAACTGTTCATTGTTATTCATATGAAGGAGTTTGGAAAATTAAAAAAAAAAAAAAGATTTTTTCTTCTTATTTTTTTTTTTTTTTCTTCTAAACCGACCTCAATTTTTTATGGAAAATAAAAAATAATACTCTTGGAACGTTTATTTCCGCAATTTATTGAGGATCTAACGCTAATGGCAATACTTTCGAAAAATTTTTATTTATCGCATTTACGAAATTGTTTGAATGTATCGTCGGCATGACCGCAAAATCATGTATTTATATAATGTAATATACATGTGAGTTTCGTTAAAATATTTTTATATGTTTTAAAATTATTATATTTCAGAATTATTACATTTTACAATTATCGTAATATTTCGTGTGTAATGTATATATATATATATATATATATCACTAAATGATTAGCAAATAATATATATATAAATGCATATATATATATATATATATATATATATATATGCGTATTAAGAATTGTCAAATATAGATGTTTAACGTGATGCAAAATACGACGGACTACAACGAATTAAAACTTTTGATCACATAATATTCAGAGATCTAAAACTATCGATATCAAAAACTATCGATATCAAAAAAGTCGATACAAAAATTGCAACGTGATATATATATATACAAACGTATGCACACACACACACACGCGCACAAATCTCTATAAATCAAAACAGAATAAAAAAAAGAAAAAGAAAAAGAAATCACCGAAGAGAGTAAAAAGAATAATTGCTATAATAATTATTAATAAATAGAACGCTTAAATTTTGTTCGTGTATCGCACAGTTGAATAAAAAAAAAATTAGAGGAAAGAAAATATCGAAGAGGAAAACAAACATGTAGGAATTAATCTCAAGGAACACGAATGGTGCACGCATACATACAACGTGAATGCATATGTAAATATAAACGATTAATAAACGTGTTGTTTAATCCAACGACAAAAATATGACATATTACAATGACACAAAATTTATGATCGGATTGTCTGTCTGATGTCTATAAGTAATAAAGCAATGTATGTTAAC
>OU964962.1:9325251-9340251 GCA_918808275.2 Dolichovespula sylvestris | reverse complement strand
TTATTATTTTTCTTTTTTTCATTCTTATCTTCAAGATATCGTGTATCGATTGACACTCTTAATTCATACCTTTTGCATTAAAAAACGATCGATTTTCTAAACACGTTTCACTTACCTCTTAACCGACAACAACGACGACGACAAAAAGATATACCATCGATTTATAATCCAATAATATGCTAATCCAATACTAGAATGAAAATCTATGCAGTTTCGCATAAATTGTATTTAGTTGTATGCAAATGACGATATGACACACCATTTAATCTAGGGCTGTAAAAAAAAAAAAAAAAGAATAGAAAGAAAGAAAGAATGAAAGAAAGAAAGAAAGAAAAAGATGAACGGTCTTTGCATTCCATTTGAAAGATGATTACGGAATGCACGTTAGATTAACATCCTAGCGAGTATTTATGTACATCATACGATATGAATATATCGTGATGATAATTAAATTACATCTTTAATTGGAACTGCATATTGAGGCTTTCTATCTTTTACGTGATTTACGTAAAACACGAGTACGATACGTGAAAATATTTAAGAATCGAATGAATCCTGTAATAATGAAATTATAGTTCAAATTCGTGCAATATTCTAATCGTTAACATTTCTTTACGATGCGAAAATTGTTTTAATTCTTTCAAAACGAAAAATCTTTTTTACTTCTTTCAATCACAATGAAAGGAACGAAATGAATGAATACGAGAACAAACGCAAACGCGCCAAACTCAAAGTCTAGCAAGATAAATACTGGCAAGTGGTCTCAAATTGTTTTTTTTTTTTTTTTTTTTTTTTTTTTTTTTTATTTTTTTTTTTTTTTTATTTATTATAGGAACGAATCAGATAAGATATGACAGGATCGAATATGATCGAGGGGAATCGATTATGAATTAAAAAAAAAAAAAAAACGAATAGAACCGAACAGAACTGAATAAGATCAAAAAAAAAATTTGAAAATCTTTGTGCGAAGGTATAAAGAAAAATAAAACAAAATAATAATAATAATAATAATAATAATAATAATAATAATAATAATAATAATAATAAAATGAAAAGATATCAGCGGAATGCGTGAATTGAAATGGACAGATCTTTTTTTTCTTCAACCGAAACTTGATGGCAATCGATTAATAATAAAAAAAAAAAAAAGAAAAAAAATACAAGAATAAAAAGAAACGATAAAATATTAGGGGAAACGAAAGAATTTATATGGATATTTATATCGATATTAATTTATATACGTATATATGTATGAATTTCTTGTATCTTTTTTTATTTTTTTTTTTTCCTTATATCGGAGGATCGATTTTTTCACTCAACTTAATTATAATTCATCAAGGATGATCAGTGAAATATACTTCCTGAATCATCACTCTCGTATCTCTATTCTCCGTTGTTCGGAATAGATTAATTTGTTTATTCGATTCACGTATAGTACCTACCATAAATATATGCGAGCCATTTTAGTTTAAACATATGTATTTATACACGCATGTAGTGTTGCCGCCGGTAAAAGTGTCTTATCGAATGGTATCGATTTTTATTTGTCGCATTCGGATTGCGAAGAATGCTTTTTTCTTTTTCTTTTTTTTTTTTGTTCCTTTAATTAGGACGTGAACCATTTATGATGGAATATATTTCATACGTATACGTATACGTACGTACATTAAAATTTATATGTAAGATATCGAACGTTATATATATTATTGTTGCGCATCGATTTATCATATTATTTTATTTTAATAATTTAATTTTATATTTTATAAATAAATAATTAATACACATTTTAATATAAATATTAATATATATATATATATATATATATATATATATATATATATATTAACATTTAAGTGCTATATTTAAAAAAAAGTATTTCTTGAAGGAACTATTATCGATTCACCGTATCTAAGAAATGAAAGGAGTGAAAGGAAAGGAAAAGAAAAATAAAAAACAAAAAACGAAACAAAAATAAATAAATGAAAAGAACAAAGTAAAGAAACATATTTGAATGAGCAATATTTTTATACGTCGTTTAAAATCTTACCATCTTAAAGCTTACGAACATTGATCATTCGATTATTCAGGAAGAGAGTCTCCTTGCATACGAAGATATGGTCGTAAACAAAAATTTAACGTTCGTCGAGGCTTGCAAGGCTTGCGAACAAAAAATCCTCGTAGTCTTGAATATTCACGCGAATCTTTTCGGACGATATCGATTTTACTGGGTAGAAGAAAAAAATAAAAAGGAAAAAGAAATAAGATAGGTAAGATAGGTAATTTTCGATTGGGACGACTAGTGAAACAAACAAACAAACACAAAATCACATAAATACGCAAATAAGATGAAAGGAAAATAACGACGACGACGACGACGACGAGATAAAAAATACAAAAAAAAAATAAAATCGAAAACAGAAAAATAAAAAAGAGAGAGAGAGAGAGGTAATCCGGTTGGGACGATGAGTGAAACAAAGAAAAATTACATGAATACAGAAATGATTGGGGGGAGAGGGTGAGGGAACAAACTAATAGCGAAAATAAAATGACGACAACGACGACAACGATAACGATGACGTAGAAGATGATAAAAATAAAGTAAACGAACGAAAAAATTTCTCTCTTTTTTTTTTTTTTTTTTTTTTTTTTTTAAATTGTATAAAAAAGAAATATCGAGACACCGAAAGAAAAAGGACGGAATCACGTACGCTTTTATAACAACTCTGTGATATGCGGTACCTATACCGACAGTCCCCAAGTTTTCTCTGATTAGAATCCAACGACTTCCGTATTTATTGCATTATTACGGTGCGCTTCACCGGGAACGACGTTATGTCAACGTTCCTTAGAAAGCGATAGAAGTACCGATCGTGTCGAATCAACGTTGATTATTCCCCTCCCCCAGCCCCACCCCACCATTCAACGACGTTCGTTTCAGAACCGTATCTAAAGGAGGAAAATGTTAAATTTTAGGAATATTTGCGCCTTAAACTTCAATATCTCTTAATTTCCTTCCTTTTTTTCTTTTTTATTACGATCACGAATCGTAATTGTTATCTCCCTAATGTGATGTAATATATGTATTGTAATATGTAATGTAAGTCGTAGTTCGTGTGATATATGTGTATATGTATGTACATATAGGTACTTGTTATATACGTTAAGTGGTATATATATATGTACGTATACACGCATACATATTTTAATTTATCCATATTGGAATATGTGTGTGCATAAAAAAATAATATGTAAATAAAAAACTATATACACGTATATATTTTTTCTTCGCCACGTTTTTTCTTTTTTTTTTCTTTTTTTTACGACCTCGCCTCCCTCTAATTCATTTTTTCAACAGAGTTTTCTACGAACGCACTCCAGAAAATAAAAAGGGGATATATATGTGTGTGTATATGTATATGTATATATAAAGAGAAGCGTTACAGCGAGGAGAGCGTTCAAAATTTTTTTTAAATAATATTGACCGTCACATTTGATATCCTTCTCGAGATTTTTTTATCGGGATAATTATTTATTTCTTCTTCTTCTTTTTTTCTATTTTTTACTTTTTGTTTGTTTTTTTTTCTTTTTCCTTTTTCTTAGAAATCTTAAAACCGAAAATTACAAGACCGAGGAGGTAATCGATATTTTTCGAATCATCCGTCCAGGAACTTTCAATCGTCCTAGAAATTTGTCGATCAATTCTGTATCGTTCTCGAAACGTACGACTTTCGACTACCTGGCACGGTTTTCTACTTTTTCTTTCCTTGCGAGAAGAGGATATAATTTTGGAATGGGGGACATGGAGGGGAAAAGGAAACGTGAAAAAGAGGAAGATCAGAGTTTGGAAAAGAAAAGAGAAAAGAGAAAAAAAAATAGAAAGAAAAAAGGGAGAAGGATCGAGGAAGAGCACGAAGTTTTGTCAAAGGTAATAAAAAAAAGGAAAAAAAGAAAAATATTTATATGTAATCTTGCACGCACAGGTGCAAACACTTACGTTGCGTAATTTTACCAACTACTGGCCTTTCTGGTTGACATTGATGTCGTAAGTGTGCAATATGTGCACGGTGAAAGCTATAAACATAACCATTGATTATGCGACTTCGTAGTGCATACATAGTTCGCTCTACGTGACACGTGTTTAACATTTTCCGTCTCCAATTTGCAAACACTAACTCGAAGAACGAAGATCCCCTAATAACTGGTCCTATTGTTATCCTCCAACGTAATATGTAAGTCCTTGTTCATGTAATATATGTACATGCATGTAGTTATACTTGCTATATACGTTAAATGTATATTATGTATTATGCGCATACATATTTTTATTTGCCCATATTAACGCGCGCGTGTGCGTGTGTGCAAAAAAATGATATGTAAATGAAATATATATATATATATATATATATATATATATATTAGTATGAAAATATAATTATTAATATAATACATATAATATGCTATTATAATATGCAATGTGATTATTATATTAATTATTATTATAATCACATTGTATATTACATTGAAATATATATATATATATATATATATATATATATATATATATATGTATATGTATATATGTGTGTTATATATTAATCCATATGCATACCTTTTACGTATATAACAGGTATATGTGTTATTCAAAACTCTATTACATTTATATATAAATGTAATAATAGAAAAAAATTTCTTTCGAAGGAAATTATTTCATTCCACGAGACTCATATATATTTCTATCTGTACGTAATATTACGGGTTTTTCAAATTATAGGGGTATCGCGTTGTCTTTTTTTATAAACAAAAGAAAACAAGTTGGACTTAATTGTTTTGCATAAAAAAGACAAAAATATATATAATATCGTACATATGTGTATTATAATATCATCCTTGTGTTAATGAGGATATGCAAATAATGTTGGCGTTTAATAAATACATTTATTATATATGCAATATGTGTTGGCGAGTTTTACGAAACAAATGGAAAAAAAAAAATAAAACCGCAAGCTTGACATATTTTCAATTGCGACGCAAAATTAAGAACGCCATTGCGTCATAAAAAATTAAGAACAACGATTGAATATCTTTGAGAAATAATGACGTAATAGTTTAAAAATAAAAAAAAAAAAAAAAAAAACTGAGCAAAAAAAGAAAGTAAAACACGTTATTTTTTTTTAACAGCTTTGGCACAGAATAAAAAAAAAAGAAAGAAAAACCGAATCTGCTTCAGTTTCTTTTTTTTTTTTACTATAATTTACTTCGAGATAATTTTATAACTATATATATATATATAGTTACTACGAAATCATATGATCCATACCTAGCTATATGTTTATAGTATTCATTGTATACGCACATTGCACAATTACGACATCAATGTCAATCAGAAAGGTCAATCGATGGATTACATTAGCATTTGTAGGAGCACGCGAGAGTCACCCGGTATAAATACAAACACACACACACATCGGTCAATGCACTTTTAAAAAAAATATATACGCCAGATTATAAACGACAGAAATTGAAATAAATACAATGAATATTAACTCCAATTTCAAAAAGAAAATTATCACATAATTTGTCACGTTTCTTTTTTTCCTCCTTTTCTTTTCTTTCTTTCTATATTTCTTTCTTCTTGTTGTTATTTTTCACGTCGTCAAACGATAATATATTAATAACAAATGCTTTCTCTACTTTGCAAACATTTGCAACAGACAATGAATCTTTTACTTTCTCGTTAATACGTAGCTTTCGATTTAGTCTAGTCGTTCTCGCAAAAGTGAAAGTCCAAGCTATATCGGATAAAAATAATTATTAATAATAAGATTGAGGTAAGAAAGGAAAAAAGAAAGAAGGAGAAAGAAAAGGGACGGTAAAAAAAAAAGGAAAGAAACGAAAAGACAGGACGACGCATCGTTCTGAAAAAAAAAACTTATCGATTAATATCGTTAAGAACTTGCAAGTTTTCGTTAATTCGTGATGCTTCTGCTTTTGAAAATGTTTGCATTTAAAAAAAAAAAAAAATTTTCAAAGGAAACACTTGTAAAAAGCACGATATTTATCTCACGAATTAATTATTTAACTCGTTTATTAATTATTTGACTCAATTATAATCGTTAACCTAATCATCAATTAAAGATCGGTCGAGTTAATTGAATTTAAAGATGTCATGTTCACGTTTCATGTCAACAATTTTCGCACGAAGCACAGCCTCCATACTCCATATTAAAAATTGTCAAATAGAATTGTGCATGGTTTGGTTTTTGAAAGATATTTTTTTTTCTTTTTTTTTTTCGTTTCGTAAAAAGACGATCGAACGTTCTAAATAACACCGCTTATAAACTGATTAATAAAATCGTTATATATATATATATATATATATATATATATATATATATATATATATATATCAAATCCATGGGCACCATTCCAGCTCATGTTTTACTCTAACGAATTAATTAAATTTAATTTGACAATAAGTTATACATAACTAACCAATAATAGCTCGTTATCGTCATGGAAAATAAAATATTTTATAGACGTAATTAGCTTTAATGAAACTTAATGATCGATATTATGTATTTTTATTATTCATCATTACGTCATCCTGACCAATTGATAACCGTGTGTGATTTATAATAGTGGACAAGAAAATTGTACAAGGCAATAACACTTAGAAGAATACAAAAATATATATTTCTTTTCTTTTTTTTTTTCTTGGTCACTTTAACAGAAAATTACATCGTAGTTTTTAATCCGGATAGACAAGTCAATCTTAATCTAAAAATTCAACTCGCTCCACGTCCAGCATGCGCAGTTTCTTTTCTTTTTTGTTTTTATTTTCGAAAATCGAACATTCATCCATACATAGTGATATATTAAAATGCAATATTGATCTCTAAAACGACTTAATATCACATATGATTACATGATTTTGTTGTTCGTTTAATTTTTTTTTTATATTTCTTTTTTTATGGGGGAGGGGTTTTTGGCCCCTCCACCCCACAGACGAATCCCATCTCCCTTTATAAAATATATGATACAAGGGATAAATCTACAAGAGCTTAAAGTTACCAGTTTGAACTTAAAAAGAAGGATACATAAAAAATCAGTCTCAAAGTAGACACTGCATAAATTTTTCGATAACCCTGAAATTAAAAGACACATCTATCATTATATCATTTGCATTAAATCTAAATGCATCCTATTTCCATGTTTATAAACGAGCAGGTTAATTAAATGGATTAAAAAAAAAAAAATTTAGACAAAAGGAAAAAAGAAGAAGAAAAGATACTTAAAGTAACTTCGAAAGATATTACGTGAATGAAAAATCTCACTAACAATAATTTATGACAAAAACGACAATACAAATGAGGAGAGAAAAAAGATAAAATCAAAAAATAATCTAGTCTCAAACAAAACGTAAATAAAAGTTACGATCAAATCTAATATAGATCATCTATTGACCCTCTTTTAAATGCGGTCAATAAATTATGCATCGTCAGTTCCGTCAATTATTCTAATCATTGTTCTGACAGTCTCACTATCGGTAACCATATCAAAATTGTCCTCAGTTACCGCACGACCAATCTTTACACGATTCCTTTCATTCTCACAGAGTTCTCTTTTCTTCCTAGCCGAGGAATGAAATTCTGTGGCATTTGTTTTTGATTTAATAAAATGTATATTCTCAGGAGTAATCCCACAACCTGGGATTATCTCCATGTCCAGATATCTCCAAGCTTTATTACACATCATTTTTAAAAGCTCGACACCTTCCTTGGCTGTGTCCTTTTGTCCAGACGACAATATCCTTTTGAAATTGAGCTCATGCAATATTTCAATGCCTTCTAAAGGATTACTTATTTCGTCAAAAGCACGGTGAAACGTTACTGGATATGGGTTTGCTGCATATATTATTTCCTTGCAATAACATATATCGATTTCACGACTGTTTGTCAAAGCACCAAAAACAAAACCATCGGCTAATTTTGATTCCTTGAAGTTTTTTAAATCGTACAACATCGCATCCATCTCTTCACGCGAATAAATATAATTTCCGCTTCTAACGCGTATCATAACGTAAATCGGTACGTCCAGAAATTTACGAATTACATTTACCAAACCCATTGATGGTGTTAAACCACCTTCCGATAAAGCAGAACATACCTCCAATCTACCGGCACCACCTATAACCGCGTTCTTTGCCGATTCATATGAATCTACGCAAACTTCCAACATTTTTCCTCCTTCAGTACCTGAAACATTCCAACGAACGTATTTTGAGAGCCCTTTGAACGAATCGCCATAATTAACCTCAATTTTTGAATATATGTAATATCTTAATTTTCATATTACCAGGAAATTATTTCTGATAGTTAGAAATGACCTTTTTATGATACCATGAAGATAATCAAATTCGGCTATAGAAAATTCGTCTTTTATTGAAATTTAAATTTATATTGTGGCATTGATTATATAGTTTTACTTTAAATATATATGTATAATAACAAATAAATTTGTAAATCATTATTATTTTATACAGACTCTAAATCTTTACATAAGTATTTATAATTCATGTAATAACGATTTTAAAATGTTCATTATTTGAATCGATTTTTATATTAAATTCCAAAATAACTAATGAAATTAAAATTTATCACATAGTACGATCGAATTAATAAAAAGAAAATTTTCAATCGTGAAAGTGAGATTAAAGAACACCAGAATAACACTCGTACGATTGATCGATCTTTAAATATTAATCACGAATTTAATGTAACGATAATCGAGCATGCCAAATAATCAATGACAATGCTTGAGATAATACAAAGAACAAAAAATGCAAACAAATGTGACTTCACAATATGTTACACATTGCACCGTTTACTTTTCGTTAATTACGCGCGAAGACGTGGCCAAAGTCGTATCACTTGACGTTACTTGCCAATCACCGTATCGATATCGATCGGCCAATCACCGTCAGTAATTTTCGTTACTGTACGCATAACCTAAACGCATGAAACGTTCGTTCAGTTTACCTCTGCAACGAGTTCTCATTTTTTTCTTTTTTTGATTTGGTGCGAGTAAAAACGAGGATTTTTATGTAAAATCTTTGTTCAATATAACTTAATACCTAGTGGCTATGAAACTTATGAAGTCATTTTGTACCAGTGTTCGCAGCGGACACGCTGAGCGACGATCTCATAGACAAAAATCTGTTTTAAATGTGTTGTAATTTTCGTTATTCCGTCATCGATAAACTTCGAAGTGTTTTACGAACACTATAAAGAAAGTGATATTACAGTGGTAGTTCTAAACTCGAGAGGATTGATTCGAATTGCTATTCCCTCCGTGATAAGAATAGAGACATTCACGACACAAACAAACGATATTGAAAAATTGTCTGAAAAGCAAAGACTGCTCGCTCTTACAGTCGCTATCTCGCTCTACTTACCAAGTATCGTTCTTGATTAGTTCTTGTTTATGAGCTTACAGTTCAGCGAGTAACGCTGCAAACATTGGTAACAAAAAATGTATGGTGATTCATATCCCTTACTTGTATGGTATTAAGTATATTCGTCGTTTCGTCGTTACTGGTCGTTACTATCTAACCTCTTCACCGTTAGAATTAAAACCGAGTTGGTGTGTAATCATCAAGAAACAACGTCATCTGTGAGAAATCTTTTGCGATGGTGGCTCCACCTCTAGGACGTTTCGTTAATTACGTGTAGTGAATTGGAGATAGCGCCCCACGTGAGAATTGTAAGTTATTGTTACCGAGTAATGCAAAAATTCACAGATATTCGGAAGAACTTTTTTTATAAAACGTAAGGAAATATATTTCAATGACATACTACCTTTATAAGGTAAATCAAATAAATGGTATTTATTACGGCATTCGTTAATACATCGATTTCGGTAACGAAGACTGAATTATAATACAAGTAAGAAAAGATACGAAACGTAAATAAAAGTGACGATCAAATCTAATATCGATCATTCGATTAACCCTCCTTTAAATGTGGTCAATAAATTATGCATCGTCAGTTCCGTCAATTATTCTGATCATTTTTCTGACAGTCTCACTATCGGTAACCATATCAACATTGTCCTCAGTTACCACAGGACCAATCTTTACACGATTCCTTTCATTCTCACAGAGTTCTCTTTTCTTCCTAGCCGAGGAATGAAATTCTGTGGCATTTGTTTTTGATTTATAAAAAATCGATCGAAAAACGATATAAAAAAAACATTACGATTTTAATGTTCATTTTTACAAACATTTGTAATGTTTCTCTACTTACTTTCGAATCAGAATAATCAGAGCTTATGTTAGAACACTTCAACTTTATTCAAATTGCGTAAAATGAATGACTTTTAGAATTTTACGATATTTGATATTTCAAACAGGTTTATGAAACGGAAATAATCCTGCGCGCTGAATGACCGGCAAAGGAATACAACAAATGCCTACCTGCACGATTATTTATTCATTACGTATAACAATATGTCTATCGTCCCAGGAGCCACGTGATCTTGATTGTCCAATCATCAAGACAAATTTGTCGAACCGATCCAATTTCAATCAGATTTAATTTTTCGTTTGCTCTTTCGACACTCCGCTCAAAACTCAAGAAACGTTTGAGTTATATTTTCCGTAGTATTATCGATTTATTCGTATCTCTAAATTGTTATGCGCCATCTATATTATATTGCAAATATGTATAATATCCATATAAAATATATCAAACGTCTCGTTGAAAGAAAATCTTATTGTTGTTTCCTTTTTAAAATGATCAGGAAACGACGACGTCATCATGGAAATTCATCGGAAGTATTAATTAACGTACATGTGAAATCTAACCGTTGATATATATCGTAACAATTTTTTTTGTTACGATATTGATACGTTCGAAGGAAAAGTTACAAAGTTTAAAAAGAAAGAAAGAAAAACAAACGCCCCACGTAAAAAAATTAATTATACAAATGTATATGGATAAATAATGATAACACTATAAGTTTATAATATATATATATATATATATATATATATATATATATATATATATATATATATATATATATATATATATTAATGTTAGGATTAACGAGGATCAATTCGTATAGGAGATATATATAAAGCGCATTTGATATACTATATTATACAACGTACATAGTAAAATAATACCAAGAGTGATACAAGTAAAAAATAATAATAATAATAATAATAATAATAATAAATTTATAACAGACGATTCGGAAGCGAATCTCGTGACGGAAAGTTTCCATATTTGAATTAAAAATTTATATATATATATATATATATATATATATATATATATATATATATAATTACGAAATAAATTAAATTTTTTTTCCAGAAATATTGCAATTATTCGAAAATGTCGGCGGATTGGCGAATTTATTTATTCATTTATTCATTTATTGCTTTTTATTATATTTTTATCTTCGTTTCAATGTGAACGCGACGATAAAATTATCTATTCAATACAATAACGTCATTTGTGATTAATCGATAAAACGATCAAATAAATTCACGTTTCATATAAAATTATATATGTATATGTATACGTATGTATGTATATATATATATATATATATATATATATATATATATATATATACATATATATATATATATATATATATATATATACATATATATATATATATATATATATATATATATATACATATATATATATATATACACATATATATACACATATATTCAATAAACTTTTCGACTAAAATCCAATAAAAATTGATATATATGAAGTTAACTATTTAAAACCAAGACTGTCCACGAATGAATCTATCAAAATTTCTAGATCCTCATAGATCCTATTGAAAATATATCTTTGTCGATCTTAAATGCATTCATTATTTCATTCAATACTTCCCCTATACATTCTTTCAACGCGTTTGAAATTAATTTAAACATACGACAAAAATATCAAGTAAATAGTTTAAAGTACATATAATATGCGAGGGTGTGTGTGTGTGTGTGTGGGTGTGTGGGTGGGTGGGTGGACGTGTGTGTTTGAACGCGTTGATTGTTATAAACGTTATCAATTACGATCATTTAAAAGTACAATTCGAAACAATGATACCATCGGATATAATTAATGTATAACGCATGCGTATGTATCTCTCAAGGACGATAATTCATTTAATTCTCAATTATTTCTTTTTTTCCTCTCTTTTGCTTGATCTCTCTCTCTCTCTCTCTCTCTCTCACTCTTTTTCTCTTTGTTTTTGTTTAAATGACAACATTTTAGGAACACCGATCGTTCAATGTAATTACGCGACGAGAAATACGAGATTATAATTTAATAATAATAATAATAATAATAATAATAATAATAATAATAATAATAAAATAATAATATAATAATAATCTAAATAATAATAATAATAATAATAATAATAATAATAATAATAATATTAATAATAATAATAAAAAGAAAATATGCGCACGAACACGTTGCGAAGAGGAATAATAAATATGTTTTGTTGGCCAACACTTATTTAAAGGTTTGACCAAGAGAGATTTATATGCAAATAAAAAATCGCTTGAGAGTTATTGTTATTTCTAAAATAATAAAAAAAAAGAAGAAATGAGAAAGAAAAAGGTAAAGAAAAAGAAAAAAAAATAGTTACATTAACAAAACGAATAATAAGTATAAGTATATTGGGACGAGAGACGAAAATTCGTGTTTACATGTTTTTAATAATTTTGCATGTTTCGAAGTTATAAACGTACGACTACGTAAATATGAAAACGTGTTATTCAGTTTATTTTCCAATATAATCATAATTGTTCGATTGAGAAAAATCGAGGATCATCCAAACGAAACAATAACGATTTTCTATTTTTTCTGTTTGTTTTTTTTTTTTTGGTTCTTTATCTTCTGACCAACAACAATGGACACGACAAGAAGTAGGAGTAGTATAATAATAGTAGTAATAATAATAATAATAATAATAATAATAATAATAATAATAATAATAATAATAATAATAATTAGAAAAAAAGGATTAAAAAATAAAATAATACTCGAAAAGTTTTAACGTAAAATCGTTACTACGACGTTGTTACTTTAAATTTAAATAGAAGAAGAAGAGGAAGAAAAAAAAAATAAAGAAACAAATCGTCTCGCACACTTTAACAATTAATACGATTCGTTCGATATATTTTTTATTTGTCTTTTCTTTCTTTCTTTCTCTTTTTTTTTTTTTTTATCTAACGAGAGATTAAATTTTCCTTCTTTTATCTTCCTCCACAGCCGGTGTTCGCCGCCATGTTGCGTATATGTATTTTCTTTCTTTTTCTTTTCTTATCTCGCATTTGGTTCTGTCGTCATTTCTAATAATGAAAACATTGAAATTTATATAACAATTCTTTTGTTTTTCTCTATCTCATCACTCATTTCATTGTCCTTCAATTATCGTTTTTGTTTTACTTTCGAATGATTTTCTTTAAAAAAAAAAAAAAAAAGGAAAAAAAACAAAGATGTTACTAGAATCTCTCTCTCTCTCTCTATCTTCCATCCTCTTTTATTATTGTTGGCACTAAAAAATTTAAAATGACAACGTCGATCGTTCGCACTGCCGATTGTTTCTTTTTCTTTCTTTCTTTCTTTCTTTCTTTATCTGTATCTTTTTCTTTCGTTTGTTTCGTCCTCGTCTCGATCTTTCTTTTCGTCTCTAATCGCGAATAAAAATGAAAGGGGATTTACAACAACGGGATGTCGGAATATTTATCGTTATTATAAAACGCGATGCTCGGGTGTTGTCGGAGGATGTGAAAAAGAAAAAAATAAGAAAAAAAAAAAAAAGAATTTGATCGCAAATAATTTGCTTGCTCCTTATTCGACACGGCGGACCAATCAGAGGTCACCGTTAGAAACTGCGATCGGCGATACGTTAGCTTGATTGGCATTGCTCGTCGCCCATTTGTTCTTGTGTGGATCCACCCCAAATCCTTCGTCGTAATTGCCTCTAGTTATAAAAAGTTGTTTGAAGTGTGGGATGCAATATAGTTTGCCGTTGTTCAACGTAAACGTGTCCATCCTGTTTTACCGAACGAAAAATAGGAAAATAAAAAGAAAATTAAATAAATTAATAAAAGTTATAAATATGTCTGTGTGTGTGTGTGTGTGTAGGTGTATCTTTTATATAATTTTTGTATATAATTTTTTTTTTTTATATCAATAAATCGATATACTCCCTAAGGTATATACCAATATTGCCATAATATGATATACAGAGTATATAGTACATATAATATTAATAATATATGTACTATGCTTTTCCTTCATATCAATGACATAACAATTCATTAAAATGCGATAGTATAGTATGTATATTAAAATATAATACTTTAGTGTGCTGTAATGTATCGTCAAAAAAAAAAAAAAAGAAAAAGAAAAGAAGAAAAAAAGAAAAAAAAAAAGAAAAGAAATGTTTTATACATATATTATTGTGATATGATATATTATACGGTATATTATTTTCATATAATTATTTTTTGAATGTTTTAAGTTATAATCCATATAATTATTGATAAATACCTTAAAACGCAATTGCATTGAAGACATCGGAAGCACTGTTTGTGAAAAATTTTGTTATTTGTTTCGACCTTCTCGAGTGGATATACCTTCTTTTCGCAACTCTCACAGACATCTGTGCAGCTTGCTTGAATCTCCTATTGTTGTTGTTGTTGTTGTCGTCGTCGTTGTCGTTGTTGTTGTTGTTTATGTTTTCGTATTATCGAAGGGACGAATAAAAGAAAGAGAAAAAAGAAACAGATTATATAAAAAAAAAAAGAAAAAAAAAGGGTTTTTTTCCCGCTTAAAGTACCTAACCACAAGAATATCAAAAATGATTTAATTCGATGGTCGTCTCGAAATGTTGTCACGACGTTGTATTTTCCGCACAGTTTACAATTACATTATTATTATTATTATTATTATT
>OU964962.1:9315251-9320251 GCA_918808275.2 Dolichovespula sylvestris | reverse complement strand
AATTAAGGAACAATAAGAATATTTTGAATGGGAACAATAAAAAATAAAAGTTAAAAAGAAAAAAATAAAAAGATTTCCGATAGATTTTCTCACGCGTACGACGATATCGAGAGGAAGTAACGAAGTTTGTGTGTGTCACGTTGTGTCTTTTCTCGTGCGATTTGATTACTTCTTCGCACGCGTCTTCCTTCTCCCATAAATCTTTTTCACTTCGCATTTAACTCTTTCCTTCTTTCTTTAGCTTTCGTTTTTGATTTGCGCCTCCTTGAAAGAACGACAAACGGATTTTTTTTCGGCCGACTTCCTTCTCCGATCTTTTCTTCTCGATCGCGAGGAGAAGGATACAAACAAAGAAAAAAAAAAAAAAACAAAAAAGAAAAAAAAAAAAGAAAATTATGGAAAATTTTTCTGTTAATTTTTTCTTCCCTTCTTCTCTCTCTCTCTCTCTCTCTCTCTCTCTCTCCTATCTTTTTAACTTTATTATTTCACAATTCGCTCCACGCACGACACAGTAACGACGTCGTATTTAATTCTGACTCATGCGACATACTTATCGTCATCATTTCTGCAATGTTTTTTCTTTTTGTTTTTGTTTCTTTTTTCTTTGTTTTCTTTTTTTTTTTATAGGGGTGGGCGAGTAAGGAGGAGGAGGAGGAGGAGGGTTTCTTCTCCTTGTTATACACGATCTCTCTAAACGCTAAGGTTTTTACTCGACTAATGGCGTAAGATATAATAACACGCTCTCGTTGGACGAAGAAAAAGAAAATGAAAATGAATAAGAAAGAAAAAAAAGAAGAAGAAGAAGAAGAAGAAGAAGGCGACAAAAGAACGGAGAGAAAGGATAGAAGAACGGAGGGAAACTTTTGCGCCTCTTTTCGTTCTCTTTTTTCAAGTCTCTTCATTAACCCCCCCCTCCCCCCAAATTTTTTTTCTTTTCGCAAATTCCGCGAATTTCTTTTTCGTTTCGATTTTTTTTTCAGGGAGGAGGAAGATGAGGAAGAGGAGGAAGAAGAGGAGAGGTTGTGGGATTAAGTGCGCGGTTAAATTTTTATAAATTTTCGATTATCGATGATTATTTATGTGCGTGTATCTCTCTCTCTCTCTCTCTCTCTTCCTCCATCTTGATTTTCTCGTTCACTTTCTTTTTCTTTCTTTTTTTTTCCCAATCCTCGCGTTTCTTTCATCATCATCATAAAATCATTATCATCATCATCATCATCATCATCATCATCATCATCATCATCGTCATCATCTTCTTTTACTTTTTCCACTTCTTCTACTTCTTCTTCTACTTCTTCTTCTACTTCTACTTCCGTCGTTTTCCACGCTCGTCGTCGGGTGTCGCAGGTCTTCGTACTTCTCGGTTTACTGCACCGTGCGGCCGTTCGAGAAAAAATAAGTATACTCGGGATAAGAGCAGTGCACGATAGCGTGCGCGCGTGCGTTTTTATTGTTATTATTATTATTGTAATTATTGTTAATTTTCTTTTTTTATTTTTTATTTTTTGCGTTACACATATTATTATTATCTTATTTATTGTTTTGCTTTGCCTTGCCTTGCATTGCATTGCATTGCATTGCATTGCATTGCATTGCATTGCTTCGCTTTGCTTTGCTTTCTTTTGCGGTATCGTGCAGGTCCCGCGCGGATCGAAGAGAAGCAGGTGTTGTGTGCGACTTGGTCATCAAATATCGGAGAGGGAAGTTTATTTTTTTTTTTGGACGCCGGGAGGAGGAGGAGGAGGAGGATGCAGTCACGCGTTAATTCATTCCAAAAGAAAAATCGAGAGAATACGTTGATACGGTGTCCTGGTCGTCATCCTGGTGTCCCATCATCGTTTTCGATGACGACCCATTTCTTTTCTTTCTCTCTCTTTTATTCTTTCTTTTTTAATCATCGTAAATCATCTGTCTGACGTTCGATCGATCGAGACAAGAAATTGATGTGGGCATGTCTGCGCCTTTCTTTTTTCTTCGAAAATTTGACATACCTCGCTTTAGTTTCGTTTTAATCGGCATACAATAGTTTTCTTCTCTTTGTTTTTTTTTTATTTTTAGTGGCTTTTTTTTCTTTCTTTTTTTTTTTCTTATTCGTACAAATAGTAAAGATCGAAATATTAGAAAGTATTGTTAGACGAATGTTTAAAAATTATTTGTTAATGATTATATAACAGTATACAATAATTATATAATAATTATTTGAACGATCGGTAATAATATATAAAATTTTGTTGAGATAAGAAAACAAATATTTTTCATTTCCATCTTGATCGATAACAACGTCAACTATAATGTCACACAAATCATGCTTGCTAATTATCTTATTGTTAGATATTATAAACATACTCTCTTATATATATATATATATAAAGAAAACAACGTCATGAGCATCGAAAGAGATTAAAGAAAACAAAGTAAGAAAGAAGGAGAGAAAAATCAAAATCAAAATCAAAATCAAATCAAATATAATGTGATATATATGTATATAAATAAAAAATAAAATAAAATAAAAGAAAAGAAAAGAAAAGAAAAGGAGAACGTTAAGCCTTGCTATATGAATAGGTCAATGCATTGTTTAATTCACACTACTACATTTTCTAACTTAAGCCAAAATAAATAAAGAAATAAATAAAGAAAGAAAGAAAGAAAAAAAGAAAGAAAGAAAGAAGGAAACAAACAAAGAGAAAGAAAAAAGAAAATTTCGCAAGGGCGTGCATCCGTCTCTTTCGAGGATCTACGCGCCGTTGATCTCATATGAATCAAATCATTAAGTATTAAACCATTATGGGATGCGAAAAAAAATACTGGCGAGTAATTCCTCGAATTAACGGCCATAAATATTCTCGTTAGGATTTCGTAACTCTATATAATATTATCATTTACAAAAATAAAACTTAATATAAAAAATAAAGAGAGAGAGAGAGCGAGAGAGAGAGAGAGAGAGAGAGAAAGAGAGAGAGAGAGAATTGTACTTATCAATTCAATTATTTCTAATTAAATAAATAATAATAATTAGTATTATCATATCTTAACTATATATATATATAAATTAATGTATTATTTAATATAAATAAATAAATTTGTATTTGATTTGTAATAATAAAAATGTAAAAAGGTTTATTTTTTTATTTTTTGTTATTCCTCTCTCTCTCTCTCTCTCTCTCTCTCTCTCTCTCTCTCTATCTCTCTGTCTCTTTATCTATCCTCTTAATAAATTTACAATAAAATAAATATTAGAAGAAAAAAAAAAGAACAACAACACAATGGCACGAGTAATTAGACTAAACAATATTTTCATCATTCGCCGTACAGGGAGATTATATTTTTGTCTTTGTTTCACAGTTATTAGTGCAAACATACAAATGCTATTTATCTACGTACGATAAGGAAAAAATAAAAATAAAAATGTCACATTGCATTGTAAATAAATGATTTGCGGGCCAAACAGTCAAAGTTTCTCTCAAGAAATATATTATAAAAAAGTACAAGAAATATATTATAAAAAAAAAAAAAAGAAAAAAGAAAAAATAGATCGCAACAGAAGAAGATATCGTTCCGTTGAAAGATAATAAATAAGCTACGTCAACGACAACAAAATAAATAAATATACATACATATCGAGAGAGAGAACGTGATTTACGATTGCAGGAGTAAAACGGGGTAACGTGCATTTGGAAAACACACGAGAGAGACTTGTTGGATAATTAAGCGGATACAACATCGGAACTTCGAAACACACCATGCATATTACACCATAATCATCATTAATATTATTTTCATAATAATAACATTATTATACTATATATTATATATTTCAATCGATCGATATAAAAATAATAATAAAACAATTTGAATTGGAAAAAGTATTTACCGACGAAGATCGATTACCGACTGAGCGAAGAATAAAAAATAAAATAAAATACAATTGAAAATAAAATTAAAGAATATGTATATATATATATATCTGTCGATAAGCAATCTTTGTTATATGTTATAAAGAAAAAAAAATTATATATAAAAAAAAAGAAAAAAAAATAAATAAACGAAGAGATTTTCAAAACGTACTCACCACAAATCGATTGACTTTAATTTTTGGCGTGCGAGGAGACTCATTGGTCTGTGATCCGAGTGATTCGAAACGAGCTCTGAGACTGCTCGCTGATTCTATGCTTGACTGATCGCCAGTACTCTGAGCTATTTCCATCTCGGCAATGTTGTGATTACTCGGTTTACCGTCGGTCTCTTCCCAGTGTTCGAATTTCGCGCGCAATGTCTTGGCACGCGCAGCATTCTGTGCCTGCTTTAAGAATTCGTCCTCCACCTAGAAGAAAAAAAAAAAAAGAACAAAAAAAATTAATAAATAAAATAAAGTAAAATAAAATAAGATAAATAAAAAAGAAATATAAATAGCGTATTTAACTTATTTTTATTTTTTATCAAGTTTATCATTATTTAATAATTATACTTCTATATTAGCGACTCAAAATATACAAAATCATTCATTTTCCCGTCTAAGGAACACGGCGTACGACATTTATCAATTTTCTCAGATTTATGCAAAAATATCATTACGAAACCCGTACTTTCCGTAGTAAGTATCGCGTTAAACGATAATAAAGAGGTTAGTTAAGAGTTAATTTATTTTTTGTTCGCCGACAGATGTCACTAAAATCAACAGAAAAAGAAAATTATCGACCCGGTTGCAGAAGGTGTAATCTACATTAAGGCGCACTTCGTCGCGAGGACGTTTCGATAAAACGATAATTAAGTCGTACGAATGACTCGATCGATATTTCTTCGATCGATATAGGAAGATACGTTTGCAATCGGTTTCCAAAAATAAACGGCTGTCTTCGCGTAAGGAAAGGAAAAAATAAAAACAAATAATATTAATAATAATAATAATAATAATAATAAAAATAAAAAGATATAAAAGTAACCTTATCGGAGGCCCTGACGTAATTGGGATCCCTTTCCTCGGCACTCTCGTCGGCTTCGGA
>OU964962.1:9307751-9310251 GCA_918808275.2 Dolichovespula sylvestris | reverse complement strand
AGCTGATCTCGTAATACGTTTTTAAACGCTTTTTCTTTTTTTTTTTTTTTCATTTTTCGTTTTCTTTTTTTTATCAAATAGCAAACATCGAAATGAATAGATCGATACGCGCCATAACTTTCACTAAGTACTAAGTATAAAAGAGAGAAAGAGAAGAAAGAAGACAGAGAGAGAGAGAGAGAGAGAGGGAGAGAGAGAAAGAGAGAGATCACTAAGGCCTTTTCGCACGGAAGCTTCTCACGATTCACGTCGTTTTATAATAATCTCACCGTCATTCTAACACTCATTTAGGCTCATCTACGCTATTAACCACACAAAGAGACCATAGGAATGCCACAATATGAAGAAAGAGACACAGAAAATGCGATCTTTATTACTGCACATATTTCAAGTATTTATATATATATATATATATATATATATATATATATATATATATATATATAAATTTCGAAATTTTAATGTTCATGAATTAAAAAAAAAAAAAAAGAAAAAAACGAAATAAAAAGATATTTCTATGAAATTTCATCTGTCGTTTAAATTAAAATCTTTCTTTTCTACTTTTTTTTTTTTTTATTACTCTTTTTTTTAATGTTATTAAATTATTGAATCTTAACGTTTATGAATTAAAAAGAAAAAAGAGAAAAACAAGATAAAAAGATATTTCTATGAAATTTCGTCTGTCGTTCAAATTAAAATCTTTCTTTTCTACTTTTTCTTGTTTTATTACTTTTATTGTCATTACTTTTATTATCATTATTATTATTCTTTTTTTTCTTTTTTGTTTTTTGAAGGAACATTTATTTCCTTTTATTTGATTCTCACCAAAATGAAAGAGTGTGTTTGTGTGTGTGTGTGTGTGAGAGAGAGAGAGAGAGAGAGAGAGAGAGAGAGAGAGAGAGAGAACAAGGCAAATACAAATTTTTTTTCGTTGACAAGATAAAAAGAAAGTGTGTCTATCGTCTTACAAAAGATATGATCCTCACTGCGCGTAATTCGAATACAAACAATCGAAGAAAACAAATATTGAATTTTCATTTAATTTCTATCAAATTAAAAGTACATGGAAATAATGGCGTGACTTTCAAAAAAAAGAAAAAAAAAAGAAAAAGCAAAGGAAGTTAAAGAATAAGAAGAAATTGAAGAAAAGTGATAGAAAATACGATCGTCGGTTCGAGTAAAAATGAAGTTACGATCGATCGAGGTAATCAAATTTTCCATTTTATTCAATTTTCATCGAAATGAAAAAGATTGAAAAATAGACAGAGAGAGAAGGAGGGGGGGGGGGTGGTGGGAGGCGAACAAGTAATAATCAATCTTAATCTTGTCAAATGAAATATCTTCGTAGGAAAAATGTCAAGACATTTATATAAGTTTTTAAAATAAGAACATTCGAGAGGTATCGATCGATCGAAGCAACAAATATTACCTTTCATTTAATTTTCATCAGAACGAAAGAGAGAAAGAGAGAAAGAGAGAGAGAACAAAGATAATCAGTCTTATTTCAAATTAAAAAAAATACCTTCGATGAGAAAATCTTATCTTCCAGTATCAACAAAAAAAAAACAAAAAAAAAAAAAAATAAAAACGAAACCGATCGAATTATCAAATTTTTCGTTCCATTCGATTTTCATTAAAACGAGAAAACGAGGATGATAATGTAATACCATCGATGCGCACGAAAAAAAAATTTCTCGAGCCCTTCGGAGTTCGAAGAAAAAAAGAAAGAGAGAAAAAAAAGGAAACGGAAAAAGGGCGAAAAAAGAAAAAAGAAAAAAAATGAAAGATTAAGTGAGACAGAAAATACGATCGTTGTTTCGGGTAAAAAGATCGAAAGAAGTAATCGATCGATAGATCGATCGATCGATCGATCGATCTATCGATCGAGGTAACAAATGTTTTGCTACGTTTAATTTTTATCAAATGAAGAAAGAGGGAGCGAGAAAGAGAGAGAAAAGCTATAGATAAAAAGAGAATTCTTTTCTTAGGTATACGATTACCTTCTACAAAAAAAATCCTTCGACCCTTTTCCCTTTTCCTCTCCTCTTTTTTTCTTCTTCTTCTTTTTCAAAAAAAAAAAAAAAAGAAGAAGAAGAGGAAGAAGAAGATGAAGACGAAGATGTGGAAAACGATTCACAGGATAAATATTCTTGAGGGGTCGATTCTGGTGTCGAACGACGGACGGTTGCTATGCTGCGCGAACACGAACGTAAGAGGAAAGAAAGAGACAGAAAGAACGAAAGAACGAGAGAGAGAGAGAGAGAGAGAGAGAGAGAGAGAGAGAGAGAGAGAGAGAGAGAGATACATACAAGGCAGGCACAGTATTCTCCACAAGCTCGTGTGAGTTATGCCGAGAAAGAGAAGTAGTGAAACGAATAAGTTGAGTCTTAAAGGCACACACAGAGGATCACAGTGGTTGAGTTTCTCCTCTTTCTGTGTGTACGTGTGTATCTGTGTATGTGTGTATACGTGTCCTCTCTTCGTTTAACCGGCAGCCGGA
>OU964962.1:9302751-9305251 GCA_918808275.2 Dolichovespula sylvestris | reverse complement strand
TATCTCTCTTTCTCTCTCTATCTCTCTCTCTTTCTCTCATACAATACACACACACACACATGTACGCATAAGCGTGAGCTGTTTGTGTCTCTCTTTCTCTTAGATACTCTCTGTGTATGTCTCTATCTCTATCTCTCTCTCTCTCTCTTTCTCTTAGATACTCTCTGTATATGTCTCTCTCTCTCTCTCTTTCTCTCTCTCTTATAGACTCTCTCTCTTTCTTCCTCTTGTACACAGACTCCCTGTCTATCTATCTCTCTTTCTCATTCACCCTCATTCTCTCACTCTACCTATCTCTCTCTCTCTCTCTCTCTCTCTCTCTCTCTCTCTCTCTCTCTCTCTCTCTCTCTCTTTCTCACGCACAGACTTTCTGTCTTTCTCTCTCTTATCGCTGACTCAAGAGAGTTTTGCAAGAGATTAACGATGTGCCACCATATTCTTCTTTCGTCCTTCTTTTTTCTCTCTCTCCACTTCGACTTTCTTTCTACTCTTTTCTTCTTTTTTTTTTTTTTCCTTTTTTTTCTTCTTGTTCTTTTATTTACTTCTTTCTCTCTCTCTCTCTCTCTCTTTTCTTTTTTTTTTTACTTTTAATCCTTTTTCATACACGTTCAACACCAACTTGCCATGATCTTGCACGTTTCGTTCTCTCTCTCTCTCTCTCTCTCTCACACACACACTGTCTTAATGTCTGTCTCTGTTTCTGTCCCACTCGATGTTTTATCGTTACTCGAGTGAGAAGGAGAATGAGAGAGAAAGAGAGAGATAGGGTCTGGCCTTAATTTGAAATATATTTAAACGCGTTTGCTCCTTTAAGTTAATGATACGGTGATTATGACGTATAACGAGAAGAAAGAAAAAGAAAGTTATAGGGGGAAGGGGGAGAGAGACAGACAGACAGAGAGAGAAAGAGAGAGAAAGAGAGTGAGAGAGATGAAGATAGACAAACAAAAAGATTGAGAAGGAAAGACTGATGGACAGAAAGAGAGATAGAACTTATTTGTATGTCCATTAGCAATGTTGAAAGAGAGAGAAAGAAAGAGAGAGAGAGAGAGAGAGAGAGAGAGAGAGAGAGAGAGAGAGAGAGAGAGAGAGAGAGAGAGAGAGAGAGAGAGACGACATAGATAAAAGAGTTTAAAAGAGAGAGAGAAAGAGAGAGAGAGAGAGATATAAATAGACTGATGTAAATAAGAGTGAGAAGGATGGTTGTTAAACAGAATTAAACAATAGCGTGAGAGTAGTACGAACAAAATGATATATAGCGTATATAAAGGAAAGAATTTATATGATGTTATAATATAAACGATTGGAGACAGAGTTTTGTCTCGTCGTATATATACGTGTGTATGTATATGTGTGCTTGTGTAAGTGGGTGGGTGGTTGGGTGGGTGGGTAGGTGCGCGAGAATGAAAGAAAGAGAAAAAGAGAAAGCATAGGATGATGAAAATAAAAGTATGACATAACTCTGTAAGGAATTAGCTTAAGTAAGCCCGGTTTAAGATAGTAACGAGAGAGGGTAATAAAGATAAATAGACAAAAGAGAGAGAGAGAGAGAGAGAGAGAGAGAGAGAGAGAGAGAGAGAGAGAGAGAGAGAGAGAGAGAGAGAGAGAGAGAGAGAGAGAGAGTGAAAGATAGATGGACAGTAGAAAGTATATTTATCACTAGGAAAAAAAAAAAAAGAGAGAAAAGAAAAAAGATACATACAATCACCCTAATCTTTTAGTTCGAGCGTAATATGGATATATACGTAAAATATCGATACGCGCCATTTGAATATGCCAACGAAAATCTAACATAAAATTGTAATGTATATATACATATATATGGAATGACGAGGATCAAGAGAAATTGTGTGTACGTGTACGCGTGAGTGGATTTCGTTTTCTTTTTTTTTTATTTTTCTCTTTTTTTTTTTTTTATCGTTTCGATATTTAACGACGGCATGTGAGTCGTCGTTGGGATAGGTATTGCCACAAAGAGATAAGATCTTTTCCGATATAAATCTATTTTTAGTGTTCCCTCAAAGAGAGATTTACGACAAGATTATAAACACCCTCCCCCATCTCTCCTCCCACACACACACGCGCACAGGACAGACAGAAAGACAAACAGACGGATGGACGGACGGACGGACGCATACGCAGATATAAAATTCTATTTTTCTTTCTTTCTTTTTCTTTAAGGAGTCATTCGAAAGATATGCGAGTGTATGTACACTCGCTCTGTACGATCGAATTATTTCAGGTGCGTCCGTGACGTTAATATTCGACGTTATCGTGGCCGATGAGTTTATTATTATGTCGCCTCGAATGAACGCCCGAGATAGAGAGAAAAAAAAAAGAATTGAGTGAGTGTAGAAAGAACAAAGAGGCGGAGGAGGAGTACGCGAAAGATGACAAAAGAATAGAAAAAAAAAGGAAAAAAAAAATATATATATATATACGAGAAATATATATATATATATAATGCGAGTATCGCGAGAAAATTTTTCGACGTTACATT
>OU964962.1:9295251-9297751 GCA_918808275.2 Dolichovespula sylvestris | reverse complement strand
ATATTAAGGTAAAACAAAAATAAATAAATAAATAAATAAAACGATAAAAATACAAAAAATAAAAAATAAAAATAAAAACAAGAAAGAGCAAAGGAGATGAAAAAAATTTGATATTAAACACCTTCAATGTCTTCGGCCGGTTCTTCCTCTTCGCTCTCGCTGGATTCTTCGTACGGTATTCCATTAAGAGATTCGTCCGCGACCCCGATGTCCATGCCTTTTGCTTGGAACCTGAACAAAGAAACGTGCAAACTGGTTACAAAGACTTTGCTCGGTGGCATGTTTCGTAGCGGGCGTCGCATTGCACTGTAACGCATCGCATCGCATGGGTACCGCATCGCACTGAACCGAACCGCACCGCACAGTAATGTACCGCACCGCACCGCACCGCACAGTACCGGCGAGTCATTAACTCGAAGTGACCGTTGCTTTTACAGCATTTCTCTCCCTCGATCGACCTCAACGAAATTGCTGATCTTACCAACACACACACACACACACGCGCGCGCGCAGTATATGTATTATACATGTACGTATTCATGTATGTACGTACGTACGTACGTACGTATGTATGTATGTATGTATGTATGTATGTATGTATGTATGTATGTATGATATGTATGTATGTATGTACGTACGATATAAATATATGTATGTACGTATGATATATATTTGTTCGGGGAAAAAGAAATCCATTATTTTTTCGTTCACGTTCATGTGAAAATAATGGATTTCTTTTTCCCCAAGCTAATATGTACGTATGATATATTTGTATATATGTATGTATATATTCACGTACATATGATATATATGTACTTATGGTATATTTGTATATATGTATGTATGTATTCACGTACATGTATTCATGTACGTATGGTATGTATGTATGTATGTATGTATGTATGTATGTGTGTATGTATGTATTTATTTATGTACGTATGTATATCCATGTATGAATACATATGTAATACGATTTTCTTCTTCTTTTTGTTATTATCTCATTTTATCGGTCATTAATAATTACGAAACACACTAAATTGTACAATCATCGATTTTACCTTCGCGTATATATATATATATATATATGCGTTCATTTGTCCTCATTCTTTTTTATTTATTTATTTATTTTTTATTAATCATCAAATTGGAATTTAATTTTTAGACGACGCATGTAATCAATAATACGAGATTTTCATTTTGTTTGTACTGATATTATGAGATCGTAATTCGTTTAGGTTGTCCCAGATCAACATCAACAACCAAGTGTGTCATTTTTTGTTTGTTTTTTTTTTTTCTATTTTCTTTTTTAACGGTATATTTGCCAATGAAATTGACTCGCAGTATGCACGATATTAATTATTGTAATTTATAAATTATTAACTGTCATACGGGGTATCAACATTCGACGCAAAATTAACTACAACATTATATCGAACGTAATGTAATAATAAATGTAAAAAATGTAATAAATTAAAAATTAACATTCGATTCTGACCTTTCTTTTTATCTTCTTCATTTATTTTTCTGTTCTTTTTCTTAAAAATGACGTAATTAAAAAAAAAAAAGATCATCCGATTGGATACACACACGGGAGGAGTCTGTCCGATCATTATGTATCATCCTTGTGATGATAGTTATTAACAATACCGTACACGTATAATTAAAAAACATGTATGATTAATAATGATCAAATCGAGCGTTATGTGCGATGTACGCACATGTATGTACCAATGGTGTATGAAATATTATGCATACGTGCATATAATTTAATACAGTGTATATATATATATATATATATATATATATATATATATATATATTGTATATACAATAAATGTCACATATAATTAATAATTATTGCAAGGATAAGAGCAATGGAGTAACTAAGTTAATCATTTTCTTTTATATATATTATACATTGAAGTTTGTACCCCGAATGAATTTTAGTTTCTCAGCAATTAACGTTCACACGATCGTAAACGGATATTCTCTTTCTCTGTCTGTCTGTCTGTCTCTTTCATTCTTTTTTGCTCTCCTTCGTTCTGTCTTTCTCTTATACGATCGTAATGAAGTTGATTCGTCCAGTTGCACGAAAGAAGGCGAACGGAAGGTCGTAATAACGCGACGAGCAATAAGTTGCTTGTAAACGATCGGTCTTACCGTTCGTAGAAATCGTCATTACCAAGAAAATGTCGGATCAATGAAATTACAGACTCCTTCTATGTGCGTCCTTTAAAATCATTGCCGTATCTGTGTCACGGCTCGATAAGATTGTTTATATATATATATATATATATATGTGGTGT
This sequence comes from Dolichovespula sylvestris, assembly GCA_918808275.2. NCBI lineage: Eukaryota > Metazoa > Arthropoda > Insecta > Hymenoptera > Vespidae > Dolichovespula > Dolichovespula sylvestris. The sequence goes on along the minus strand of OU964962.1, from coordinate 9,295,445 downwards.
ATCAACACGCGCATGTATGTATATATTTGTTAATTACATTGTTTTTTTTTTTTTTTTTATTTACACGGAAGATATTTCTTAAATAAAAAGAGACATTCGAGACAGTCAAATATTATTAATTTCACTGCGATAAAAATATATACATACATATATATATATATAATGTATATGTACAATATGTAATAGAATACTCT
>OU964962.1:9275251-9290251 GCA_918808275.2 Dolichovespula sylvestris | reverse complement strand
CTTTGTCTGTTCCATTTGGAACACGACCTTGCCGCAACTCCGGCAATTTTGGTTTGCCTCGCCATTTTGACCGACCTAAACATTTTAATCCGTACCGACATAATCATTTTCGTGACGACTTTTATTTCACTTTCACGCTCCAACGTGTACAACAGTATCGTATCGTTATGTTTACACACACGAGCACACATTTATTATGCGTACGTATATGAACGTGCGTGTTTACGATGACGTTTTGATGGTTTTTTTTTTTTTTTTTTTTTTTTTTTTCAACAGAGTTCGTATCAATTACTCGATCTCAAAATTACAATTCGAAATTTGCTTACCAATACGATCTTAATTATCCGATATTAAACGATCATCTTATTAGACAATTTTTTTAGAAATTTTTTTTTATTCAAGATAAACGTAGATTGATCGATACTGTCTTCTCCTTTTTTATTTTTTGTTTCAAAACATTTCATTTAATTTCTACTTCGTTGCGACTATATTTTTGCGACGGTCGGTGTATATAAGAAATTAAAAAAAAAAAAAAAAGAAAAAAACAAAAAGAAACGGAAAAGAAAATCTGAATTAAAGAACACACTGATTGCAGTATAACAATTCTTTGTTTGCTTGTTATCAATGAATTAAACTCATATATGCAATATATGTTTTCTTTTTTCGCATTTAATATTTTTAATTATTTATATATATATATATATATATATGCATATTTTTTTTATAATATTCGCAACAGTCGCAAAACATTCGCAAATGGTATTTAAAAAATTTCAAACGGACACGTCAATTGCAATATAACAATTTGTTTTGTCCATCGTAAATGAATTGATTTTTACACATACACATATACGTATACATATATATATATATGTTTTATTTCTTCGTGTAATTTTGATTTCTTTTTTCATTCTTTTTTTTTTTTTGTATTTTTTATTTTCGATAATATCTGTCGAATTCAGGATATTTGATAAAAGTTTTCAATGTGACATTTCAATTATGGAATAGCAAAATTTTTCCACGACCATTACGAATTACCATTAATTAATAATTGAAACAAACTCACGGCGTTCAATTGCTGTTGGACTTTTCCTGCATCGACCGAGCGCACATGGAGAACCGTCTTTTTGCTCAGTGCATCGAACTTGTTGAAACTCGACTTCTGTAAATTACGACGGATAAATAGATAGATGGATAAATATCGAAAGATCGTTAACACAATAAAATTTACATAGGATTATTTATAAAAAAAAAAAAAAATAAATAAATAAATAAATAATAATAATAATAATCATAGATCCCGTTCGTGAAAGTTCGTCGTCGTTGTTGTTGTCCGTTAAACCAACTGTCGATTAAGATTGAACTTATGAAGAAAAGAAAAAAACGAAACGTAGATAAATAAATCAAGATACAAAAGAAACAAAAAAGAAAAATAAATAAATTAATAAAAATAATATTAATATCAACACGTTCGTAATGATTTCGACGAAAACAATTCGCACGGACGATTATTCAATATATACAAACATACTATATGAATACGCAATGTACAGGGAACATTTATTAAAAATAAAAATAAAAATAAAGGATAAAAAAAATGAAAGAAATTACATTTGACGGAGCACGTGTACGCCTCGAATTAATTCGACAAAATATCACAATGATCTGTATTAACGAAAATTTCTCTACGAGTCATTTGAAAATATTACTAATTAGAAAAGGACGCAATACGAAGATATTAGATATACACACACACATATATATATATATAATATTATGTACTTAAAATTAAAATATTATCAGATACATTACACAGATACATAATAATTTATTCGCTAGTAATTTACTCTTACGATTATATATATATATATCATAATTATGATGAAATACATATAATATCTGAAGTATACGATATTATATTATACTGATGAAATAAATATAAATATAGATGTATATATATTATCTATGGTACTATCTATTACATATATAAATGTATGTATATATATATATATATATATATATATATATATATATATGAGATACATATACATACACATTATCTATCATACTATATACACATATATGGTATGATATTATATGATGATATGATACGATATATAAAAATTATCTTTTTCTTTTTTCTTAGGTAGATGACAATGACGATGCGACAAAAGCCTTCATCTATTTATCTTTAAAAACTAGCTATACAAGAAGCAAGATGAGAGGAAGCTGTTAGGTTAACCAAAAAAAAAAAAAAAAATAAATAAAAAGAATAAAAAGAAAGAAGAAGAAGAAATAAAAAATACAACAAAAAAAAAAAAGAAAGCGAGTAGAAGGAAAAGAAAAAAATGGCTACGAAAAAATGATTAAGAAAAAAAATGATTAAAAATGAAATGGTAAAAAAAAAAATGATTAAAAAATATGGTGGAAAAAATTGGCAAAAAAAGAAAAAGACAAAAGGAAAAGGAAGAAAAAGATCAAGACGGAGGGGAACAAAAAATTGAGAGGTGGGGGGGGGGGGGGAGGCGTAACAAAAAAGAAAAAAAATTAAAAATTAAATAAATAAACAAATAAAATAGAATGAAATAGAGTAAGATTAATGAAACGAAAAAAAGTTACAAAAGCAAAGTGAACAAATCGCAAATCATCTTATCGCAGGCTTCTTACCTCAAACCTCGGCCTCCCAAGTATTCGATCCTTCTCTTTACCCTCGCTTGTTAGGTTTGCCAAACTACAGTAGGAAGCCCTCTGCGTTCGCGGAGGTCGATTTTCATAATATTTTTTTCGGTTAGGGTTTCATGCACCAGATAGGCCATAGAAGAGAGGGAGTAGTCATCGTACAAAAAAGAATGAAACAACACACACATGGTCCGCTGGTTAGTGCGTGGTCAATTTTTTAAACAAGCATTTACCTTGATACACCTCTCCGCGGTCTTTCTTCTTCCCTGAAGGTGCAGGCGATCGATTGGAATTTTTTTTTATCGATGTTCCTTTTTTTTCTCTCTCATTTTTTTTTTTTTTTTTTTTTTTTTTTTATGGGGATCGCTCCACAACGTTCGAACGAACAAACGAAAGAGAAAAATTGGAGAAAGGAAGAAGGCGAAAGAAGTGGTCTGGAGTATTTTTCGAACGTGAAAAAAAAAAAAAATTAAAAACGATTACTACGATCGATAGTGTTAACAAAAAAAAAAAAAAAAAAAAAAAAGATACGTACATATGTATATTTTATTTTTATTTCTTTTAATGAAGATCATTAGAGTTTCAAAAGAAATTGAAAATAAAAATAAAAAAGAAGAGGATAGAAGTTTAATTTCGAATTTTGCCACAAAAAAAAAATATATATATATATATATAATATTATTTATTTGTTCGTTAGCTTGAATTTTTGTATAAGAGACGAGAACGTAGTAGCGTAACGAGTTTATCCCCATGGCTAATATTTCCTAACGAAATGGAAATTATTTGCTTTTTCATCGTATTTTCTTTTTTTTTTTTTTCTTTTTTATTTCTTTTCTTTTCTTTTGCGGGACAAGAAAAATGAGATTACACACGAGTCCCTCGGGCTTGTCCCATGGCAATAAAGTTACGACATAAAGTTACGGTTAAAGACTACGGGTAAAAAGGCCCGACCGAGAGAGAGAGAGAGAAAGAGAGAGAGAGAGAGAGAGAGAGAGAGAGAGAGAGAGAGAGAGAGAGAGAGAGAGCACTGCACCAACAGGGAGAGAAGAAGTGTACTGAGACGAAGAAAACTCAAAAGAGGAAAGATGAAAGAGAGAACGACGAGATGTCGAAGAGGACGAGGCTCTAAAATTCGTATCCCACCCCAAAGAAAAAAAAAAACTTCGATCAATTAAAAATTCTTCCTCGACGAGACTTTTCAATGTTCACGACATAGACAGCCACGTTTCTTTTTTTTTCTCTTTGGACTTTAATTTTTTTTTGGTTATTCTTTGGACATGTTTTTTCATTTATTCGGCACGTAACCGTTCTCGTAAGTTCACTGGTCTAGCGTTAAAAAAAATATTTCTCTTCTAATGGAATATATATATATATATATATATATATATATATATATATATATAAAGAAAAAAAGAAAGAAAGAAAAGAAGAGAAAGAGGGGTGGTAGCTGATGAAAGATTACTGTATACAAAAGTTTGATTTTTTAATGTTTAGATGAAATTGTAAGTATGACAAAAAAAAAAAAAGAGAAAAAAAAAATAAGAGGAAAAAGATTTCAAAAGATTCGATCTATTTTACGAAAAAAAAAATCTATATATATATATATATATATTACATATTATATATTATTTATATATGTATATAAAATATTATATAATATATATATATATATAAAACATTGTTTATGTTTAATATATATAATTATTATATTATAAATATTATATATTTACAATATATATTTATATATTATACATATATTGTTTATGTTTAATATATATAATTGTTATATATATATATATATATATATATATATATATATATTTAAGAAAGATAGAAAGAGATACAAATAGACATTTTTCATGAGAAAAAAAACAAAGAGTGAGAAAGAATGATTGAGTGAGAGTGCGTGTGCGTGTGTGTGTGTGTGAGAGAGAGAGAGAAGATATTTACAAAGTTAAACGAAAATTTATGGTGTATTATTATTATCAAAGAATGATCAATCTTTATGAGGATATATAAATCTCGATAGATCATCGGCTCGAAATGATGTCACAGACCGGGACAAAATCCTTAATCGGTCGGTAACCGATAAACGGAGCGTGCGTAAGCGCGAAAGGTAAAAAAAAAAAAAACTCGCAATCATCGTTAGTAAGTAAGTATGTAAGTAAGTAAGTAAGTAAGTAAGTAAGTAAGTAAGTAAGTAAGTAAATAAGTACGCACGGCGATTCCTCGAGCGTGCTACGCACACGCTTCGACGTAAAGTAGGGCAGAAGTAAGTAGTAGGTTATTATCAAGTCGGCCCTTCCTTAAATGGAGAGACAGCATTCGTGCTATGGCAATGAGAAAGAGAGAGAGAGAAATAGAGAGAGAGAGAGAGAGAGAGAGAGAGAGAGAGAGAGAGGGAGAAGAAAAATAAGAAAAAGACAAAGAGATGAATACGCGCACAAACATAACAAAGGACACACGCGGGAAGGTATGTATAATTTTCATCGTGTTTTCATTAACGAGAGAGAATATGATCGAGGCGTGCGCTTTATTTAAATTAAATAAATTGACAATGTCCGAACTAACTCAGTATTATTTCCAATTAATTCAATTCACTTGCGTCTAAAGATGTTCGTCGTTGTTTTTTTCTTTCTGGTCTTTTTTTTTTTTTTTTTTTTTTTTTTTTTTTTTTTTTTTTTTTCGTTAGAACGTCCAACGTCCAAAATAATATCTAATTTGAATTTTCGCAGGCGAAAGAATTTCTCTATGCTACTCTGTTGTTTTTTTTTCTTTTTTTTTATGACGAAAGAAGATGGAGTAAAGAAAAAAAAAATCAGAAAAAAACGTCGAATAAATTTTTTGTCCGAATGACAAACATGCAGTCGAACTTTTTTTTTTTTTTTTTTTTTAAGATGATAAAACATACCTTCCAACGAAAGAGAGAGGGAGAAGAGAGAGAGAGAGAGAGAGAGAGAGAGAGAGAGAGAGAGAGAAATATGTATATATATATATATATATATATATATTCCCAGCGAAAGAAATATTTTTTCTCCAAAATAAATATATACATACATTTAATCGTTTTTATTTAAACAAATAATGTTCGCTTGAACGATTCGATTGAAGAAAAGAAAAAAAAAAATATATAAAATAAAATAAAATAAAAATTAAATTAAATTAAATTAATAGTCGAGACAAAATGAAAACGAACGAACGAACGAACGAACGATTTCTTTTTTATTTTTTTTGTGTATGCCCAAAAACGCAAACAATACGTGCCGAATTGAAGAACGACGACGATCGACGATTTGTCATTCACATTTGTTGTACCTACGGATGAAAGTTTCGTTGAAAAATCGATTATAAAGAAGTGAGAATGGACAGATCGTCGGAAGCTCATGCACGGAGTATAGAAAGTAATTCTCGACTTCTGTGTCTACGTCTGAGTAGTCTACGTTTACGTCTGTTATTTCAATATCGTCCTCGACCTCGTCCTCGTCCTCGTCCTCGTCCTCGACCTCGTCGTTTCTCTTTTCGGAGCTTCGAAAGCTTTGACTAATGTACTTACGAGGGCCTTGACCGAAACCCCGGTGAAGACGGGTGCGTCTTTGCAGAACTTGGAGAAACCCTGCTCGCATACTCTGAGATCACCCATAGACTTTGCTTTCTACGATGGTTGAAAGCCATCAACGAGAATTTTGATTAATCGGGCAAAATCGGGGATCCTAAATCGAGAGATTATACCGAAACCTTTCTCAATTTTTTTTTATACGCGAGCGCGCGCGCGCGCGCTTGTGTGTTGGTGTGTGTGTGTGTGTGTGTTACACACATGAAGCAAAAGCAAAAGAAGATAAAAAAAATAAAAAGATAAAAAAAAAACAGAAAAAAGAAACGATATGAAAAATAATAGTCGACGAAAATGTCAATGAAAGAAAAATAATAATAAATAATAATAATAATAATAATAATAATAATAATAATGATAATAATAATAATAATATCGGTTTAATCTCTTAACTGTTAATCGATGGAGAATGTATTGTATCGAGTTAAAAATTAGGAGTTAATAGTAAAAAAAAAAAAAAAAAAAAAAAAAAGGAAGATTAAAAAAATTAATAAATGAAAGAAGAGAAAAGAAAACGAACTATGAGATGTGTCACCAAAACTTTATGAAGATTAATATAATGTTAGAGAAGAATAAGTCATTCGGCGTTATCGAAATTAAATTGTCACGAAGCATTAACGAATTAGTATTATGATTCATGCAAATATAAAGGAATAGGTTCATCGGAAAAAATCTAATATTTTATATATATATATATATTTTTTTTTTTTCTTTCAATATATATATAGAGAGAGAAAAAGTGTTAATTATTAAGTTAAACATTGACTTAAAAAAAAACAAAAATGAAACTCTGAAGAGCATTAGCACGCTCGCATGTATCAGTATTAAAAATAATCCCTTGTTTGGAAAAGTGATTATGAGAAATTCTAATTTCATCCCTGTATATGTATATGTCTATTTATACATTCTTGCATGTATAGACATATACATATATATATATATATATTTATATATATATATATATATATATATATATATATATATATATATATCTTTTTTTACATAACAATAATAACAGTAATTCAATAGAAATGAAAAAAAAATATATATATATATAAGAAAAATAATAATAGTAGAAGTAATAGTAATAATAGTAATAGTAATAATAATAATAATAATAATAATAATAATGATAATAATAATAATAATAATAATAATAATAACAATAATAATAATAATAATAATAATAATAATAATAATAATAATAATAATAATAATAATAATAATAAAAATACTCTTATATTTTTTCGTGCCTCGTCTAAGATGAAAATTTCATAAGCGTTCGATAATTGTCTATAAACTTTTTTGTTTTAGAAATTAGTATAATCATCGAATACAAACCTCCTCGATTTCCACGGAATTTGTTCTTCCAAAAGTAGCCTGATCAGCCTCGCTCATGTTCGAGATGTCGCCAAAGCTACGACACTGTTATCGATAATAAAACAGAGCTGACACACAACTATATATATATATGTATCCTATGTATGTACGTGTATATATGTATACATATATAAATATATACATATACATACATACACACGCGCGCGCGCATACAAAAAATATATAACGAAAACTAAATTTTCTTCTTCATTATTTTTGTTTTTGTCTTATAGAAGAAAAAAAAAACAAAAAAAAAAAAATTTTCTATCCATACCATTTCGTTCGTATGAAATTGAATTTGTTACGATGGACCGATTTAATTAACTCATCGTTAGTTCGATGTTATCGTTTCGAATCTGTTTCATTTTTTTTTTTTTTTGAAGGAAGTTGTTTTTTCTTATTTTATATCTTTTTTTTTTTTATTTTTTCTTTCTTTTTTTCGGTACGTACCAACTGTTTAATAGAGACACCGGTCGCGATTCGTTCCTTGTTAGATCTTTCCTGCTCGTTACGATTCGCCTCGGACACGTAATTCTGTGTCTACATGCACAAAACCACAAAATGTACGCAACAGATGTGTGTATGGTAAAAACAATCCGCCGTTAGACTCGCCGTCGTTTCGGTACAAATTAATTACTTCTAAACTTCTCGATATCCCCACCCCCACCCCACACCCATCCCACTCCACCTCCCTCCCCCGCCCTCCCGCAACGACACAATTGAAAATATTATTCGAGACGCATGCAAAAAATGGGAAACAAACGAATAAAAAAAGTTAAAACGAAACAGAACGGAACAAACTGAAACGGAACCGAACTTACGAACGAACACGCGCGCACGCAAAAAAACAAAACAAATGGAAAAAAGGAAAAAACTCCCAAAAAGAAAAAAGACGAAGAATCTACGGCGAATAATTTTTTGCGATTCATTTCTTTTTGTTTCGTTTTGTCTTTTTTTTTTTTTTTTTTTTTTTAATTAATTCTCTTCCATGTTTCTTCACTTTCGATGATCGAGCTCGTAGAGACAAAAGTAGCGTGATTTTATTATTATTATTATTATTATTGTTATAGAATCAATTCGTTAATCGTCTATAACGCGATGTAACTTCGAAGTTACGTATTTATGTTGGATATTTGAATTCGTTAAGATATTTGGATGTTTTTTTTTTTTTATCGAGACAAATTTAATTGTTACTTTACATACGGTTTTTTATATTTTTCAAGTTTGAAGTTTCTTTTTTTTTTCTACATATATTTTGCACCGTATAATTATACTGATATAAAATAAAAATAAAGTTACACACTTAATATTTAGTGTACTATAATTATACGATATACCATAATTATTATAAATTGTATTTGGTATACCGTACTTATCATTTCTTTGTTTTTTTTTTTTTTTAAATATGCAAGTATGTATGTTTAACACGATTTACGATTGATAACACGACTTACGATTACTAATAATATAATTTTCACGTTATGTAAATTGACTTATAAAAAAAAAATTAACAAAAAAAAATAAAATAAAATAAATTTGCGAAGGATTGATCAGTCAAAAGTAAAGAGATCTAAAAACGATTATTCAACGCATTCTAAATCGAAAAAAATTTCCAAAATCATCGCCACATCGTCAACGAGCTCGATTCCCGATTGTTAGTAAATAATAAATGTGACGTTAAAAACTGGATGCATACGAAGCGCATTATGTCAATCAAAGATGGCAGCAAGTAATTCGAAAAAAATTAATATATATATATATATATATATATATAATATATATAATTAATTATATATAACAAAGAAAACCAATATATATATATATATATATATTGTTTTTATATATATATACCTATTGACCCTAATCGATACGTTTCCTGATACATCTATGTCAATTTTTATCGATCCAATTGATAGAGTGAGAGAGAAAAAAGATAGACAGATAGAAATAGATAAATCGAAAGATAGACAGAGATATATAGATAGATAGATAGACAGTTAGGGAGAGAGAAAAAAAGAGAGAGAGAGAAAGAGAGAGAGAGAGAGAGAGAGAGTTTTCTCTCGATATAACTTACCAACGATTTAACATTGACGTTCGATAGATCGTCCTCGTCGGAGAAATCGATCGGCTCTTGCTTGATCATTCTCGAGCCAGTATGCATGCTTGCGTCTTGCAAATCAGAGTTCTGATAGACAGAAAAAAAGGAGGAGAAAAAAAAAGAAAGAAAAAAAGAAGGAGAGAGAAGATAGAGAAGGGGGAGGGGGCGGGATCGAAAAAAGGGGCAGCTCGAATGCACGCGCGCGCGCGCGCATTCATTATCACGAATATACGCACACACACATACACGGGCACAAGAAACACGATATTAGAAAAGTATTTTGAAGAAATACATGCGATTTAGATCTATCACATAAAAGTTCAGGCCATCCGTTAATTTACCCGTGTTAGTTGTTGTTATTGTTGTTGTTGTTGTTGTTGTTTTTTTTTTTCAATTCATCGTACATAAGAATATAGAGTATATAAGAAAATGCGAGTATTATAAATTTGTTGTTTTTGTTTGTAGATATTTCAATTACAGTAATTTTTGTTTGTATATTTTATACTAATATAGATTTATTGTATTGATATATATATATATATATATATATATATATATATATATATATATGTACAAGGTGTACCGTTTAATTTTAATTATATTAATTATCTTCAATATCGTTATTTTTAATCGACACTGAAAAACGTTTCGAAATGAAATATGTAATGTGTGTGTATATATATATATATATATATATATATATATATATATATATATATATTTTATTATTATTATTATTATAATTTATTTTCAATTTTTTCAAAATCGTACGAAATATTTCAATGAACTCCCTCTTTCATTTTTCTGTACCGTTTAAAAAATAATTTAGCGGTGATTGTTTCGAAGTAATCGCGTCGAACGGGACACCCTGTATATTTCAATGGAAATAATTGCAAAGGAATAATATTTTTTTCTATTTTGTGTCTCTCTTTAATCGAAAAGATGGAGGAGAGAATTGAGCTATGAGAAAAACGTGAAATTAATAAATATGAATATACGAACGAATAACACGATAAATGTGAAGATAAATTTTGTTAAAAAATTCAAAAGAAAAGAAAAAAGAAGGAGTGCTGTTCTAATCGAAGAAAGATACAAAAGCGAGATGCAACCATTGTACAGTTCGATGAAAATTTATATTTTCTCCGTTAATCGTAATCATTTATGTTCCTCAATCTCGTCAATATTCTAAACGAAAATATAAGAAGACAGTAGAATGAATGTACATGCGAATAAATGAGTTATTTAATTGATAAAAAGAAAAAAAAAAAAAGAAAAAAAGTTAAGAAAACAAAAATAGAAAATAAAAAAATAAAATAAATCTATTCTCGCCTCGAACAATAAATCAATTAGTATTTACCCGTTCCAATAGTGAATGGAAAATAAATGAATGAGTGAATAACATTAAATGAAATAAAAACAAAAAGAAAAAATACAATTGAATAAAAACGAAATAAATTCAAAATTGAAACGCAATCGTGTAGAATATCAATATAAAAATACTTCGTTCCCCGAACATCGTTGTACATTTTCTATATCATATTTTTCACTATAGAAAAGAAATGAAAATACGAGAGAGCGCGCGCGAGAGAGAGAGAGAAAGAGAGAGAGAGAGAGAGAGAGAGAGAGAGAGAGAGAGAGAGAGAGGAAATAAAATAAAATAAAATAAAATAAAATAAAGATAAAATAAATTAATGAATATACGTGTATATATATATATATATATATATATATATATATATATATAATAAAATAAAAAAATATAAAAAAAAATTCGTATGATATAAAAACGGATGTTTCCGGTTTTGATCTCGTGACGACATATTTCCAAACTGTTAATTATCTGCCTAACGGTACCATTGGATGATTATAATAAGTTTCTGTCACGATATATATATATATATATATATATATATATATATATATATATATAATTTCTTATATACATATACATTTTTATGTATGCATTTTTTCTTTCTTCCTTTCCTTCTCTTCTCTCCTCTCTCTCTCTCTCTCTCTCTCTCTCTCTCTCTCTCTCTCTCTCTATCTCTTTCTCTCTATCTCTCCGTCCTTCTTTCTCTCAACATCCTTCAATAGTACTTATAGTTTTTGTTCGATGGAGAAAGAAAGAGATGACATGAAAAAAAGAAGACAGAGAGAGAAAGAGAGAGAGATAGAGAAGGCAGAGGAAAATGAGAGAGAGAGAGAGAGAGGACAGGGGGGGGAGGGGGGATAAGACTTACCACGGATATGTTCTCCTTTTCTAAATCACTCTTCTTACTCTTCTTAGTTTTCTTAGTGCGTGGAGTGAGATTGGGGGATGCATCGTTACCAGCTACCCCCTCGATTTTCTTCTTCTTCGTTTTATTAGTAAGACCGGCAGCACCCTTGGACGAGCTGCTCATCACCGTTGTAATCGACGACGTAGTACTGCTCGTCGTTGTTATCTTCTCCTCGCGACTTTCGCTCTAACAGATGATAGAGATAATGTGTAAACAAAAAAAAAAGAAAAGAAATGACAAGACAAGAAGAGAAAAGAAGAGAACAGAATAGAATAGAATAGAATAGAATAGGATAGAAAAAAAAAAGATCAAAGAAAGAATAAACGAAGAACGTAACGTTGTTATCGACCGAGAGAATGAGAAAACGAATGAGAGAGAGAGAGAGAGAGAAAGAGAGAGAGAGAGAGAGAGAGAGAGAGACATATAGATTTGATTTAGAAATGATTTAATTAGAATATTTTTTTCTATTATTTTGAAGTAATATATATATATATATATATATATATATATATATATATATATATTTAGCGTGTAATTATTGTACGAAATATTTATATCGATATGATCATTATGTAATATATAAATAAGTATTTATGTTATATATATATTTATAGTATTATATATATATATATTAATTTTTAAATATATATTTATAATTTATTATATGCGTTCTCAATATATTATACGTGAATCCGATGAAATGTATTAATGCTGTAATATATGTTGAGTATATATTTTTAATAATTTGTATATTAAAATAATTGGTCATTGTAAATGTTTAATTCAATATTTTAGATTTGATTTAATAACGCGCGATGTTGTATTTTGTATTGAAGAAGGAAAAATATTTTTTGGTTATTATATACACGGAATAAAAATAAATAAATTTTAAATAAAATAATAATAAATTTTAATATCCTAGTAAGTGTTGTTTCATTGAGAGAAACGAAAAAAAAAAAAGGAAACAAAAAAATATTCAAGCATTATATATCTGAATAAATATAACGCTACAGTTTTTTTTTTTTTTTTTTTTTTTTAATTATTAAACACATTATATCTAAGTAACACACACACGCACGTACGCACGCATACATTTCAGTGTATTTTCTTCGTAGCAATAATTTCCAATATATTTTATAACGAAACAAACGATCCCTATTATTGTATTACAATAAAAATTCGCATACTTTGACTTCGTTGACCGACCGTTTATTATTAAACTATTATATCCCGTTATATGTACTTGTATATAACGCAATCAATATATTATAATACTCCGTTATTACGAAATAACTCGAGCAATTAATATCGATATCGACGTAACACAATTAATATTCATTATTACGACATAACACAATTAATATTCAAATTGCTTATTATAAGACAATGTATTATTTTAAATTTCCATAACCCATAACGAGTAAATATAATATAAAAGTAACAAGTCTTCATAGAGAAAGAAGAAGAAGGAGAGAGAGAGAGAGAAAGAACACATGATCGACTTTCTATTATGAAATTTAAAACCCATGTCTAACGCATCGCAGCCACGCTTGAGAGAGTTCATCGAACGTTTCGTTATACAACGATGTTTTAATGATAATCATAATGATAATTAAAAATATAAAAATAAAGAGAGAGGAAAAAGGCAAAGAAGAAGAAGAAGAAGAAGAAGGAGAAGAAAAAATATAAAAGAGAAGAATAAAATAATAATAATAATAATAATAATAATAATAATAATAATAAAAATAAAATAATAATAATAAAAATAAAAATAAAAAAAAAATAATAATAATAATATTAATAAAAAAGAATCTCGTTCGCGTATAAGGTTCACCCCTCCCTTTTTTTTTGTTTTTTTTTTTTTGCGCGCGCGTGCGTGAATCTATGTGTGCACGTATGCGTGTTCGCGCGAACCACGCGATGAAAGACATAATGAGCGGAGAGACCCCGGTAAACACGTAACTTTCAGGAACTCGATTCTACAATTACACTACTACAATATTCTTCCCTGGCAACGTAGAGAACCTTTCGAAACTTACGACGGGCCGATGTTTCCTGACCGCACGACGACAACGACTACGACGACTACAACGACGATGGCGGGCGGTGATGATGGTGGTGGTGGTGGTGGTAGTGATGGTGGTGTCGTAATTAATATAGTTCTCTTTTGACCGAACATTCACCGTGCGTATTCTCAACCGTAAGAAGAGACTACAGAGACGCGGCTCGAGACGATCTCAAAATCGTGATAATGATAATTCGAGTACCGTAAACCGAAATCCCCCACCACTCAAAAAAAAAAAAATAACACCGACCGGAGCTTGTTTCCACGAAAACGAAATATGAAAGTTTGTGACTTGGTAGAGATGGAGAGAGATAGAAATATAGATAAGGAGAGAGAGAGGGAGATAGAGAGAGAGAGAGAGAAGGATGAGAGTGGTCGAATGATCATTCTAGCTCGTCTCTCTCGTCCTCCTGACTTACTTTCCCGTTATAAAATTTCGATAATATTGATCCTCGCTCGGGGAGATAGTTTTTAATGACGATTTCCTATTTTTGATTTTGATTTTGATTTTGATTTTGATTTTTGTTTTTCTTTCCTACTTCCTCTTTTTTTCTCCTTTTCTTTGCTCGCTCGTTTCGTTTCGGTATCTAATTTTCTTTTTTTTTTTTTTGCTTCCGTACGATATCGATTTTCATCTATGTCGTCTCCGTGATGTGTGATTATATTTATAGAATATAAATATATATATATGTTTCTCTCTCTCTCTCTCTCTCTCTCTCTCTCTCTCTCTCTCTTTTCTCTTTCGTTTTTCTTTTTAGGATTTTCCCATCGACATATAACCGTTGATATGTAATAGCCAATAAAAATAAAAAATAAATAAATAAATAAAAAAGGGATACAGTTTTTATATCGAAATATTTTATATAGAAATATGAATGTCGGAGTTATG
>OU964962.1:9262751-9270251 GCA_918808275.2 Dolichovespula sylvestris | reverse complement strand
ATAAAAAAATGTTTGTATTAAAGAAGAAAAAAATGTATAGGAAAAAAGAAAAGAAAAAAAAAAAAAAACAGGCTTCACAAGCTGGCTTATGCACAATTCATTCGCAAGCTTTTTATCGTAAAAAATTTCTTTCGTCAAATTAGTTGTAACGATTATATGGATTGTCATGCCTAACGCTTGTTCAAACGCGAAAGCGTTGAGTTTATGAAGAATGATTTGAAAATATAATTTGTGGAATGATCAATAGTGAATGAGTCGATGATATTACTTTTTACAATTCGAAACGTATCTTCTCATGTCGGCTGGAACGATTTTCGAAACTCTCGAAAATGTTTTCTTCAACGATAGAAATAAATATGTACATACAATAAGAAATTTTTATTGGGCAACATTGAGCTGACTTCGATCGATCTGACGTTACGATCTAATGACTCCTGTTCATTAAGATTTAATATTTAATTTACGTTGTACGATCGTGAATATAATCGTCTCCTTTTTAAATGTATAAACAAAAAATATTCGAAATTTGTAAATTTTTTTTTTTTTTTTTTTTATATTATTAATCCTGAAAGGATCTGTACTTTCAAAATTGACAAAGAAAATTCTCGAAACTTCCAAGATTATATTTAAGAGAAAAATTTACTAATTTTGAGAAAAGGAAAAAAAGAAAAAAATCCAATTAATTTTTTATCGAACAAAGAGAGAAATTACGATTAGAACATTTTCGAAAGGATCGCAAAGAAAGAAAAAAAAAAAGAGAGAGAAAATAGTATACGAAAAAGGTATAATTATCCTACTGAAAGTTTAATAAAAATAAAAAATAACAAAATAAAAGAGAATTAGATCTTTGAAAGTATTCCATAAAAGGAGAGCGTATATATATATATATATATATATATATATATATATATATATATATAAATTACTCATCATCACTACTCACCATTGATATGTTATATTAGTAATAAAAAAAATTAAAAAATAAAAAAAAAATCAAAAAACAAACAAACAAACACTTACATCGCACACGTTAATAATATCGCTCGTCTCGTCATCCGGAGTGGCTAAGGGTGCACGGGGAGAGGAAGCAGCAAGGTGGTGATCGTCTTGAGTCGACCTATCGCTATCGGTTATTATCGTCTCGTTAGTGTCCTCCCTTTCTATCGTCAATATTTCCTCGTGGTGTCTTTCCTTTTCGATTTCAACGTCCTCCTCGATTCTCGTTGCTTCCTCAACGGTCATCCAAGAATCGAATTTATTAGATTGATCGGCGTTATCGATCATAAACGACTCGACCCTTTTGTTATCGGCAAGGATGGCTACATTTTTGGCGCTTATTACTACCTCCGTTTTTTCCAACGAGATCGTTGAATCCGACAGTTGTTGTTGTTGTTGTTGTTGTTGACGGGTAGTATCGTTAGTTTCTAAAGTCTCAAAGTTCGTCAAATCGTTGGCCTCCTCGAAATCGAAATCCTTGGTCGAATCGTTACCGTATTTCGTCAACGACGTTACATCGTTCCTAAGATCTGAATCATCCTCCGAGAAACGTTTGGTGATGGTAGTGGTGGTGGTGGTGGTGATGGTGGTGGTGATATCAACGTCGTCGTTATTACGTTCAACGATATTCGATTCGATCTCCTCGCTCAATACACGACGTTCCATGTCAATGAATTCTTGGGTACTCGCAGCGTCGGTCGACGTTTCCGATTGGCTCAAAGTAACGTCGTCGGAACTACGAGATTTATTCGACGAAACATCCTGCGGACTTTCGACTACCTTGTTACTATTGTTATTGTTATTATTATTATTATTATTGTTGTTGTTGTTGTTGTTGGCAAACTCAGGGATCATCGTTGTCGCGGATTCGTTCGTATCGATAGTTTTTAATTTGTCGCCATTTGATACCGACGTAGCAGAGAATCTTTCGGTATCCTCGAAATTGTCGGAAAATTGTCCACCCAATTGTTCGGCAATCTCGATCGACTCCTCGCGTTCGTTCATTGCCCATGTATCACGATCATGATCATCGTCGTCGTCATCGTCCGTACGATCGTTAATTTTCTTTTCTTTATGTTCGTCATTAACGATCTCGGTTTCGACGCGATCCAACGTACTCTTCGTGAACGATTTGGTATCGATCAATCCCTCCTCCTCCTCCTCCTCCTCCTCCTCCTCCTGTTGATACTTGTCGCGACAAGATAAAGGAGAGGAATTATTATCCATAACGTTAGAATTATTGATCTCCGTCGAACGTTCCGATTCAATAGCAACATTATCGTCGGTTTCGAATTTAATCTCATCGAGATTGGTTATTACCTGTTCGCCGTGCGTTTCATTGGATCTTACGAATAAATCCTCCTCCACCTCCTGTTTCACCTCCTTCTCATTATCAACCTCTTCTTCCTTCTCGTTCATTTCATTATCGATTTCACGATCGATCGCAAACGTTTTCTCCTTCTCCTCGTCCATCTCCTCATCCTTCGCGAGATCCACAATTTCCCTATTAACTTCGTTGGAAGGTTGTTCGGCCCTTACATCGGTTGTTACAGGCGACACGTGGCCATTTTGATAACCGTACGGTTCCTCGATCAATGCGCAATGCTCTAATTCGGCTACGATGAAATCCGTGTTAACCCGGAACTGATCGTCCTGTCGGTCAAGTAGAATCCTTTTTACCGTATCCGATTGACCGGAATGTTGTTGCTGTTGCTGCTGTTGTTGTTGTTGTTGTTGTTGTTGTTGTTGTTGTTGTTGTTCCTCGATTTCATCCATTTTTACCAATCGATTCTTTTCATCCACGATATTAACTATATCATCATCGTTGTTTTCGTCACCAACGACGTCATTATCGTCGTCGACGTCTTCGTCGTCGTTATCTTCGTTGTCCTTCTTATCAATCTTTTTATCCCCGTTGTTAGAACATATTCTCAAGGCCAATTCACTCTCTATCAATTCCTGAAGGCTCTTATCTTCCGTTGCCAATTCGTTGCGCGTGTTGTTAGTTAAAACGAGATCGTCCTCGTCGTCGTTGTTGTCACAAAGTGATATTAGTTGCTTGTTATGCGTCGCGGTAATGTTATCCAAATCGATCAAACCGTTGTTAGATTGAACACCGCAAACCTCGTTCTTCTTATTACTTACTACGCTTATTGACTTCTTCGTTGCGACCTCCGCCATTATTGCGCAAGTTGTGTTGTTCTGCTCCACCCTCGCGCTAATTCACCCCCGGGACACCTGCGATCAAATGAACGAAAAAAAAAAGAAACAAATCGTTAGGTTCGTCGACAAATTTATTCTTTCGTTCGATTTTCTTTTCTTTTCTTTTATTTATTTTATTTCATTTTACTTTAGGAAGCTTTTATTTTTTGCGAATTAATTAGTCGCACTTTTTCGATCTACGAAGCTTTACGGTTAAAAAAAATAAATAAATAAATAAATAAATAAAAAGTAAATATGCTACGGGGCAAATTTGCACTTGGTTTCATACGGGGCACTGTCCTTTGACAATTCAACCGCAAAATTTTCACCAAAAACAATTTAAAAAAAAATATATATATATATATTTATATATACGTCTGTAAAAAAAAAAAATAGACATTTTTTGTGGCATCTTCTGCGGTTGAGTATTGCAACCAAATATTTTTACAGAACGTAAAAAAAAAAAAAATAAAAAATAATATGAAAAAAACGTCGTTAAAAGTTGTAAAATTTCACGTTACGTTACGTTCACGTTTATGTTCATTTTCAAAACCGTGCCAAAAATTTATCAAGCGCGTCGTTATCCCATTAGAATAAAAGCCGTTATATACGGTGCAACTATTGTTCTGTATAACTATCTTTTGTCCGTACAATCGCTGAATTTTTTCACCGTAAATAATTTAAAAAAAAAGAAAAAGAAAAAAAAAATAGGTTTAGCGGCATCTTCTGCAATTGAGTATTGCAATGAAATATTTTTACAGAACGTAAACTAAAAAAAAAAAAAATATGAAAAAAAATTAGTTAAAAGTTATAAAATTTCACGTTATGTCATGTTCACATTCATGTTGAAAACCGTGCCAAAAATTTGTCACGTCCGTCGTCATGTTATTAGAATACGAGCCTTTATATACCGTCCAACTATTGCCCCAATACTTTTTCAAAATACTTTTCGAATTTTATTTTATTTTATTTTTTATTTTTTATTTATTTATTTATTTTTTTATTTTTTTTTTTTTTTTTAATATGCGTGGTAATCTCTTACACAGCGACACAATTCGTTAAATTTCTATAGATCATAAATTTGATCAATCGTAAATTTGAATTTATGATTGAATACGTATTGATACTTCGTCAGGCCCGAGATATCGATTTCCAATATAAATAAAAAAAAAAAAAAAAAAAAAAAAAGAAAAAAAAATGAAAAGAAATATTTTTATATCTCTACAACTATATCCCAACAGCGCCCCTATTACGAAATAACTGCGAGATGCATATCACATTTTCCACCACGTCAAAATCTGGTAACTTTTTCTTTTCCTTTTTTTTTTACCTTTCTTTCTCTCTCTTTTCTTTTTTTTTTTTTTTTTTTTTTTTTTTTTTTTTGAACATTCGTTCATAAAGCGGAAGTATAGAATACCCGGAGTATAATATATTTGATCGTATCGTTTGAAATGAAACATCCTGTATTTTACGTTGATACTACGTGCAGTTTTCTATATCTGTTTATCTAACAGAATCAAAATACGTCAGTCATGTCCGAGAAATTTTAATTAATTAAAATAAAACTCGTTGTTTTCTGATTATCTACCTTTTATATACCCAACTAATTCGATACAATTAATTTCAAATATTAATAAATATATAAAGAGAAAAATAAAATTAGAAAGATAATGATGATGATGATAATAATAATAATAATTATTATTATTATTATATATATAATTGTTAATTAACAATAATTATTATTATTATTTTGTTATTATTTAAAGATAATACCAACAGAATGATGTTCTTGGAAAATTACATTTGGAATAAAATATTAATAATAATAATAATAATAATAATAATAATAATAATAATAATAATAATAATAATAATTTAATGATCGCATTGACGAAACAATATCCTTGCAAAATAAAAATATGAATCAAAACAAAAAAGAAATATATAAATAAAAATAAATTAATATAAAAATATATACAAAACGTACAACAAAAAAATACATATAATCGTCAAGTAATATTGAAGGATACACAAAAAAAAAAAAGAAAGAAAAAAAAATGTCATACGATCAAAAATAGATGATCTTTTCTAAATGCCATTACGTTCATTCAAAATTTATCGAGGTGAGCGCTCTCTCTCTCTCTCTATCTATCTATCTATCTATCTATCTATCTATCTATCTATCTATCTCTATCTCTCGTTTCTAATGCAATAGAGACCACGAAATAAATTTCTCGTAATACTCGAAGGAGATAAACGGAAGTACGGACAACTTTTCTAGAACTCGAGAAGAGCGTAAGAACGAACGAACGAACGATCTAAGAGAACCTGAGGCCAGTCAGCGTTGTTGGCCGGCAAGCCAAATATCCTATTATTAGATATTCCCTACGTCCGTGTCGTTATGCTTTAACGACGACACCACCACTACCACCATCACCACCATCACCATCACACCATCACTATCGCCATCACAAACGCATATTTTCAAATTGAAATCTGAAACTCTAGAATAGGTGGTACCCTCTCCTAGTTTTCACTCCCCTACGATTCGTTCTATACGTGTGTGTGTGTGTGTGTGTGTGGTGTACATACGAATAGAAAGTATCTCACTTTACAAACGGATATAATGTACAAATATATTATCCGTACCTATTGATCTTATAAACGAATTTTAAAGAACAAAAGTTGTCGGGTTACCGTTCGTTTCTTTTTTTTTTTTTTTTTTTTTTTTTTTTATGTGTGTGTACACACTTTGTCGAACTTCGCAGACGACATAATTCGACGAAATGTCGACGTGAACGTAAACAGTGGATACTCGTTCGATTTTTATTCATATTCCTTACTCATTTTACAAACGGATATAATGTACAAATATATCCGTATCCATTGATCTTATAAACGAATTTTGAAAAACAAAAATTGTTAGGTTATGTTCGGTCCTTTTTTTTTTGTATGTACACTTTGTCGAACTTCGCAGACGACATAATTCGACGAGATGTCGACGTGAACGTAAACAGTGGGGACACCCGTTCGATTTTTATCGATATTCTTTACAACTTTTTTTTTTATATATAAATATACAGGATGTCTCTCATTTTACTAACGTATATAACGTAAAAATGTCTACGTACCTATTGACTTTATAAACGAATTTTAAAAAACCAAAGTTTTCGAGTTATGGTTCGTTTTCTTTTTTTTTTTTCTTTTTTATGCGTGTACACACCTTGTCGTACCTCGCAGACGCCATAATTCGACGAAAACCTACACCGTGGATACTCGTTGAGTATTCTACCGATACTCGCTCAACGATTTTCGTTCGCCTTCTTAAAATATTTATTTTCATTATTTTCATTCGAAACATTCGCGCTTGTGAGATAAATAAAGAGAAAGGAAGAGAGAAAAGAAAAAGAAATGACAAAATGTACAAAATAATTTCAAATCTGAAAGATGTTCGGCCGTATCCATTGTATGAAACGTGGACACCCTGTATAAAACTTCATCCGATTATCACGTACGTAACTACTTATCGTCCTTCGTTGTCGAAACGTTTAATGCCTGATGGGCCAGCAGCTATGGGGCCCCCAAATATAAATAAGGACCGTGTTCGTTCGAGTCTTTGCTTTTGCTTCGTACAAAACTAAAAACACAACGATCACGGAACGCACGATAATAACAACAATATCGTCGATGGATGCATAATTGCGATGATGTATAATAACGCGTGACGCATAAAAATGTAAGGCAAATTTTACGTATCTCTATGTACGTACAATGAAAAGGTAATTTTCATTATGAAATAATGAACGGTCGGACTCGAACGAAAAAAAAAAAAATATTCTAGTATAAAAATATTCTTGTAATACATTAATGCGATCGAACGAAGGACCGAGATTTGAAATTCCTGGATTTTTCGAGATATCGTCCGCCATTTTTATTCAAGAAACTTCTATAGTACACGCGCATAATATATATATATATATATATATATATATATATATATATATATATATATACACCAAGAAGAATATTTTTTCTTTTCTTATCTTTATAGGGAATCGAAAATAGGAGAGAGAGAGAGAGAGAGAGAGAGAGAGAGAGAGAGAGACTTGATAAATTCCAGCACGGAGCCCTCGCGAGTGTAACAGTTTATAAACATTCGGGAGACCAACTCGATTCCAGCGTATACTAACGCACACACACGCACACACACACGCACACAAAATCGTAGAGAAAGAGTAGCTTCAAAATTAGAAAGTGGTCCGAACGTGGATGGAATCGCGCATGACCAGAGTCGAACTC
>OU964962.1:9240251-9257751 GCA_918808275.2 Dolichovespula sylvestris | reverse complement strand
TACATATACATATAAATATATGTATTCTTTTTCTTTTTTTTTTCTTGTATAGCGTTCATATGCGAACTCGTAAAATAATGTTTGAAGAATTTACAAGGATCATCGTAAACGTCATACGTAAATAATAGTTATAAATTATCATTTTCTGAAACCAAACTTTAGAAATATCATAGTTAATATTAGAATTTCGTCGACATACGATCCTAAAGAAGATAAAAAAAAAAAAAATATAATAAAAATTACTAGCTTCAAATATCACGAGAGACTTTTCCTTTGCACACAAACGCACACAAGCGCGCACAACAAACGAAATAGCAAGGGATATTGAATTACTAAAAGAGAAACTAAAAGAGAAACGAATATGTTTCGTACGTACATACATAAACACACACACACACACACGATACGAGTTCGTATCATTTGCATAACGTTGAATTATTTTTTAAGAAAAGAAGAAACAAATAAAAAAAAAATATATATATATATCGAAAATATAAACTTATCCTGGTCTTATAGAGAATTAATTAAAATCCTTGATAAAGAAAAAGAAAAAAGAAAGAAAGAAAGAAAGAAAGAAAGAAAGAAAAGGGAAAATTAAATAAATAACATGGATAAAATAGATATATATATAAATTAATTAATTAATTAATTAATTAATAAATGAAGGAAATCGTCGTAAAACTAGTTGTAAAGAGATATCTTTAATATAGATCATTAATACAATGATTCAACTTTATTTTTCATTAGGAAGAAACCAGTTACCTCTCTCTCTCTCTCTCTCTCTCTCTCTCTCTCTCTCTCTCTCTCTCTCTCTCTCTCTCTCTCTCTCTTTCTCTTTTTCATTCACTTTCTTTATCTATCTCTATCTCTTTCTCTCTGCGGGCATTAATTAACTCAGTTTGTGCGATCGAACGATCACGGAGATCAACGCTTTCATCAGAGCCAAATGATTATGTTCGTCGAAGAAGTAATGGTTTGCTTCTCTTTGTATTTGTCTGCTGTGTGTGTATGTGTGTGACATTCGTGAACGTCGATGCAAATTTACATTGCCACCCTTTGTCTAGAAGTTCAATGAATAATTTATAGGCTAAGCTTTTCGATCGACACGGGATCGTGATAGGTCCCCCACCCAGGTGGTTTTTCGATTAACGTATCTCGCTTTGCATATATAGGTAATCGTCGAATTAAACCCATCTGCCGAAATCGACAGAGAGAAAATAAAAAATAAATAAATAAATAAATGAAGAAAAAAAAAAAGTAATAATAATATGTCAATAACGACGGTAGGAATAATTTTAAGTGTGACAACGAGTGGGAAACGAGTTTCATCGTTTATTTACGATGAACGTGATAACATATAGGAACGATAGGATAATTGTTCGGAAGAAAATTGAATGATTTAAAAGTAAATAAATAAATAAAAGGAAATATTAAGGTGAGCGAAAAAATCGATTTGAGAACAACGTGTTCTAAAAGTTCATGCGCGTGATCTAAAAAAAAAAGAAAATGAAAAGAAAAAGAAAAAAGAAAGGAGAGGAAAATTAATAATGAACAAAGGGAGAAATCTATCGATCGATCGATCGATCGATCAAAAAAATCTATCGATCGATCGATCAAAACATTAACGAATACGTAAACATCGATAACAAAAGTTGTTCGAGCGTTACCGAGCAAAAACAAAAAAATAGTAAGTACGATATTCGTAACTTGTCTCCAATGCGCGTAGCCAAGAGAGAGAGAGAGAGAGAGAGAGAGAGAGAGAGAGAGAGAGAGAGAGAGAGAGAGAGAGAGAGAGAGAGAGAGAGAGAGAGAGAGAGAGAGAGAGAGAGAGAGAGAGAGAGAGAGAGAAAAGGAACGAGAAGAGAATGAAAAACGAAAAAATTAATGAAACGCGTCGAAGTGAAGAAAGGAGAAAGAAAGAAAAAAAAGTAGAAAGAAGAAGAAGAAGAAGAAGAGGAAGAAAGGATGATCCATAACAATATTCCGTATATCGAATATAACTCGTTGATCATCGACGACGTATATAAAGGAAAGTATAAAAATATAAATGAACAAAATAAAGAAAAATAAAAACAAAAAATACAACAAACGAAGAAAAAGATGAGGACTATCGACGACACGAAGGACAAATAAAAAATAAAATAAATAAATAACAAAAAAAAAAGAAGAAGAAGAAGAAGAAGGAAAGAAAAGAACGAGAAAGAGCGCGATACGAACGAACGTAAAAATAGGGCATCAAAAACTAAAAAAAAAAAAAAAGGAAAAAAGAACTATAAGAGAGAGAGAGAGAGAGAGAGAGAGAGAGAGAGAGAGAGAGAGAGAGAGACGAGTAAAAAATGGCGTCGATCGTAAAGTATAATACATAGAAAAATTCCACGCGTGATCAAATGACACGTATGATACGAACGAAAGGGGAAAGCAAAAGAGAGAGAGAGAGAGAGAGAGAGAGGCTGAGAAGAAAAAAGAAAATAAAAACAGAAAAAAGAGGGAATGAAAAAAAGGGGAGAAAAAGAAGTGAGAGAGAGAGAGAGAGAGAGAGAGAGAGAGAGAGAGAGAGAAGACTCAAGGCTGTGGTCTGTCATCCCTGAAAAGTAAAGTTTATCCGGGAAGCGAGAAGTATCCGAGCGTAAGTGGAAAGGGGAAATAAGAGAGGGAGGGGGAGAGAGATAGATAGATAGAAAGAGTGAGAGAGAGAGAGAGAGAGAGAGAGAGAGAGAGAGAGACAGAGAGAGAGGAGAAAGAGGTTTACGCGCAAGCGTGTTACGATGCTGGGGTGCATACATAAGGTGCGGCCCGTTCTCGGTGTCCCCTTACAGATTTCTATGCAACTATAATTAGGTAACCGACACCATACCCCATCCTACAGGAATCCCTGTTAGCCGTTAAGCTATGTCTCTCTCTCTCTCTCTCTCTCTCACTCTCTCTTTCTCTCTCTTACTCCGCAGAAAGTGGCGCGAATATTTTTGGCCGAAGAAATGGCCGAAAATAAAACTTTTGCCATCTTCTCTTAGGTGAGTTTATACTCGTCCTAAAGCACGTTCCGGGTCTGTTTCTCTTTCAGGTTTCGAATGCCTTTCTCCCCCAAACCAACAGAACTCAACCCAACCCAAAAAAAATCCATCCTCCCATCCTCCCTACCCTCCTACCCTCCTACCTATCTACCTACCTACCTACCTACAGTTCACGGGGTTCGATATCCAATGGTTCAATATCATGGCGAATGAGATTCGCGATCGATCGGCTTTCTTTCCTTTTTTTTTTTTATTTCTTCTCTCTCGTACCTCCCCCCTCCGCCCGTCCCTAGCCGCCTCATTAATACGCAAATTGAATTGTGCGCGATTATGGGAAAGAAATTTTGTTGTTCTTTTCTGTTTTTCTTTTTCTCTTTTTTTTTTTTTTTTTTTGGTTTAATAATAATCCGTCAATAATTGATTATCAAAGGATAAAAGATATGATGTTTGAGGATAAAAGTGAGGTTAACTAGGATTGAATTGTACGGTCGGTAACGGTGGTAACTGTTTTATCCGATGATCGAAAATTTTCATAAAGATCAGTGACGAATTTATTATTATTATTATTATTATTATTATTATTATTGTTATTGTTATTGTTATTTTTTATTTTTCGTTCGTAATCATTGAAAATTAAAAAAAATTCGTGAGCATCGTAGTTATCATTTTGACACGTACGAAAAATGCAAAAACGAATAGAAATCACGATTAAAAAAAAAAAAACGTAAAATAAAACAAAACAAATAAATAAATAAATAAATAAATAAACAAACGAACTAATGAAAATTCTACGAGTATATATTCGTTTAATGCACGTCCCTCGGAATAATTAGATGAGTGAAAAAAAAAAAAAAAAAAGAAAAAGAAGAGAGAAAGAAAATGAAAAAATTATACGTCGAGGGAATATCCTCGAAATATTTCCCGCAAATCGTGCGAATTTTTTTTCTTTTATCTTTAACTTTTTTTCCTTTTTTCCACGCGGATAACGCGTAACCAATATTCACGATCCAGTAGTATCACCGACGATCTTTTTATTATTATTATCATTATTTTTATTTTTATTTTTATTTTTATTATTATTATTATTATTATTATTAATATTATTATTACCATTATAATTAATTCCATTTTTTTTCCTTCCTCCTTTGAATTTAAATTACTCATTTAACCGCGTAATTAGCACGTTGAGTGGTATATATATACAATATATGCGCATAGGCACATATGTACACACACACACACACACAAAGATATATAGATAGATAGATAGATAGAGAGAGAGAGAGTGAGAGAGAGAGAGAGTGAGAGAGAGAGAGAGAGAGAGAGAGAGTATATCTTGACATTGGTGCAATTAATAAAGCATGGTTCGATGTCCCAAGACCGTAAGTCACAACTCTTTGGCATTTCTCATTCATGTAACACCATCCAGCACCAGCTAATGAGGTTAATTAATTTGTAAGCTTCGAGATGTAAATACTCACGATGCGATTTACTACGAGAGGAAGTGGAAGAGAAAACGTGAAGCGTGAACGCTTTACGTTTTCTACGAATGGAATAGAAGCTTAACGCTCTCTCTCTCTCTCTCTCTCTCTCTCTCTCTCTCTCTCTCTCTCTCTTTTTTCCCACTTTTAATTCCTTTGATCCCTTATCGTACTTTTGTTCGAAGAGCGAAGTGATTTCATTCATAAAAAATTTGTACGTCCTTATCTCGATTTTTTTTTCTTTTTCTTTTTTTTTTCTTTTTCTTTTTTTTTTCTTTTTTTTTTTTCCATTCTCGTAACAAACCCGAGCGTACGCGGAGAAGTTTTTATATTGACGTTACGTATTATTGGTATTATCTAAGAATATAAATTTTTTCAATCTCATTTTTTTTCCTTCCTTCCTTCCTTCCTTCCTTCCTTCCTTCCTTCCTTACATATTTTCTTTTGTACTTTTCTCGCTTCTTTTTTTAATTTTATACAACGAATTATCGATCATGTTGATCGTAAAGATACGTAAATATAAGTGCAATATATGTTCGCTTTATTATTAGCTATCGTTTATCTTGGAAATTATCGGGTTCTCTCTCTCTCTCTCTCTCACTCTCATTTTTTTTCTTTTTTTTTTTTGGTTTTTAATAAAATAGAAGAGGAAGAAAGTTTAGGAAAGTTTTCAATGTCGACTTACGATCTATTTTCTTAAACGACAATACCCGTAACTAATGAAATCTATTTTCTTTTTTTTTTTTCCTTTCTCTCTATCTTTCTTTTTATATTGGAATTTTTCAGTCCAACAACGTTTAATTTTCAAAATTTATCTGTATCTAAGCGGAGATATAATATCTTTTATGTCACTTTTTATCGTATTACTAGAATATAATATATTATTTTAATTTGTCTTTTTTCTTTCTCTCCAATTCTTTACGTAAAAGCACAAATCATTTTCAATGAAAAAAATCCTGTATAATAATAATAATGATGATGATGATAATAATAATAATAATAATAATAATAGTAGTGCTAATATCCAATATATTTATAATTTCTATTAGAAATGTTAGCATTTTAATTAAAAATACAAAAAGCAAATGTTCCAAAAATACAATGACATATAATAATGATAATAATGATAATGGTAATAATACGCGATGTATAATAATAAATTATTATAAATATATTGATTATAATTATCAAGATTATATGCTCACACACACTTTATACATTATACGTATACTATATACATTGTATATGATCTAACGAACAAACTTATAATTAATTTATTATTATGATTTCGTTTAATACGAATAATTAAGGAAATATAAAAATGTGAAATGCATTTCGTTATTACACGCGACAACTCAGTTGTGAAAGCTCTGATATGAATATACTTAAGTACATAGAACGTTATTTCAAAGGGTACAGGACAAGTGCGTGTTACCGAGAAATACTCATGGGTTTTCCTTGGCAAGCAACGAACGCATGCTCGTTAAATCAACGTATTATATTTATATATGTATGTATGTATGTATGTATGTATGTATGTATGTATGTATGAACGTAGGTACGTACGTACGCACGTATGTTGTAAATACTCCATTTAATGCAACCGAGTGTACACGCATGTACATATGTAAGTATTTACTCACTTACATAGACGATTTGAAATTTCCAAAGAAGATTTATTTTAAAGAATGACAAAATGCTAAGTCTCGATAGTAACTCAATTAATTTGATACTAAATAATTATTTTATAAAAATCGGTATAAAAATTTGTTTTGTTATTATTATTATTATTATTATTATTATTATTATTATTATTATTATATATTTTATTTTTTTATTATTGAATAAAATTATCATATTTTTTTATTGTATATATATATATGTGTGTGTGTGTGTTGTATGTATACGTATGTATGTATGTATGTAATTTTAATATTATATATTATTATATTATCATTATTACATATGTTACATTTACTTTTACATATAATTTTAATATTATATTGCTATTATATTTTTAATTTTTCATATTATACGCTTGCACACACACATACAAACAATTCTATTATTGCATAATTACATTATATTCATTTGTCATATAACAAGTATATATAATTTCAATATTACATTATCATAATATTTGTTCCACTTTATTTCCATATGACATATAATCTCATTATTATCTGATTATTAATATACTTTGACTTTAAATAATTACACGGACATTAATTCTCCAAAGTAGTAAAGTGAAAGAGAAAAATGTCGAAAGTAAAAAAAAAAAATAAATAAATAAATAAAAAATAAAAATAAAAAAGAATAAAAATTGCTTTGTATAACCGCGTGGAATTCTTTTCGTTTTTTTTTCTTTTTTTTTTTTTTTTTTTTTTCAAAATAGATCGGATTTATTACGACCACTTTATCTTCCATCCATTTCTTTATCTTATTCTTTTCTTTCGACCTTTTAAATCAATGCGACATTTAGCAACATCAACGACTTAACCCTACTTTATAAGATAATCCGTAAGATGATCACCAGCTGTCATGTACTATTCTACGCCTAACTCTCGTGCCTTTCAGTTGGACCATTGAAGCCCGGGACAATTTATCTTGGCTTCCGCTAAACAATATTAATCACCAAAGGAATTCCATACTGAATGGAACGCGTTGGTTAGAAAATATAATGAAGATAAGAGTTTACAGGCTCTACCACGTGCATGCGCGCGCGCGCGCGCGCGTGTTATATATATTTTTTTCTCTTTTTTCTACTTGGTTTTCATTTTCTCTTCTCTTTCGTTTTGTTTCTTCGTTGCCTGGAATTTCGATCCTAAATTTGCTCGAAGGAATAAAAAAGAAGAAAAAGTGAATAAAAATGAAAAACAATCGAAATGAATTTTCCATGGATTTATAAGGGGGGGGGGGGAGAGGAGAGGGGGGAGATGGCTGCGAGGATCTTCGTAATGGCGACAATACTTCGGGTAACGTGATAGAGTTGAAAATGGATTTAAAGGGGGAGGGGAGAAAAGGAAAGAAAAAACAAACAAACAAACAAACAAACAAACAAACAAGTAAACAAAAGACGGACGACCCAACTATTCGAGAGAGTGAGAGAAAGGGACATTTTGTCACTGATCGGACAGATAAGAAGAACGATACGATTGAATTCGATGCGTTTAAAGGGTGAAGGGGGGAGGAAGAGGGGGAAAAAGAGGGAACAAAATGGCCGTTCGAATTTTCGGGATAAAGGTATAATCGTCCAGGCAAACGTTCGCGTACCTTTAATCGCGCCAATATAATAAATCGTACGAAAGAAGAAAAAAGATAGGAAAAATTAGGCTTATTTATAAATACCAAAATGGCCGCTCGAATATCGCGATAACACTAACACACATCGGTTAACATATGTTCGACGAGTTGAGTGAGGGCAAAGTACGCAAGTACAAAAGGTATCATCGAAAGTTTGTTGATACGAATTTCAAAAATAACCATCCGCTTCTCTCGTTTGAAAGAGAGAGTGAGAGAGAGAGAGAGAGAGAGAGAGAGAGAGAGAGAGAGAACGTGTGTGTGTGAGAGAGTAATTTAAAAAAAAGGGGGGGGGCGAGTAGGAAAGGAAGAAAAGAAGAAGAAGAGGAAGCAAAATAAACGAAAAAGAAAAGAAAAACAGCGAGGGAGAGTAAAAAAAAAAATTGAAAAATTGAAACGAGAAGAGGAGAAGAAGGGAAGGAAAGAAAGAAAAAGAAAGGGGTAAAGAGAAAGGAGAAAAGAAAGAAAAAAAGGAAATAAAGAGAGAGAGAGAGAGAGAGAGAGAGAGAGAGAGAGAGAGAGAGAGAGAGAGAGAGAGAGAGAGAGAGAGAAAGGTAAAGGAATGGAAAGGAAAAGAGCAAACGGTCTCTAACGGTCTACCAACGACATCTGCATATTCTATTTAAATCATCGAGAAATGCAGAAATCATGCGAAATCCGGTACAGTCACTTCTAAAAGGTTATATATTCACGAAAGCCAAGATATATTATTCGAGACCGTAATAGGTCTGTAAGATTTAACGAGATGTGTTCTGGTATTACCACCGCCGGTATTACCGGCGACGTATTACGAAACAGCGAGCATCCAACGATCTAAAAATATCTCCAAGATATTCCAGGCGAAGTTCGTTTCTCAAATGCGATCCCTAAGCTCAAGGAACGCGCGAGAGTCCCTCGGGCAAAGGTCGGACACCATCAAAACCACCCCGCAATATATATACATACATATATATATATATATACACACAATATATAGTTTGTTAGTATATATAACTAGTAATACTAAATTAATTATATACTGATATTTATTAATGGCAATAGAAAATATATTGAATAGGAAATATATTGAATATTTTAATATAAAGTATTAAAATTAAAAAAAAAATGAATATATATAAAACAAAGAAAATATATATATATAATAAAGATATATTAATATATATACTACATATGTAAATAGTGGTAGTATAACTATGAACATATTATATATATATATTATATATTAAATATTATATATTATATATTATAAATTATTTATACAGTACAACTATACTACGAATAAATATCTATATTCATATTATACTACATATACTATATAAAATATTGTTTATTAATATATACGTTTATTGCTATATAAAACAAAGAAAATATATCCTAAAATATATATAATTCTCCTTTTGTCAAATAATAATATTAATAATAATAATAATAGTAATAATAATAATAATAGTAATAATAATAATAATAATAATAATAATAATAATAATAATAATAATAATAACAACAATATATAATATATATATGTATATAACAATAAAATAAATATATGTATATATGTAATATATATATATATATATATATATATATATATATATATATATATAACATATATGTATATAACAAATAACTTCATACACAAAAAAAAGAGCGAGAGAGATAGAGAGCGAGAGAGCGAGAGAGAAGGAAAATATTAAAGACCCTAGAAAATAGATCGATCGATCGAACGATCGATCGATCGAATCGCGGATTCGATCATCGACGAAACGATTCTAGCAACATCACTTGGGATCCTATAGGCTTGCGCATGCGCACCCGCGAATGGCCGGTCGAGCCGGATGAGAAGCCGAGCCGAACATAGCCGAGGCGCGAGAGAGGGTGAACGACCGCACGAGAATTGATATTCCCAGCATTCCAGAGAACGATGAAGATGACCGAGTGCGCTCGCGAGACCATTACCGGTCCATGTTTCCCGTCATCGTCGTCATCATCACCATCATCAACAACATCATCATCATCATCATCATAATCATCATCGTCGTCGTCGTCGTTGTCGTCGTCATCGCCATCATTATCGCCATCATCGTCGCCATCATTATCGTCATCATCGTCGCCATCATTATCGTCATCATCGTCGCCATTATCATCGTTATCATCGACGCTATCATTATCATGATCGTCAACTTCGTCATCGTCGTTATCATGATCGTCAACTTCGTCATCGTCGTTATCATTCTCCTCACCATCGTCGTCTAATCATTATCATGATCATCGTCATCATTATCATCATCGTCATAATTATAATCATAATCATCATCTTCGTCATCATCATAGTCATCGTCGTTATAATCATAATCACAATCATAATCTTAATCATCATCATCATCATCGTCATCGTCATCGTCATAGTCGTCGTCGTCGTCGTCATTATTATTATTAACGTAACTTTTTCTTTTTCGATTGTTCATTGATCAATTTTTATACGAGTTTTGACCAATCGCGATCATCGTCGATCTTAAATATATTAATGAACGAAAATAATTTTCATGCTGTCGATTGATCAGAATTTTTATCTCGCTTGATAGTTCGAATAAATGTATTCATGTTTTCAACAATAATCGGATTGATAATAATGAAATAGAGAATAGAGAATATTTTGATTGATTTATGTATCTAACGTCGACTACTGTCAAACGCATTTTACACGAGACGATAAATCAACTCGAGGATGAATCATTATGCAGTGTAATTGTTTTATATAATCTTTGTTATACTTTATAACATACAAAATATATATATGTATATGTATATATATATATATATAATACACGTATATAAAAAGTATTATATTATATCTTAATACAGTTACGTATATTGTTATATGTATGTAAATATTATAATTTTAATAAGCAATATATATATATATATATATATATTTGTATATTATTTTAATATAATAATATTTATTATATATATATGTGTGTGTATATAAAATTTATATAATATTACTTATTAAAATTATAGTACATACGATAATATATGCATTCGTGTTAAAATATGATATAATATACGTATACGTTTTTTTCTTTTTTTTTTCTTCCAAAAAATGTCACTCCTATTGAAAATATGATACATCATATATCACTATAAAGGAATGTATTGTATCACGTAAAATATGTAATAAATCTATTTCATCAATATTCCATGATATCCCTATAAAATCTCTTTTGAAATCACTCTTTTCATACGTTCTCGTATAAAAGCCATTAAAAAAAAAAAAAAAAAAAAGAAAAAAGAGTAAAAGAAAGAGAGAGAGAGAGAGAGAGAGTGAGTGAGTGAAAAAGATAAACGATACATTACGAAAGTCCACGTCACGTTCCCAATTACGAGCGTTTAACGGACTAATTAATTTAACACGCGCAAGTGACTCGCGAACGAGTCATTGCTATTGTTCCTTTGTTCGCTTATTGATTCTCTCTCTCTCTCTCTCTCTCTCACACACCCCTCATCTTACAATATCTTTTCGAAGGAATAACAAAACGATTATAATAAAAACGAAAGAACAAACAAAAAAAAACATAAGACGAAGAGAAAACGAACGAGCTTGCATCGCAATTCCAATAATAATCTCGATTTTTCGCATCGAGACATATCGATCTAATCGTGTTTGAGATTTTTCTCTTGATCGTGCATTTTTTTTTTTTATTTTTATTAATTTTTTTATTTCTTCCTCTTTTCGACGGACTAACATTTCTTCCGAAATGATCATTCATTTTCGGGTGGTTTTATTCCTTTCTGTCTCCATATTTATTCATATCATTTCTAAAAGTTTACAATGAGTGATTATTAATAGTACGACTGTCATGCGACTCGAGGATGACCGGAAAACCCACGACTTTGCCAATTTTATTTAAAAACCATCGCAATATTTATTTACGCATACAGAAAACGTCGCGTAACGAAAAGACCGCAGTCATCGCTCGTAATAAGAATTTGATTTTATTGTGTAACGAAACAAAAATAAAAAATAAATATATAAATAAATAAATAAATAAATAAAAACGATCACGGCGGATCTAATGGCGATTTTATCTTCAAACTTTTGCGTTAACTTTGATTATGATGAAACAAATTGAATGAAAAAAAAAAAAAAAGAAAAAGAATCGTCTAACGATCGAATTTAAACGATACGATTTAGTCAACGAAATCGATGTGAAAGAAATAGCGTTGAATCATTAATTCGTTAAATGACGGGAATCTAAGAAATGTAAAGATTAGTATCGGAGTTTAGTATTAGTTGGAGTTTGCGTTAAAACAAATTTGTTTTTTTTTTTACACACAAAAATCACACGGACAAAATTTCAATACGGATTATTCGGTACGACGTTAATTAGGATCAATTAGGATTAGGATTATTGAGATTTTATATTGTTTGTACGAGTCTAAATCGATTACGATTAATATTTTTCAAAATGAAGAAGATGAAAAAGAAGATGAAGATGAAGATGAAGATGATAAAGAAGAGGATGATGAAGAGACCAAAAGAAAAGAAAAATCGTACGGCTTAAATAATTAAAATAATAAAAATCGAACAAAAACAAGAAAAAATAAAACAAGATTAAAAGAAATAAATAATAAAACGAGGAGAAGGCAAGATCTCGGTTGAGATCTATCTGAATATTTTTCAAAAAACATATGTATGTCAAATATTAAACAGTATCCCTTAGAAAAGCGTTGTGTCGATCGGTCGAGTTAATCAATCAAATTCGTCGGAAGGAAAGTTCATTATTGGGATTATAGTATGGTTAACGATTGGAAACGTTACGTCAAAATGGCGATTGTCTCATTAAAATGGCAGGTCTCTAAATCATTTTGATGATAACGATCGTGTAAACCGAAGTACGATGGGTCGGTCCCGTTGGCTCCCGGAATTAGTTAAGCATTCGTTCGTACAAAAGTGAATATGGATGTGAAATAGATGGATGGATGAAGACAGAGAGAGAGAGAGAGAGAGAAAGAGAGAGACTTTCTCATAGAAACCGCATGAGTATCGATCGAGTTCTCTATTCGTTTCCGTGTAATCTATAAATATTATTATATCTCGTTGATCGATCAATCGAAATCACCTAAGAAGATAGAATTACACTCTTTCGTATTCTTTACCTCAAATTTATATATATATATATATATGTATGCATGTATGTATATGTATGTATTATATATTATATATTATATAAAATATATAATACGTGTTATATATTATTTATATATTATATTATATATATCTACGTAAGTATGTATGTATGTAAGTATGTATGTATGTATTTATTTATTTATGTACACGCGTGTTCGTGTATATGTATGTATGTATATAGATATATATATATATATACATGTATTATATATTATATATTATATAAAATAATATATAACAATATATGTTACATATTATTTATTATATTATTTATGTATTATATTATATATATCTACGTAAGAGTGTATGTATTTATTTATTTATTTATTTATGTACACGCGCGTTGGTGTATATCGTTGTATGGTTGAAGAGACAGAAAGAGAGAGAGAGAGAGAGAGAGAGAGAGAGAGAGAGAGAGAGAGAGAGAGAGAGAGAGAGAGAATGAGAAAAAGAAAAAAAGAGGTTTGAAAGAAAGGAATGCAACTCGTTCCGAGAAAAATCGCGTGCATCAAAGCGAAACGAAGACGCGTTGCATCGAGAATGGAATTAACGAGCTGAATTACGGTTCGTGAGAAGGAAAGAATTTCGTGGAGGAGGAAAGTAAATCTCAAGAACGAAGAGAGAGAGAGAGAGAGAGAGAGAGAGAGAGAGAGAGAGAGAACGTGCGAAAGAATTTCTTTTTGATTCGAATGAACGAAGGAACGAACGTGCTTTATTATTATTATTATTATTATTATTATTATTATTATTATTTTCTTCCCATATTATTTTTTAATTTTTTATTTATTTATATTCTTTTTTTTCCTTTTAGCGTAACGTAAATTGTAATATTACAAATTTGTCAGAGGACGTTTATGTCGGAGATTACTTCAATCGTCTGTCTATATGATAAGTTGAATATTTATTTATTTATCTATTTATTTATTTATTTATGCATTTATTCGTTTCCCTTTCGTATTATCTTCGCGTCATGAATAAATGTCGTCGTTAGAAATTATCAAAAGTTTCGATATACGCTTACATTTCATTTGTTTTTTTTTTTTTAATATGTAATTAAATATATATTTTCTTTTTGTAAGTATAAAAAATAATTAAATAAAAATATGAATGTATATTATACAGATATATATATATATATATATATATATATATATATATATATATATATAACTACAATATTTGATATAATTAAATTATTAATATATTAAAATGAGTAAAATACTATAATTATATTGATTATTATTATTATTATTATTACTATTATTATTATTTTTATTATTACCATTATTAATTAATTATGCATTTATTATTATATATATATATATATATATATATATATATATATATATATAAGTATATACACATTCAATTCATGTGTATATACATTCCCCTTTCTTCGATAAAGATAACGTGGATAGATAGAGATAGAAAAGGTAAGGTAGGGGAGGGAGGGAGGGTAGAAGAGGTGTAGTGGTGATGTTTACAAAGAGATATTTTTAACTTATAAGTTATATATGTATGTGTATATATATATATATATATATATATAACGTTTGGATAAATGGAACTCGTTAGAGAAAGTATATTCATATTATCTGTTAGAAAAGCGATTACCAATTCGTTCGGATGCAGTAAATAACGAAAGAGAATTGAGGGTGAATGCATATATACATACATAAATATATATATATATATATATATATATATATATATATATCGTGGATTTATTATCGATAATTCGTGGCTTTAGGTTCTTACGTGAACACATCCGGTTATATTGGATATTTATAAGTTTTGTTGGTACGACATAGATTCATAGTAGATAGAACTGGGATAAGAAAAGATTAGAATTGATGGGTAGAAAATTTTCATCGTTGGTCAAAGAGAACTGAGTAGAAGTTGGTCAACTCGCGACTCGTGATAATGATGATGATGATGATGATGATGATGATGATGATGACGGATCGATTAACTCGTTACATTAGTTAGAAGTGATCGAGTTGTTCGAACGTTCTTATTGCATATGAAAGCTTATAATGTTAGTTAGAAAAGCGCTTAGATTGAGAATACTATTACATCTTTGCGAAAGTCGGAATATAATCGATTCGTTCTAATTCGTTCTAATTCGAGTTTAGTCCTACTGTCCGGCGTAAAGTTTTTTTTCTTTCTTTCTTTCTTTCCTTTTTTTTTTTTTTTAAATCTTACATAAATTACGCACGTATGTAGAGTGTGTATGACGGATACGTATACGGGGTGTCGCGTTTATCACGAATAACTTTGAATATCTCGCGAGGAGATCAAACCTACCAAGAAAAAAAAAAAAAAAAAAAAAATAAGGATAATTTTTTTTCTTACTCTGTTGTGAAAAAAAATAAAAAAAGAAAGAAAAGAAAAAAAACGCATCATTCGGCCTATTATATAATCGATTTTTATACTAATATTTATTTTTTTTCCTCGGATATTTTTTATATAAACAAATACTTTTTTAAATATAACATTTGTTAAATTATAATACGTAAGGTATTATTAAAAGATATTAAATAAATGTATTAATTCGCGTATATAAATTTGATATCAAAATTAATCTTCGGATACATCGGCGATAATTATACCGTAAGAATCTGTAAAAGAAAAAAGGAAGAAATAAAATAAAATAAATGAAAAGAGAAAGAGAAAAATATTTTCTTATTTTCTCGTTAAATTGAGTACTTAGCGAGATATCTCAATTATTCGAGATAAACGGGACACCCTGTACACATCTCCATTAGCAACAACTATAGAGTACTATCATTACTATAACACGTCGTGAAAACTCTTTCCGGGATGGATATACGAACTATGTAAGCGTGTTAGAAAAACGTTTGACGAAGTAGCACAACGACTCTACTCTAAACCGCTTTTCCGAACACCAGTAGCATATATATATATATATATATATATATATATATATATATATATATATATATATGTTTTCTGAATTGAAAAAGAAGATGCTATCTAATCGTTCTAATCGCACGACAGTATTTCAATTAATTGCGCTTCCGGGATACTTAGGTACATGATTAGAGTTATTATTTTTCTTTTTTATCTGAATTTTTTACTTTTCATTTTATAATTATAATAATAATACATCTTAAGATTAATTATATATATATATATATATATATATATATATATATAAATAAATATAGATATATAAGATCCGAAAAGAGATTCAATTATTAAAATTGTCATTCTCTCCAAATATCATTCATGTTTTCATTTATGAAAAAGAAAAAAAAAAAAGAACCATTGATCTAAAAACGCCATAAAGAAGAAACCTTCAACTTTCTTCCATCAGGAACGTAAAACTATCTATCACCCTCACCCCTCACCTCGTCCCCCATCTCTCCCACAGAAGTAATTAAACTGGTCTTATTTTATTAAAAAAAAAAAAAAAAAAAAAAAACAACCGATAATAACGATAATAAAAATAGAATAAATACTGAAAAATAGAAGAAAGAGAAGAGAGAGAGAGAGAGAGAGAGAAAGAGAGAGAGAGAGAGGGAGAGAGAACATAAACCGAAGTATTTCATTGGTTCCTCGAGGCGACGAATCAAATCTCGTCTTTTCTTTTCAGCAATAATTTTTAAGTACTATAAAAAGAACAGGTTAGAAAAAGTAGAACAATATTCGTAGTCGAACGATTTTATAACTTCGATTTCTACACACATACACACACACACACACACACACACACACACACACACACACACACACACACACACACAAAAGAAGTTAAAAATAAATATACGTACGTGGATACATTCACACACGCGCGCGCGCGCGCATGATATATTTACATATTTAAATATGTATACACAGTATGTATACATAATATGTACATACGATATTTTACGTATATATCTAATCACGTATGGATAGCGTGGGAACGAGTCGAGAGAATGATCGTTACGAATTCGTTTACCCTCCTTCCCCCACCCTCGTCGCTATCGCCACCACTACCACTAGCAACACCCAATCCTCACCCCCCCCCCCTCTCTCTCTCTCTCTCGCTATCTCTTCGGTCCATAGCTCTTACTAATTCGTGTTATCACGAGGACGCTCGTTATTTATTCTTTTATAATCATATTTTTTTTTCTCTTCTCTCCCCCCTTTGCCCTTTTCACGTTCCTCATAATCCCTATATTGCCCTATCCTCAGAGCCCTAATAAGGTGGTTCCGCTTCTCTTTTCTCATTTTCCTTCTTTCGTTTTGCTTGTTTCGCGTCAAATTTTTGTTCTTCTCTTTTTCTTCCGCTTGTTTCGCGTCAAATTTTTTTTCTTCGTTCTTCTCTCTCTCTCTCTCTCTCTCTCTCTCTCTCTCTCTCTCTCTCTCTCTCTCTCTCTCTCACTTTTTTAATTTTTCTACTCCGTCAGAGTCGTCGGCCGTCACATTTAAATGTACCATAAATCCATAGGGTGTATAAATCCTCAAAAGGCATGCTCGGAGACGTCTGTGAACGTTTTTTTCTGCTT
>OU964962.1:9217751-9235251 GCA_918808275.2 Dolichovespula sylvestris | reverse complement strand
TTAGCATTCTTCCTTTTGTTTTTTTTTCTTCTAAATTTTGTTTTTCAATTCGTATATAAGATAATACAAAGTCCAATATTTATCCGTCGCTCCAATCCGATGTTTTTTTTTTTTTTTTTTTTATTGAAAATAATTGACATAACTATCGAATAAATTTAACGTACGAACGTTAATCGATTTATCGTTAGATGATCGTTCATTTGTGCCTTTGAAAATGATCGATCGAAATGCTTAAGCTGAACACCGTCTCTACCACCCTTCGACAATTTATTCGTAAAATCGACAGTAAAGAAAAGAAAAAAGAAGAAAAAGAAAAAAAAAAAGGAAATGAACAAAAACAAAAACAAAAAGGAAGAAATAATGGCGACTATACGGATGGAGTGGCACGAACTATCACAGTTGATCGTCGACGTTTATAAAGTGGAAAAACCAACTGGAACGGAAAAAGAGATGCCGTGAAAAGCGTACCTTTTTAAAGCCACCAACAAAGAAGACACTTTTATATAAGATACCTCTCTTTGTATGTACCTTAAGAAGGTCTTCACATCGATGAAAAGGAAAAAAAGAGAAAGATAGATATAGAGTTTTACAAAACGTCAACATTTTCATCGAATTTATAATAAAACACGTACGTGAACGTATATCTTTTAAATTTCAATTACACTGTTAAATAAATTGATTAGATAAAATTGTCTACGATTGTATGATCTATTGGAAATATGTAATAAATCATGAATAATACGTAGAGACATACACGATATATTTAGATTGCGATAGTACATATAGAACAATTTTATACATACGTGTGTGTGTATATATATATATATATATATATATATATACAAATTTTTATTTGCTTATAAAAATTGTGGAAATTGTTTTTTCGATCGCGATCGAATAAAATTGAAAAGAATCGAAAATTTTTGAACTGAACGATTGAAAAAAAAGAAACTGGAGTTGAATTGAATTTCGAAAAAAAAAAAACGTCCCCCTGGATTAAATTTCTAGAGAAAAATTACAAGAAAAAATAAAAATAAACGAATTGGATCGAATTGAAGTGAACAAAAATTGAACTGAACCGAACAACTTGTTTTTCACTCTACTCAAAAAAAGGAGAAACGAAAAAATCGATAAAAGAAATAACAACAAATTAAAAAAAATAAATAAATAAATAAATAAAAATAATTTCCAATTGATCGTCGAAATCAAATTATTTTTATAAATGGAAGACATGCCACTTGGTATAAGATAAGGTGCGGGTTTGAGTGTGCATCTAGTTCGCAAGTATGCAACCATTCTGGCTAGTCCGATAAGTATGCGTTGCTTCGGAAGAATGCGTTGCATACGGACAACATACATACATATGTTAGACACGTGCACATCAGAGTGCAACAAGAACGCAGAGAGACCGTTCCACATGTAGATACGGGAACCCAGCCAAACGAGTACATATATGCGTTGGCCTTAACTAGCGATGGAGTTAAACTGAATCGTGTTCAGAAAAAATATATATATAATTATATAAATATATATATATATATATATATATATATATATTACATTCCAAGATAAAGCATATAACTAAATAATTTCTTATTATATCAAAAAAAAAAAAAAGGAAGAAAAAAATCATCAGTGTAAAACGTTTCTATTTCCGTTTCGAAATAAACTTCGAAAGAAAAAAAAAAAAAAAGAAAAAAGAAGAAAGAAAAAAAGAGAGGAAGACGGAAGAAAAGAAAAAGAAAAAGAAAAAGAAAGAGAAAAGGAAGATGTCGTTACAAATAGAAACAAATTTTGCTACGAGAGAGATGTTTGATCCCATCGCTGGGTAAG
This sequence comes from Dolichovespula sylvestris, assembly GCA_918808275.2. Classification (NCBI taxonomy): domain Eukaryota; kingdom Metazoa; phylum Arthropoda; class Insecta; order Hymenoptera; family Vespidae; genus Dolichovespula; species Dolichovespula sylvestris. The sequence goes on along the minus strand of OU964962.1, from coordinate 9,233,418 downwards.
AAAAGCAAAAATAAACATGAAATAAAAATAAAATAAAAATAAAATAAAAAAAAAGAAAATTAAATTTAAAAAAAAAAAAAAAATAAAGAAAATAAAAACGGCTGGAAAATACCAAGGAAATAATATAGAGTCCTACTACATATTGAAAATGGCTACTCAAATTCTAAAGAAGACACTTGCGGTATTCGAGAGCTTAAAATAAAACGAACGTTCGTATCTCGTCTCTAAAATCGATGCATTCCCGAGTAACTATAGAACACAGGGAATTTTCTCTCTCTCTCTCTCTCTCCTTCTCTCTTTCTTTATTCTGACAAATTGCACCTGCTTTTCTCTCGGCGTCATCGAAGAATACCACCGGGATTTAAAGATCCACCAATAACGCCAACTCTCTCTCTCTCTCTCTCTCTCTCTCTCTCTCTCTCTCTCTCTCTCTCTCTCTCTCTGCGTGTGTGCATGTATCGTCTAAATTTATGCACGATGGATGCAATAAAGCGTTACCATCGCGCATCGCAATTTTATGCGATCCACCATTGGAGAGATTGTGAATAAATGCGGCTACTGCGTCTCTCTCTCTCTCTCTCCTTCTCTCTCTCTCTCTCTCCCTTTCTCATTGGATTTGAACGAGTGCCAGAAACCTTACGGCGATATCTTTGAAAGGCTTAAAGGCGCGAAAATCAGCATTTACCGGAACCCTACCGAGGTCCGCCATCTTCAAGTGCCGTCTTCCTTCTGAAATTCTGCAACATCGGATACAAGAACCATCCTTTACTCCCCCCCTCCCCCTTTACCCCCCATCTAACTTCTCTTCATTGCGACGTAACGTGACGTAAGCAGTTCCTCTATATTTCTCTCTTCTTTCTTTCTTTCTTTCTTTCGTCCGAGATAACCTCTCTAGGCTAGGTGTTTACTACATATCAATTTATATATATATATATATATATATATTTATAACTTATATATAAATATTGTTCTTCTCTTGTAAAGAGAACAAAAGACAAAATGATATTCTCGTTGTATTCTTGTCGATGAAAGATTTTTCTTATTCTTCTTCTTTTTCTTAATTTTTAACTTTCATATTATTGTAGGACAAGACATAGTGCCAAAAAATTTTTATGAAATATATATATATATATATTAAATTTATTATTACACATAAATGTATACATTAAAAAGAATATATGTATATATACATAATGTATTTTAGAAAAATTATTCATATATATATATATATATATATATATATATATGTGTGTGTGTGTGTGTGTGTAGATAGATACATAGTTGTGTGTGTATTACAAATTATAACTCCAATGAGTTTTCCATTCGTACGAAACGAAAAATAAAAATAAAAAAAAAAAAGGGAAATGAATTTCTATATTTCCACGGCACCGATCTCAAATCATTATCGATTTTACGCATCCCTGGTATCGATGATACCGCTTTCGCCGTCGATTTGTCGGGAATATCGTGCTCGCAAAAATCGAACGGAAGTATGCCTCATTAAACATTGAAATATAATTATTATTATATGTACGATGTTACGATGCGATTCGTGCGACCGATCAACGACGAATTACGACGAATAATGACGAATAATGACGAACGACAACGAACGTCGACGAACGACGAACGACGACGAACGATGACGAAAGATGACGACGACGAATGACGACGAACCACGACTTTGCACGAAGATCGAGAAAGAAATCGTTATGGCGAATGTAGCACGCGCAAGACGTTCTTCTTCCGTTTTCTTCGTGGACCTAATTCCCGATAAATCTAAACCGCCTGTCCTAAAATTTTCCTTGACTTTCCAATCCTTAGAAACGATATGTGAAATCCGACGAAAGTCATTTTTTTCATTTTTATACATATAATTTATAAAAAAACTTCTAGAACGATTATTTTACTTTATTTGATTTCAACCTTCGAACGAATTCATTAGATTATCGTAGTAAGAATTTTTATTGGAAATTAAAAGTTAATAATTCTTATTGAAAAAATAAAAAAATATATATATGGACTTTTTTTTTATTACAATTAGAAGTTAAATTATTCGAATTAATTTTACGAGACGATAATAATGCACGTATATCATAAGAAACGATTGTTCTAAACAACAACACATTATCGTTCGCGTAATCGCTTATTATTTTATGAACAACAAAACTTTTTACGACGATCATACATACGAATTGATTATGCGCCTAATCACGTAAGCGTAACCAAGTTAATTGTTTCTATTTATTAAACGAAAACAAAAAAGAAAACAAACAAAAAGAAAACGAGCAATAGAAACGAACGAATTGGAACGACGAATAAAATCGAACGATTAAAAAAAAGAAATATGTCATTACGTATATTATACGATCCTAAAAATATTATTTCTCGACGATGATAAATTAACGAGAAACATAAAAAAAAAAAAAGAAAGAAAATAGAAAAAAAAAAGAATAAAATAAAATAATCGTAACAATCGATTATAACAAAGATATTCGCAAATGAAAATTGAATATAATTCAAAACGAAATATTAGGATTAACACATACGATAACTAAGGATCGATAATAAATCGATCAATATCGTTTATTTGATTGATCGTTAACGACCACCAACTTCAATACTATATATATACACATGTATATATATATATATATATATATATATATATATATATACGTGTGTGTGTATATACTTCTATATTACTACAGCAATAATCGTGGCTTTTGCGGTTCTCGTTGGAGAGTTTGCGGTTCGAGAAGGAGTTTAACACACGATGAACAACATTGTTATCAACGACCCTGTTGTTGTACGTGAACGTAACTACAACGATCTATTCCAAGCGAATTCTATTCGAAAGGTGTTCGAGTAAGGTGTAACCAAGTGTGACGAGGTTGGATCGTTGATCTTTCAATACGAGCTAACAACGAAACACAAAATGGTGGAGGTGTTAGAACATTCGACTTGTTTATTTTTGTGATTTTTTTTAAGTACAAAACAAATCAAACTCTTTCCTCCTTTTTTTTTTTTTTTTTTTTTTTTATTATTGGGAAGTTTAATTAACCCTGGTCCTATTGATCTTGCAAAAATTCATAATAGATACTCTTCGTCTAATTATTATTATTATTATTATTATTGTTGTTGTTGTTGTTATTTATTTTTTCTTGTTTTGTTTAATTCGTAGATTAAAAAGTACAATAGATTTATGCAGGTATACTGTAGATGATCTATATATATCGCATCGCAACAATTTATAGATGCAGTCTCTTTCATATATCTCTCTCTTTTAACTCGCTTAATTTTCTTTTTCTTTTTATATAAAATTTGTCGACCCAAAGTATAATAAATTTTTATAACTATAATACGTTAGATGAATGATGATCGATCTTGATATATTCGATATTTAAAAAAAAAAAAAAAAAAGGAAAAAAAAAGTATACGAAATTGAGCGCAAAAAATCGATCGTAAATTATGACGATCAACGTCGTAAAAGAATGAACAATTAAAAAAAAAAATCTATTATACAAACGATTAATAAAAATTCTTTTACGAGAGACAAAATGATGCTTTCTTATTTCTTTTTTTTTTTCTTTCCTTTTCTTTTCTCCCTTTCCTTTAACGAATGAAACATAAACGATTGCTTGGCGTCGTTCGTTTTTGGATCTTCCGTTAAAATTGCGGGGTCGAATGAGTCATCCTAGAGTGTGCAGTGTGTACCAGTTAGGTTTCTGGCACTCGCATTTGGCCGCAACTCGTACGTACCCCCCCCCCCCTCCCTCCCTCCACCTACCCCCTCTCTCTTTCTATCACTCTCATGAATAAAATTCGTTTGACCTCTCTTATCGTTTTATCGATTTTTCCTACAAATTTCTTATTACACTGTTACACATTTAAACACACACACACAATGTATTTATTTATATACAACAATAAAGCGATAAACGATATTCGTACGAACGATTTCGCGACAAAATTTTAATTCCTCTCCCCCCTCCGTCCACCGTAACGTTTTATTTCTTTTCTTTTCTTTTCTCTCTCTCTCTCTTTTTTTTTTTTTATTCGTTTATTCGTCACTTAAAGCCATGAAATATACGACGGGAAATTAATCATCCACGAAACATTTTTACGATTTTATTTGATCAGATTGGTCACAACACGTCCCTCGAACTCTTATTACATATTACACATTTCATACGTTTTGTAACACATTCGGACGTTTATTAAATTTGACAATAAAGCTAACGCATTCAATGCGAACTATTCTCATGAGCTATTCTCATGAGCAAAATTATAATTATATTTCTTTTCTCTTTTTTTTTCTTTTTTTTTCTTTTTTTCTTTTTTTTTTCTTTTTTGTTGAAGCTTAAACTTGCACCGCGATTTTATACAATTACTTCGTAAAGGGCGCGGGGCGCTCGAGAGAACGGAAATAAATAATTCGACGTCAGAAGGATCTGCTAAGAAATTTCTGTGTTTTCCTTGGAACGGGTGTGTTGCATACTCTTAGCGAGAATATCGCGCCAACTTTTACGAAAATACGAAGAAGGAGGCCCGTTGGGTGGGGTGAAAGTAACGAGAGAGAGAGAGAGAGAGAGAGAGAGAGAGAGAGAGAGACGCATAACTTTATTTTAACTTCCTTGGCTATATTATCATTATAAATAATGGAAACGAAATAATACATTTAAAGTATCATGAACATAAATTATCGCTCAACCCCTTCCGTTGTACTTTAATTCTTTTCTTTTTGTTCCTATCTTTTTAACGCTTCAATCCCGTCGGCTCCCCACCCCCCTTTTTTTCTTCGTTTTAATTAAATAACACCTCCATCACTGCCATTCATTTTCTCTACCTTATTATATATATAAATATATATTATTATTATTATTATTATTATTATTATTATTATTATTATTATTATTATTATTATTATTATTATTATCATGTAATTCGTTGCGAAACATATAAGCGCTGTTTCGTTCACATTTTTTTGCATTTTTTTGTTTATATATATATATATATATATATATATATATATATATATATATATATAATATAAGCTTCTTGGAAATAAATAATTCCTTTTTTTTTTTTTTTTTTTTTTTAATTATTTTTGTTGTTTTTTTTTAATTCTTTGCATGGTAGGGATAGAAAAAGATGGAATGTTTAAATTAAATGTAAGAGAGAGAGAGAGACAGAGTGAGAGAGAGAGAGAGAGAGAGAGAGAGAGAGAGAAGCGGACATATATTGGTTTGATCAATAAATAATGTCAGTATTTTCAATATTTTATAAACAAAGTATCTTTTACTGGAACTTATCGAACAGTCGATAAATATGGCATGCATTTGTATTGCAATAGTGCATATAACATATACTATTGCATCGGATTGGCACAATTTCTAATAAGATATACTAATGTGATATTTATTTATATATGATATAATAAAAAATTTCGACTACTTTCATTATTTATTTTTCAACTCAATATCTCTCACTCTTTCTCTCTTTCCCTTCTTTTGTATATGTATATATACACAAATATACATGAGAAAGAAAGAGACAGAGAGAGAGAGAAAGAGAGAGAGACAGATAGATAGACAGAGAGAGAGAGAGAGAGAGAGAGAGAGAGAGAGGGAGAGAGAGAAAAGATAGACGAATCATAAAAAGGAGAAAGAAAGAGATACAAAGAGAAGGAACTACAAACAAACACCCACCCACATACACCCACGCTCGTATATACCCACACACACACACACACACACACACACACACACACACACGACAAAAAGAGAACGATAGATGATATAAAGATGAACGAATAAACGAAAGTTTCTTTTGTAATTTAATATAATCACGGGATAAATATATTTGTATTTCGATCGATAAATAATTACGAACGACTTTCAAATACATACATGCATACATACATACATACATACATACATATATTAATACATACGTATATACATACATATATTAATACATACGTATATACATACATATATTAATACATACGTACATACATACATATATTAATACATACGTACATACATACATATATTAATACATACGTACATACATACATATATTAATACATACGTATATACATACATGTATTAATACATACGTACATACATACATATATTAATTAATACATACGTACGTACATATATGCAAACATACTTCGAACGTATTCGAAATAAAAAGAGTGATAGAGAAAGAGTAGTGTATGAAAGCGTAAGAGAAAGAGAGAGAGAGAGAGAGAGTGAGAGAGAGAGAGGATATACTCGAGAGTGATGTCCCTCGGTTTTGCAGGAGAGAAATAAGCCGGACGCTTTCTACTCCGGCAGGCATCGTGACGAGGAATCGTATCTTCCATGATTTTATCTCGATGATGAATCTTTCCACGCGACCAGACGCTTTCGATTCGCGCGAACGAACGAAAGAACGAACGAACGAACGTAAGAACGTAAGAACGTAAGAACGAACGAACGAACGTGCTAGCGAAGGAATAAGCAACGCGATAGCTCGCGGGAACGAAGATGAAAATAACCGTGTGCTCTACCTCTCTCTCTCTCTCTCTCTCTCTCTTTCTTATGCGATAGAAGTGGACGCCAAGAAAATCTTTGCGTGAAATTCGACGCATTTAAACGTCGTACTAAAGCTTCACGTGCACGGTTCGAGCCAATGGGGAAGTCTTCTTTTCAATTTTATTTATATTAATATAAATAATTATTAATTTAATTTTATTTACATTTTTTTCAATTTATTTTATCCATTTATTTTATTTCTTTTTTTTATCTATCTATCTATCTATTTAGTTATTTTAGTTATTTATTTATTTATTTATTATTTTTTCGTTTATCAAATTCGACACGATATAATCCGATTTCGGATCGTAATTATCGAAATGTTCCGTCGTCCATGGAGTTCGAAGAAAGATTTTTTTTTCTTTTTTTTATTTTTTTGTGTTTCTTCTTCAATAACTACTTTTCGATTCGATACGTTTAATCGATAGAATAATATTCCGATTACACGCGAACGCGTATAAATACGATTTTGAATTTGTTTCTTTATCGATTCTTCTTCTTCTTTTTTTTTTTTTTGTTATCCTAATAGTTTCTGTTACTTTTTTTTTTTGTTTTTTTTTCTTTGTTTTGAAATCGATATTTTAACATTTAATTAATTTCGAATGATTATATTTTTAATCGTCACGTCGTAATTTAACCCTAATATATATCCCCAATTTTTAATACGCATAAGAAAATTTTTGATCGAATCCTATTTCGAGCACAAGTAGTATTCCAACTTCTAAATTGTATTTAAACAAATTCTTTTTTTGTCTTTTTTTTTTTTTTTTTATTATATTTTTTTCTTCCTTTATCTTCTTTTTACCGTAATTCGTATACAATATTAAAAATTCTGATAACATGAAAAAAAAATAAAGAATTTAATAACCCAAGATTATGGATATTAAGACGATTCTATTTTCTAATTTCGTCTTCTTCTATTTCAGTACCAACCTATATTTCAATGAATCATTTCATCGTACATAACCACTGAGTCATACCTCATATAAACACTGTGTGATACGCGCGCGCGCGCGCGCACAAGCACGTATGAAGATTTCATTAGCATAAAAAAAAAAAAAAAAAAAGATAAAAACAGAAAAGAAACAAGAATTTGTAATTCTTCGAATAATAGGATGGGCGTGAAGTAGGTCAGAATATTACCATAAGAATGTAATATCACACGAGATAGAAGTTTCGTAACATATAAAATATTAAAAAAAAAAAAAAGAAAAAAAAAAAATCAATGAATATATATTTTTTTCTTTTTTTTTTTTTTTTAACCATAATATATCTTACACGTACGTGTTGCGACACGCCATAGATTTTTTTTTCTTTTTTTTTTCTTTCTTTCTTTCTTTTTTTATTACGACCTACAACGACGAACACTTTACATGCGTTCGAAAACGGTCGAAGAGCGCTCGAGAAGACGAAGTGCATGCACTTGCTCTGACTCACCCTATATATGATTCCTCGCAGGTACAACCCCCTACCCCCGTTTTGCTTCCGCTCGTTTTCATCATCCGAACAAGAGTACAAGCCGTGCGAGTCATCGCCTAGCTCAAGTTTTAAATATCGTTGTCGAGGCTTTGCCGACCAAATGACTAAATCCAAAAATGCAAATTGCTGACTAATAAATAGCATTTACGTCATCATTTTGCATCTACTCTTTTCTTTTGTTTGTTTTTTTTTCTTTGAAAATTTATCACCCACATGTTTATTATAACAGGGAGTCGCGAAATACATACACGCATATATGAATAGATGTATAAATATTAACTTTCCCTAAAATTTACACACACACACACACACATAAATTTGTTCTCTTTCTCTAATCTCTATATTGTCAATTAGCGATATCGTAATCCACATAGATATAAATATGTGTGTGTCTATATATATATATATTATTATTATTATTATTATTATTATTATTATTATTATTATTATTATTATAATAAGATATTATAAATATATCATATTTTTGAAAATTTATATTGTACTTAATTATTTATAGTAAAAATATTATATTCGTTTTAATAATAATAATAATAATATATATATATATATATATATATATGCATATAAATAATAAATTTATATTAATTAAATTTTGTTTAACATCTCAAAATAATTAATTAAAATCAATCGTTTTCCATAATATTTCAATATTAAATTACGTAATTATGAATAATTATTTAATTTAATAAACAACGTTTTATAGTAAAACAATTGTCATATTTAATTCTTGTTCGCATATAATGTATATATATCTTGTGGTAATTAAATAAATTGATCCTAATCGATATTAACGATGAATATATATATATATATATATATATATACACACACTATTTTATTTGGAGTAAAATGAACAAATTGATTCTAATCAGACTCAAAACGAACGAACCATTGTGAAATATAACGATATTATTCATAGATCGATATTACGAAGTTAAAGATAAACGCATTAAACGTATGATCTACGATCATTTAAAATCTTCGATCTTTCTAATCTCCCTTTTTGACCTTTCTCAAGGTTCCCCGTTTACTCCTCGATATTACGAACGACAGGCAATACGTTTAGAAAAGCCAACGAAGCTAACGCGAAAGGTATTACAGTCTGTTTAAGGTATCCCAATTGGTATCTAGGCGACTCAGAAACCATAGAAAAACTATAATGACATTAGCAAAAGTCTATATCCTTAGTTTTCTAATCTATATTTTGTCACCAAGCGATATTGTAATCCACGCGTATCATAAAATGAATCGTTTGAAAATTCGAACATACGTTTTCGAAATTTTATTCATTTCGATCGTCATTGCATTCTTTCGCATTCTATTTCTATTTTTTTATTTTTTTTTATTTATTTTTTTTTTTGTTTAAATCAAACAAAAAATATTTCGATCGTTAATGGATAGATAATGAAATCGATATGGATTGTGAAGCATGTTCAAAACTGATTGAAAACATCATAATTTTTATGTTTTTAAACTCATAGGAAAAAAAAAAGAAAAGAATCACGAAAACATTATTTTTTAACAATTTTCAAAAATCTCTGATATATATATATATATATATATATATATATATATATATATATATATATATTATATGCTAAGGATTTCAAAATGAATGAAAAAAAAAAAAAATGAAAAAGAATAAGAAAAAGAGAAGCACAAACGGATAAAAAATTATAATCGATCTTTATCAACAACAAAAAACGAAATAAATATAGATACGATAACAAATGTAAACTCATAGAATATTAGATCGTGCGATCGTTTAAAGCCCGTCGTAGTAAATTAATTAAACGATTATATAAACGTACCTATGGGATAAGTGTAATCATATGAAAGTACTTAAGTACGGCATATACTTTTCTGCTCTTTAAACGAAGCAATTATGATTAAGATAAACTTTCTTCTAGATAAAGCAAATTTTTATCTCTTTCTTTTCGTTCATTTTTTTTTCTCTCTTTCTTTTCCATTCTATCGAAAGATAAATGAAGATTATTTATCATTATCATTATCATTATCATTATCATTATCATTATCATTATCATTATCATTATCATTATCATCATCATCTAAATCCTCATCATTATTATTACTGTTAATTGAATAACACGAAAATGATGTCATCTCTCGGAAAAAAAAAAGTTATTCGAACGCAGAAATTTTGTTTCTTCTTCTTCTTCTTCTTCTCATTTCTTTTATTTTTTTTTTCTTCTTTTCTTTTTATCTTCTTTCGATGGAGAAAACGAAAACGATGTCTCATTTTACAACGTTGTTCGACTATGGGGAGGATATGAAACATGTGGTCAACCAATGACGACATCATCCTCTTTTAATAATCAACGGAAAAGGAACACTTTGTTTTTACGTCTCGACGTTCGGACTAACAAACGGCTTTCAGTTTCCTACAAAGTAAGTGGATATTGCAGGAACACGCGTCTGTTCAAATATCGATACCACATATGTATGTATGTATGTGTATATATATATATATATATATACAAGTATACTAAAAACGTATTTTTACTTACGCCGTGAAAATGTTTCTAAGAATAATTAAAAGTCCTAAATTTGAAGATGTGATTGTATTTAAATAAAAAAAAAAAAAATAAAAAGTTATAAGAAGAAGGAGAAGATAATAATTATTAGGTCGCAAAATATTGCGTCTTTTTTTTTTTTTTTTTTTTTTTTTTTTTCCCAAGAAAACGCAAGAACGCTTTTGTGTCATTTCAAAACGTCGAAAATAATTTGTTTTCAATGCGTGAGAGAGCGAATAGGAAAAAAAAATATATAAGAAAAAAAAAAAGAAAATGAAAAAATTCTTGTTCTACGGGAAAAAAAAAAGAGAAAAAAAATTTCTTCTATATGTAAAAAATAGAAAAAAATGTTTATATATATATATATACATATATATATTTATAAATTTACCGTTGTCGTCTTTTTCTTCTTTCTTTTTTCTTTTTTTTTTATTTTTTTTTTTTTTTTATTTAGTCCTCCCAAAGATATATTATTCCTTCGGTTCATAGTTATATTTCTGTGAAAGGAACGTATGACCAACACGAAGATAAAGAGAGACGCTAATGGTGGGACGAAGATAAGTGAAAACAAGACTCGCTTGCTCGCGGCCATGACGGTTCTCTCTCTCTCTCTCTCTCTCTCTCTCTCTCTCTCTCTCTCTCTCTCTCTCTCTCTCTCTCTCTCGCTGACCCGAACCACAAATTCCTACTCTAACGTTTGCTTACCTCCTCCACCTCCCTCCCCCCTCCTCCTCATCCTCCTTTTCTTTCTCTTTCTCATCCTCGTTGTCGCGTATTTTACACGAACAAAATGTAAATTTTACACGAACCCTTCCGTACCCTTTTTTTCCAGTTAAAAGTGTTACTTCGATAACGAGAGAAAGAGAGAGAGAGAGAGAGAGAGAGAGAGAGAGAGAGAGAGAGTGTGTGTTTCGATTCGATGTTCCATGCTCGTGTACCAAATCCTATTTTCCATGAAATGCTCGTACATTTGTTCACCTCATCTTGACATTTAACAACGTTCGGAATTTTCTCCGCCCCTATCCCACCCCACCGCGCTTCCTCTCTCTTTTTATCCTTGATAAAAAAAAAAAAAAAAAAAAAAAAAAAGAAACCATGGCGGAATAATTCTTTCACCCTAATTCGTACGGTATTCCAAAAGAAACATTTTATATACATGCGTTATGTACGAACATATACGTACGTATATTTCCTCGTGGTATGCAAGTACGCACGCTCGTCGTCATCTTAGCCACGTCTCGTCACATTCATTGCAATGGAAAGATTTTATTTTCACTCATTTCATTTCGTTTCATTTTTGTTTCATTTCATTTTATTTTCGTTTCATTTCATTTCATTTTATTTTCTTTTTATTTTTTTTTTTTTTTTTTTTTTTTAATTTATAAACGAAATATAAACGCTATTAATATTCACGATTTAATTGGGTTTGAATCAATAAATTCTTTCTTTTTTCAATTTATTTATTTATTTATTTATTTATTTATTTATTTATTTCGATTTATTTATTTGCGATAACGACTTGATACCGTTATTCGTATCTTGGATAACGAAATAATAACGTCCCGATGATTTGATTATAATCAATCAAAATTAAAAATTATTTGTACACTTTTATTCTTTACTTTTCTTTTTTCTTTTCTTTTCTTTTCTTTTCTTTTCTTTTCTTTTCTTTTCTTTTCATATTTAATTCAATTTGTACTCGTGTGCATTGACTATACTCAAAAATTCTATTCTATTTTCTTCTTCTTTTCTTTTTTCTTATTTATTCATTCCTCTTCGATAATGTGTCGAACGATCGATATTAGTAATTCTGATCTTCTTCCTTTTTCTTTTTTACTCGTAAAAAAAAAAAAATCCGATCCTACGTCCACATCCGATCTAAATTACTCGTAATCAGCCTTACAACGTAAACCCAATCTAAAATGTCCGTAATCAGCCCTGCAACGCAAACCTCACAATAACGTGGACACACGAATATAATCGATCGCAAAACTCTCTCTCGAAAAAAAAAACTGACATACACCACTCTCGTAATTATCTCTTCAAGCGTTTAGATTAATATCAACTTACGTCAAACAATCCACTCGCTAATTAATCATCACTTGATCGTCGCCGTTAATCGAAAGAAATATTCACAAAGTAGAAAGAAAGAAAGAAAGAAAGAAAGAAAGAAAGAAAGAAAGAAAGAAAGAAAGAAAGAAAGAAAGAGGAAAAAAAACGAAAAGAAAAAACAAAACGAAAAATTAAACAATAGAAAAAAAAACAAAACAAACAATCGATCTCGTCGATCGATCGCAACGACGCAATCGATGCAATCGATCGATCGAAAGAAACGATAAAGGTACATAACGAACTCGCAATTAGTCTCTAAGCGAATCAAAATCGATGTGGAATCGATCCGTAATATTACACGCGATGGAAAAAATTAACTAGATCGATAGATCGATCGATCGATTAATAACAATCGACATTCAAGTACGCGTGTAATTAACGAAAATCGATTTATCGATCGAAACATTAAAACCGTTAACACGAAATCCCGAAACGGTCCCGCTCCTTTATCGTTCGTCGAAGCGTCGAAAAACGAACAAAAAAAAACTAATTCGGAATTTGATCGATTGATTAACTATTTATTAGTAAAAGTGCTAAAAAGAGAGAGAGAGAGAGAGAAAGAGAGAAAAAAAAGAGAAAAACGTTCGTCGATCAGGTACTGGGCACGGACGTGTAACTTTTCCTTCGATTCCTTTAATGTCAACCGTTCGTATGTAAGGATAAGAATAGAGAAGCTGCGGAAGAGTACTGTGTCACCGAGTCACTTTCTACGCTCTCAAGAATCTATTTCTGTATTTACCCTGCATTACCCCATCCCTACTTCTCTGCACACACATACACACACACAAATGTTATATATAAATATATATATATATATATATATATATATCTTTCTCGATTCTCACCCCCTTTTTATTCTTCTTTTTCTTAACTACTTCGATGTAGCGGCTCGCTACAATGTTCAACTCGGCATACGAATGAGCAGGATTAACGGATGAATCCGAAGGATATGTACCACACGTACGTACGTGTGTGAGAAAGAGAGACGGAGATAGAGATAGAGATAGAGATAGAGATAGAGATAGAGATAGAGATAGAGATAGGCAGGAAGAGAGATAGATGGATGGATGGATGGATAGATAGATGGATAGATAGATAGAAGAGAGAGAGAGAGAGAGAGAAAAGAGAATCACTGAATCGTAATTTTCTCAGTAATCACAAATAAATTCAACATCCTGATATTTAACGTCTCTCTCTTAATATCCTTTCTAATTTTGCTTTTAACGCTGAACTTGAGAGGCAAGAAAATTGGACGAGGTTTTCATGTTGACCTTTAAAATTTACCGTGAAACGGTTCATTTATATTTTCCATTATGAAACATTTATTTATTCGTTTATTCATTTATTTCCTTATTTCCTTTTTTTCCTTTCTTTTTTATTTTGACAAATACGTTTAATCTGTTGATCGATCTTATTCGTTCTAATCGATTCTTCCGTCGATGCCTTTTTCGGTGAATAAAATATCGATCGGTCGATGTTAATTTGCTTCGATATTTTTTTCCTTTTCCTTCTTTTCCTTATTCTTTAAAATATTTTTTTTTTTTTATATTTAATTTAATGTGAGAATTACCAAAAAAAGAAAAAGAAAAAATACTGCACGAAGTTTTAGATCGAATTACAAGAATTAGATGCGATCATTTATTTATTTATTTATGCATTTATTTATTGTTTTATTCATTTATTTAAAAGTTCAAGTGGTATACTTGTAACCCTTCCTACGTTTTAATTGATTACATGTTCATTTTCTTGTTTTTATTTTTTTTTTTTTTTTTTTTTTTTGAAAAATAAAGAACTACTCGACTTTTTATATATTCTTTTTCAATTTTTAAAGCATTTAATAAAATTACTCTCCCCCTCCCCCTCCCCCTCTCTAGCTCTCAAAGTAAAATTCGTTTGAAGGTTATTAATCCAATAACGATGAGAAAATTTATTCGTAAAATAATATAACTCTAGTACGTGCCCGAAAATATTTATCTGAATTTTTTTTTTTTTGGGCGAGGAGGAGGAGGAGGAGGGATTTTCCAAACGCACGAATAAATCAAAATTATGTACATACGTATATACGTACATGCAACACGTATACGCGACACGTACCTGCATATATGCACGTGTACACGCGTCCTATAAATATATATATACATACATACGAACCACGTATAAAATGAAATCGGATATGCATTCTAAAACGAAATGATTATAAACTGGTTGAAGCAATAAAACGTGTAATGCATGTTCGGGCGTGTAATACTAATCGCCATTACCACGGGCATTGTACTTTAAATTATCTCAAGTAAATGAGCTCGCCAGTTTATTGAAATTTTAAGACGAATGTGGGTACTCGAGCGAGAAACAAGCTCAAACGGACAATCACAATAAGAAGAAGAAGGAAGTCGTCGTTATTCGCTAAACACACTCTCTCTCTCTCTCTCTCTCTCTCTCTCTATCTATCTATCTATCTATCTCTCTCTCTCTTTCTCTATAAGCAGTTTTATTATCCTTACTTTACGATTACACATGGGGGAGAGAGAGTGAGAGAGAGAGAGGGTGAGAGAACCTGTATTATATATTAACCCTTAAAAGATTAATTATAAATGAAATCAAATTAATCTCATAACGAATGAAATTTCATCCTATTGTATCAATATTAATCAAACTAATTAATAATATATACTAATTAATGATAAAACTTTAATACTAGAATGAATGAAATTTCATTATAATAGATTAATATTATGGAATATAGATAAGGTGAACAAAATGCATTTTAATGTGGTTTTATTTAAAAAAAAAAAAAAAAAAAAAAAATTTTATTATTATTATTATTATTATTATTAGTATTATTATTATTATTATTACAACAAATTTTTTTAACGATAGTAATATTGTATTATTGATATACAATATATTTTTACAATATACTGCATATATATGTAT
>OU964962.1:9192751-9215251 GCA_918808275.2 Dolichovespula sylvestris | reverse complement strand
CACACGCACACACACGCGCGCGCGCGCGTATGTATGCATGTATGTATGTATATATGTATGATGTATGTATGTATGTGTATGGGTTGTATGTATGTATGGGTTGTATGTATGTTGGGTAATGTGTATGTATGTATGTATGTGTATGTATGTGTATGTATGTTGGTATATATGTGTATATGTATGTATGTATGTATGTATGTATGTATGTATGTATGTATGTATGTATGTATGTCGAACATTTAGTCGCGATCGGTTAGTTAGAAATTAAAGTGCCGATGTATCGTCATAAAAATTCAAGAAGCTTTTATAGAGTTCAACGACCCACAAGAGATCTCTTTGGTCTCTTGAGACAAAAGAGTGACTGTGTTTTGGATTCTTTTCTACGGATTTTCGTCGTGTTCCACTCTTCGTGTGATTCTCGTACGCTTATACAAGCCACTCTCTCTCTCTCTCTTTCTTTTTCTTCGTGAGTTTTCGACCTCTCTCTCTCTCTCTCTCTCTCTCTCTCTCTCTCTCTCTCTCACTCTCTGTCTTTTTTATTTCCATCTCTCGACTCGTAAGAAATTCTCTCACTTTGTTTCCCTCGCGGAAGAAGGAAAGTTCAAACGTCTCTCCCTTGACATTCGCGACTACTTTTCTGCTCTTCTATTATAAAAGCCTTTTCTATATATACAATGTGTTCGTATATACATATATATATATATATATATATATATATATATATACGAGATGAATATATATGTGTGTAATAAATGTACTTAGATTTGTATTCACGTTCGTAAGTAACATATACATATACGAGCACAAACGTATATAGATATATAAATATACGAGTATGTACGTAGGTATATATAAATGTATATACCTGTGTACGTATGTATATCTATATGTATATATGTTTCATCAAAGAGAATCGCTCAATTCATCTAAATTCGTTTTTCATAAATTATATTATATTATAAAAAAAAAAAGAAATATATTAATAACCATTCGTATACGTATATAAGTATATAAATATGTATATACGTATATGTAAATTAATTAAAAAAAACTATATATATATATATATATATATATAATAATTATTTTTGCGATATACGCTACTAACATTAATAACAATGCCAACTACAAAATACATTTGATCCTCTTTTGAATTATCTATTTCTTCATGGTATAAAAATTACGATCGGATAGATAAATTACGATCGTATAAATAAATTACGATCGATAGGAAAACAAAAAATAAACGATGACGATCGATTAAAATGGAACACCTTATATATACATACATATATATATACATCATACAAACATATATATATATATATATATATATATGTTTTCTTAAAAAGGCATCTTCGTATGTAGCGCACGTATTGAAGGTAATATATACTACATATATGTACATATATATATATATATATACACACACACACTATATGTTATATACTTATATCATAATATATATGTATAAATAAATAAATAGAGAGAGAGAGAGAGAGAGAGAGAGAGAGAGAGAGAGAGAAAGAGAGAGAGAGAGAGAGAGAGAGAGAGAGAGAGTGAGAGATAATATAACTCTCTTTTTAAGTCCACGCGATAAGTTTGAAAAATTTCACACAAAAATTTCATCTCGAGGCATAGAATATTTACGGAAGCTCCTAACCCCCGCCAACACACCCCACCACCCCCACCCACAACCGATGGTTTCTAAAAAGAGTACAGTACGTGAAAGAACAGGATAAAGATAACGCTAGAAAACTACGTTCGAAAAGGATAAAAGAGGAAGGAAGATACAGCGAGATGAATATATGTTTATACGAGAGAGAGAGAGAGAGAGAGAGAGAGAGAGAGAGAGAGAGAGGAGCAGAGTTCGGATATTCGATAGAATCCGAACCGGCTACACCCTACAACTTCGCCCAGACTGACTGGAACTACGTTTTCAGCACGCGCAGTATTCACGAAAGCATGAATTTCGTTGTTGCCAGAAAAGAAAAGAAAAGAAAAGAAAAGAAAAGAAAAGAAAGAAAAGGAAAAGGACTATCCTCTGTGCATATATTACATACGTGTGCGTGTATGTATGTGTGGGTGTATGTATGTATGCACATATGTATGTGTATATACGTACTTTTGTGTATGTAGTTTCACAAAAAAAAAAAAAAAGAAAAAAAACGTGCTCGCCATAAGTATCCACCGTTCGAAGATAAGCTTCGACACACAACACGTTCGAGAAAGTGAGTAAGAGAGAGAGAGAGAGAAAACTCGATTCTCTTCGGAAATGTCTTTCTTCGAACGTGACGAAAGAAAATGCATTAATCGTGATAGTTTCTAAATTGTTACGCGATTAGTTGGATATAGATTTCGTCAAAATTAATTTCAACGTTAAATCGTAAATTGATACGTTGTTTCGATTTAATTAATATCGCGTTCGTAATTCTCTCTCTCTCTCTCTCTCTCTCTCTCTCTCTCTCGTTTTTATTTATTTATTTATTTATTTATTCATTCGAGATAATCTACGTGGTAGTAGCCATTTTCATTTCGATGTAATCGATACTCGAGAATTCACACACACACACACACACACACACACACACACACACACACACACACACACACACACACAAAAGAGTTATACATTAATTTACGTTGTTCTCGACTGTCCATATACGTAATTACATTAAAACAAATCTATGTAAAATCGTCGCTCTTTCCACGGACGTAGTAAATGGGCCATTTTGATTCCTTATAACCAACAATCAAAATTCACGTATAACAAATACGATCTACTCAATTCGAACCGATATATATATATATATATATATATATATATATATATATATATATATATATATATTGTACATATACATTATATCGATAAACGCAGGAATTATCCATCGACGCACAATCGAGCGAGTTGTTTCATTTTTCCTTTTTTTTTATTTTATTTTATTTTATTTTATTTTATATTTTATTGAATCAAATCTAATCTACCTACGCAAAAGAAAAAAGTTGGAGTCACCATTTACTAATGTAATTTATTCTCGATCGATCGATCCTCCTCCTCCTCCTCCGACAACGACGACGACGACGACGAAAACGAAAATGACGAAAAAGAGAAGAAATTCGTGATTGGCTCGTCTTAGAAACGAGAAAAAGAACGATCGCGTTACTTTCGTTTCACCGAGTGTTCAATCATTATCGCATAAACTCGGTGGAATAGTTACGTTGCCGTAGTAAATCGACTCAAAAAGATCAACAACAACAACGACAACAACACCGTTGACGAACGACGACGAAAACGTTCATCTTATTTTCTAATTCGCTTCTTCGTCGTACACGTGGTGTGTTTAACTGGTAATAGAAGCCTTAGGAAAATTAACTAGGACAGTGGTCGATGGTGATACTTTCGAGGGATACATTCAAACGTGCGCTAACATAACATTTTATGCGTGTGTATGTATACATGCATGCATGTGTACATATATATATATGTGTGTGTCGTATATATATATATATATATATATATATATATATATATATATATATTGGATAGTCAAGGATGAAATTTGTAGTGGATACGTTTAAATCTGCCGTTCTTTTTTATTATTTTTTTTTTTTTATTTTAACAAATTTCATCCTTGACGACCCAATATAATACATTCGTACACGCGTAAAAATTCATTTAGTACATAATACACACCCGTCTTCGAAATTACACCTCGACTTTTCCCTTTTCGTTTCTTTCTTTTTGGTTATTTTTTTTTCTTTCTTTTTTTTTTTTTTTTCTCAAGACGACCACTTCCGAGCATCGCTATCCCGTAGATATCGAGTTCTCGTGGGCGTGAGTAATACTTTAACGCTATTCGTGATGTTTATTCATCGGGGCACGTTCTCAAAGGAGATATACTTGCGATCGCACGAATAATATTCGCCACGACGTTCTCTCTCTCTCTCTCTCTCTCTCTCTCTCTCTCTCTCTCTCTCTCTCTCTCTCTCTCGCTCGCTCTACCTCGTTCGAAGAATTTATTTTGTTAGGTTAGGAAAGTCCGATCGGATTAAATTTTATCGTACGCGCACATATCGATAATATTAACTTTTACTATGATTAGAATGAGATCATTCGAGAAACGACGATGATAATGTGAATTATTATATTAGAGCTAATATCTCATCGAGATATTTATTATTCTTTAAAGTTTATCCGTAGAAACTTTATATAATAAATTACTTCATTATATGATGTATATAGATATTATTATTATTATACATTTAAGTAAAATATTATAGTATATTAAATAGATATATTTAATATTAATATTTTTATATAGTAATTATATTATACAGAAATTATAAATTACAAATATTACACATGTATGTACACACACACGAAAGAAAGAGACAGAGAGTAATAAAAAGAGAGGGGAGAGGAGAGAGAGAGGTGGGGGGGGGATAAAAATGACAATTCAATAATAATATAATTGTAATCTTATCTCGTCTGATATTAAAAGAGTTTATAATCGATCGTACGAGATTACTTATATTTTTCTCCTTTCAATAGAAAGAGAAAGATGAAGAAAGACAAAGAAGATAAAGGAATAAAGAGAAAGAGAGAGAGAGAAAGAGAGAGAGATAGATAGAAACGAAGGCCTCCGAGCAAAGATCGGTGGCTCGACTCTCTTCGTGTTTACATTCGAAAGAAAACGAAGTCGCGTTCTAAAGGACCTTTCGCCTGGGCTCTCTCTCTAATGGCTATCTAGTATATAGCTAAGCAGTATATAACTAAACTAACTAGCCTAACTTAGCTAGCTTACTTTACTTTGGCTAAGCTATCTCCCGTACTAGAAGAAGAAGAAAAAGAAAGAGAAAAAGAAGATGAAGAAGAAGAAGAAAAGGAAGAGGAAAGAAAAGAGATAGATACATACCCGGTACAGTCCAATTTACAAAGGACGGGGATTATATATTATCACGAATCAAATCGAACCGAACCGCAAACAACGTGGGGTGGTGTCACGCTTATTTTACGTGCCACTCCACGAGACACAATAGGCTATTCTAAACACGTACGTACGATGTATTCTTTTCTTTTATCTTTCTCGTCTTCCCTTTTTCGGGTTTTCTTTTATTTATTTATTTTTTTTTTTAATTTTAATTTTAATGTTAATTGTAATTTTAACTTTAATACTTTCTTCCTTCCTTTTCATCGACGTAACTAACTCGACGTCGAGAGGACACGTTTTGATCCTTTCAACGAATGAATTGTTTTCGGGGTTCATTTTTTATTTATTTATTTTTCCTTTTTTTAATTCTGTTCTTTTTCCTGTTTTTCTCTTCGATTAAGTTTATCGCGATAACGACGTGATCGATGCGGTAATTTGACGAAAATTCATTGTCAAAATAATAATAGTAATAATAATAATAATATAAATAAATTCATATATCGAGAATGTATAACCTAAAAAAAAAAAGAAAAGGAAAAGAAAAGTATAGAGTATATTATATACAATATAATATATTCCTGTTTGTACAAATAAATTACGTAGCTAATTAATAAAATAATTTGCGTTATATATATATATATATATATATATATATATATATATATATCTTATCGACGTCTGTCATTTATTACCAATATGAACGAGCTTACATATTCTATATATATATATCGACAATGTATATCCTCAAAAAGAAAAGATTTCTAGTATCGTGAAAAGTGGCTTGTAAAGAACAATAATAATAATTATTATTATAATAATAGTAAATCGAAGTACCTGATATAATAAACGAATATATACGTATATGTAAGTAGACGTAAATGTATGATTAATAATTAAATAATGATATTCGTTTCATATGTGTACATCTTATCGAGACGCATTTTGTTTATATTAATTCCAAACAAATTCAATGTATACGTACGTACATATGGATACTGTATATAACCTAACAAAAAAAAGGGGGGGGGGGGGAAACATTTGAGAGCGTAGTAAAAACGATTTTAACGTTTATCCGCCATTATTGCGTCGCATCAACGTTCGAAGCAACCGTACATGGTCAATGCAGGACTCTTGGAGAAAAAAATATAAAAAATTCTTTCCTATCGAGCCCGATCTCGGACCTCGTAGTAATTTATCGCGAAATTGAGTTCGCAAGAAGCTTCGAGAGAACATTTCCATTCCAATCTATTCGACTAGATAGAAATATGAATATATATATATATATATATATATATATATATACGCGCACAAATGTACATACATTCGTAATCTCGGTTAACACAACGGATTATAGCGAGCAGCGTAGAACGGTGCACAGCATATAAGCATAATACGGAATACCAAATACCAAGTACCGAATACCAAAGAAGAAGAAAAAAAAAAAAAGAAAAGGAAAATAAAAAACAATAACATAGAATTCACGACGACAATAGAATGGAATTGTTTATACTGGCCGAGTAACATTTTTAATGGCGTACCATTTGATATGCATGATTCGTTTGTTGGTTGGATTACGTCTATAATAATAACTGTCTTTAACTCTTTCGGCATTATACACCATCGTGGGAAAACGATTGTCGTTGTCGTCGTCGTCATCGTCATCTTCGTCGTAATCCGTCGTAATCGCCGTAATCGTTCATCGTAACGTCGTCGTTTGTTAATTCTTGTTTCTTAACGGTTAAAGAAATCATGAATTTCAATTTGGGGAGGAGCACTCCTCCGAGATAAACGAAAGTGGTCGGTCTTTTTCGTTTAAAAAAAAAAAAAAAAAAAAAAAAGAAAAGGAAGAAAAACTAATATTCCTCGTATACGTAATCGTTTCGATATCGTACGAAAAATGAACGATCGAATATATATATATATATATATATATATATACACATCATACACATACATATACACATACACACATATATATATTTTAAGATATTAAGACGGTTATATATATATATATATATATATATATATATATATATATCTATCTTATAGAATTAAAATTCGTAAGCGGGCGGTAGCGTGAAGCGCTTCCAGGATTGGCGGATGTAGAGGGTTGGCCGAGACGGGAGGAGGAAATCAATGCCACCGTCTGGCACGATAGAAGAGAGAAAATGCGACCGACGATGCGTATATATATATATATATATATATATATATATATATATATATATGTATGTATGTATGTATGTATGTATGTATCTCGAGCGAGTCCTTCTTCTGATCTTGCGCGACCCTCTCGTCGAAGACGTCGCCGATGATTATCGAAGAGAAAACGTTAAAAAGAGAACGAAACGAAACGAAACGAAATGAAACGAAACGAAACGAAACGAAACGAAACGAACGAAACGGAACGAGTAAGAGTGAGAGCGAACGATAGAACGAACGAACGAGTAAGAGAGAGAGACAGACAGACAGAGAGAAAGAGAAAGAGAGAAACAGATAGAGAAAGAGAGAAAGAACTATGGAAGAAAAATAAGAGCGAAACTTATCCCTAGGGTGCGTTCGCGAACGAGTCGATGAGACTCGCGAGACGATTGGACGATAGAAAGAGAGATGAGAGAAGAGAAGGACGAGGATAAAGGACGAACAAGAAAGGAAAAGAGGATGAAGAAGAGAAGAAAGAGAAGGAGGAGTAGAAGTAGAAGTACAAGAAGAAGAAGAAGAAGAAGCGTGCTACTCACTTGGCTGCTAACGTACCGTAGCCGCCGCCGTCGTCGTCGTCGTCCTCGTCCTTGCTCCGACTTGGGACGTCGATCCTCTCTTTTCTCTCTCCTTTTCTTCCTCTCCTTCTTCTCCTTCTCTTCTTCTTCTTCTACTAATACTACTACTACTACTGTTTCCTTTACGTCGTCCTTTTCTGTCTTACCCGACGAACGAGAAAATAAAGATAGAAATAAAGAGATAGATAAATAGATAGGAAGAAAGAGAGAAAGAGAGAGAGAGAGAGAGAGATACGCGAGATGGAAGAAAGTGATAGAATAAAGAGGAGATATAGAAAATGTAAAATGTGTACGAGGGAGAGAGAAAGATAGATAGACAGATAGATAGAGAGAAAGAGAGGAAAAGATAAGTATAGAGATATAAAGAAGACAGAGGACACAGATAGAGAGAGAAAGAAAGAAAGAAAGAAAGATAGAAAGACAAAGAGAAAGAAAGATAAAGAGAGAGTGAGAGACTGAGAAAGTAAGAAGACGGAGAAACGGAATTTCAGATAAAGAAATGGAAAGAGATAGATAGATAGATAGACAGACAGACAGAAGGACGTATGGACGTAGAAAACGATAATAATACGCCTTTATAGGATCACTCCGTGATACACTGCTTCCTTTTTATTTTTTCGTTCCTTTTTCTCCTTTCCTATACTTTCCTTTACTTTACTTTACGTAGCCGGTGGACGCAAATGGAGAGGGGGAGAGGCGCATCCGTATTACAAGAGAACGAGCGAAAAAAAGTAGGGGAGGCAAGCACCGATCCCACCGTTCACGCGGGTGTCTCGAGCCTGACTGACGCGCCGACACACGGCCGACCCCTGCCCGAGCCCGAGCTCTGCTCGGAGCCGGCATACCCCCACCACTCTCGCCTCACCCTCGATGTTTATATCTCTCTCACTCTTCTCTCTCTCTCTCTCTCTCTCTATATATATATATATATATATATCGCGCACTACTCTGTATCTCTCTCTCTCTATCTCTCGCACACGTACACACGCTCTTCGCTCTCTACATCTCTCTCTCTCTCTCTCTCTCTCTCTCTCTCTCTCTCTCTCTCTCTCGCACACGTACACACGATCTTCGTCTCTCTATATCTATCTGTCTCTCTCTCTCTCGTACACGTACACACGCTCTTCGTCTCTTTACATCTATCTCTCTTCGTCTCTCTCGCGAGCTTTAACGTTGCTCATTTATCGGGTGGTGCCAACGTAAAATCCTACGACTGACCGTACCAGAAACATTTTCGCCACCCTATGTAAGTACGGTGGCCAACTACTAAACTACCACTACTACTACTACTACTACTACACTATTACTCGGATGTTCGTCGGCTAGCCAGTCGCCTCTTGGCCTCGCAAATGGCGATCACGCCTCTCTCTCTCTCTCTCTCTTTCTCTCTCTCTTTCTTTTTCTCTTTCTCTCTTTTTATTTTTCTCTGGCTTATACGCTTTTCTTATTCGCCACCCTTCTTCTGCTTTTACTTCTATCTCTTCTTCTTCTTCTTCTTCTTCTTCTTCTTCTTCTTCCTCCTCCTCCTCGTCTTTTCCTTTCATTTTCATCCTCGTCTTCCTTTTTCTTTTATCTTTTATCTTTTTCATTCTCCTATACCGAATCAAGGGGAACGGCGCTTCGATGAAGAAGAAGCCCTCTTTTGTTGGAACGATCGTTCCGACGACGAACGCGATCTCTTTCTCTCTCTCTCTCTCTCTCTCTCTCTCTCTCTATCTCTCTCTATCTCTCTCTATCTCTCTCTCTACGGACGACGATGCGCTTTACTTCTTTTAACTACCAACAACACTCGATAGATGAGGATTGCTTTTATATACGTCGTACTCATCTCCTCGTCGGTTACTTCGAGTATGCCAATACGTACCTACAAATAAATACATACATACATACATACATACATACATATATACATATATACACACGTATGATTGTATGTATAGGCATGATGTACATATATATATATGAATAGCATAAATATATGTATAGTATATGTATGTATAATATGTATGTTATAATATATATATGTATAATATGTATGATATAATATATGTATATATGTATATGTAATAATATATGTATATATGTGTATATATGTGTGTGTGTGTATATATATATATATATATATGATATGGGGTCTTGAGGAGGTACAGAATGGTTGGATATATATTTTTTTTCTTTCTCGAACTAAACGAGAGAACGAACGAAACGAAACTAACGACGAACATAAGAAGAAGGAACTAAAAGTTAACTACGAGACGTCGAAGTGCACTACCGTCGGGATTCTTTTGGTTACTTTTCGAGAGCATTTATCGGCTTTCGAGATAAGGCATACGACGTATTCGTCATAAAATCTCTTGTAACGTTCGACGGGACAAGGAGGGTTAAAGAATGAATAGAATTTTTGTTTCTAGATTTTTTTTCTTCCTTTTCTTTTCTTTTCCATCACTCTACGGCAAAAATAGTAGTACACATGTTTTATATATATATATATATATATGCGATTATAATATATGCACCGTACGTACGTACGTATGTATGTATTTATGTATTATGTATGTATATATGTATTTACGTATGGCTAGGTGTGCATATATATATATATATTTGTTTTCCTTTTCTTTTCTTTTATTTTCTTTTCTTTTCTTCGTATACATATCCTCTTTTCACGATATACAATAAACGTGAATATTACTTTTGTATATACACACATATATATATATATATATGTATATGTGTATATATGTATTGTGTATATGTATATATGTATATATGTATGTATGTATATATAGGATTATCATATTTATTTCTTCGAACAAGAGTTAGTCTCTAACGAGATAATAATTATTTAGTATAATAAAGATTTTTGCTAACAAGCGTTAGCATTAGCGTTAATAATAGGGATGCGTATTGGTTGGTAGGGAAGACAAGCTGAGATTATATTTCGAGATACTCAAAGTGTTTGAAAAATCATGTTTCGTGCTTCCGGTTTCGATAAAACGTATCGTTATATTTAATTTTTCGTTCTTTTTCTTTCCCATTTCTTTTTTCTTCCCCCTCTTTTTTTCATTTCTCTTTCTTTCTTCACGTTCCTCCGACTTTTCGCTTGAATTCGAAAGAGAGATAGAGAGAGAGATAGAAAATATTAGATACATCGTGACACTTTCCTTCTTTTCTTTCTTTTTTTTTTTTTCTTTTTATTTCTTTTCACTCGCTTCCGAGTCTCACGATGATAGAAGATATAATAAAGATTACTTACGTAGATTTTAAAAGAACGACAGATAAACGAACGGAAGCAAGCAAACACGTAAGGATAAATATAATAGATATGTGTACGTGTATATATATATATACACACAAATATGTATATATATTTATATATACAGAACTAATCTAATTTTCAATCGGCTTTTCCTCCGGTAGATTTTCGATGTGTACGCAGGTCTCGTTGTTCGCCAATTTGAGCCTCTCGGTTGGTTTAGGTCGCATGAATATGAAAGGTAACTCGGCTGACAGTTCGCCGCCCAATGCACCGAGATATAATTTGACCTTGACGGCGTAAGATACAACGATGCCGAAGGAGTCGCGGACGTCGGGCGAGGTCAACAACGTGCTAGAGGCCAATTCGGCTTCCTCGCGTTTCAATCTACCGTCCAGGGCGATGCCACGTCTGTTCCTGTTGTTCTCCAAGTTTGGCCTAAGATATATTATCTTTTGTAGATTCGAGCCAGGCGTTATCGGACAACCGTCCTGCGTCTCGATCGCGTCTATTACCGTACGGAATTGACCATTTTGAAAGATTACGACGTCAATGCCTTGCTGTACCAACGCCTTTATCTTCTTGACGATCTTGTTGCTTTTGTTCCTGACGCTAACGTTAACGGCTATCGATTCGCCGTGATGATACAATTGTTTGTCAAGTGTAACCTCGAGTTCGAGCTCGCCCGGGCTCAACAAAAAGTCCTTCCTAACGATGGTACACGGTTGTCGGCCCTGTTTAGTCGGTGCGTACTGTATCTTTCTTATTCCAAGGGACACCGTGCTCCTCTTGTGCGTAACGTCCGTCTCCGTTTCACCGGAATATATTTTAACGAAGTAACTTACTCCGCACGGCTCACCCGTCTCGTCTTGACTCGGTTGCAGGGTCACGCTCGACGGCGCGCTTTGAGGGAAATTAAAAGTGAACGGTATGGCGTTCGGTCCCAATTTTTGCAACAATCTCTCTTGAAGTCTCGTATTTTTGACCTCGGTCCTCGCGTAATTCGGCGGATACAATTGTTCGGATATCAGATATAGATCCTTTTGAAAGTTCAATCCCATAACCTCGTCCTCCTCTCTGCCATAACGAAAACTGCATATCAATTGGCCCCATACCTTTCTACCCGTCTCGATGTAATCCTGATCCAATAATACAACACCGTCGATCGGTTCTATCCCCGATAAATAATCGATGAAATCTCGTTTACCGACGTAAAGTGAGATCTTGCCGTTCGGCGAACACTTCTTGAACACTTTGAAATTGACCACCATATTGAGATTTTTGTTTCTTCTCTCTTCTTCTTTCTTTCTTTTTTTTTTTCTTGTTTTTCCTCCTCCTCCTCCTCCTTCTCCTCCTCCTCCTCCTTCTTCTTCTTCTTCTTCTTCTTCCTCTTGTCGGTTTAAATAAATCGATCGATCGTATTCCTCGTGTTACTTTTTTTTATCGACTCCCACCAAAGAAAAGAAAAGAAATGAACCTTTCGCGGGATCGAAATGAAATATCGTTTGCTACTTTCAAACTTTGACTGGATGGACGCGCAAACCCAACGTTGCCTTTATATATCGGACCTTATACGACTGCTGACTCGCGGAGTTATCAGTGACGCCCATGTAAATTCTAAAGAGGCTTCCTAATCCATTCAACAACGCGAACGTAAAGCCACGTATACAGGTAATTCTTTACCATTCGGTCACGCGAAGTGCTTTATATACATATATATATATTTTTTTTTTTTATTTATTTTCTCCCTCTTTCTCTTTTTCTTTCTTTTTTATTTTTTTTTTCCATTTTTGTTCACATGAGCAGGTTTACGTTACTCGTTCGAACGGGTAAACGTAAGACGATGTAATCGTTCATCAAAACGACTTTACTACTCGACCAACGTCACGTTTGTCCATTATAAATCTTTCTTTTCATTCTTCGCTCGATACCTCTTTCCTTCTTTCTTTCTTACGTAAATGCTCGTGCTTGTACATTTATTCTTACGTCAAAGAGAGAGAGAGAGAGAGAGAGAGAGAGAGAGAGAGAGAGAGAGAGAGAGAGAGAGAGAGAGAGAGAGAGAGAGAGAGAGAGAGAGAGAGAGAGAGAGAGAGAGAGAGAGAGAGAGAGAGAGAGAGAGAGAGAGAGAGAGAGAGAGAGAGAGAGAGAGAGAGAGAGAGAGTGAAACATCTTTATCCTATACATATATCGTTGATTAATCCTATACATATATCGATCACAAATTAAAATAAAAAAAAAAAAGGTATCATTTTGTTTTAATCGAATATCGAAATCTATGAAAATAAAAGAAATTCATTCACGACGATAATTGTTCACGCGAATCTATTTATTTTTTTTTATTTTATTTTTTTTTTTTTATAACGAATTATATCGATCAAACGTTTTGATATTTTTTCTTTACCATGTTGTCACCTTGAGCGTGTCGGTAACAAGATTTATTCCTGTGAAATGGCCGTCTCTTTTATTGTTTTTTTCATTTTCAGTCGGTAAGGTAGAAAAACGCGACGTTGTCGTTAACTGAGTGCACGCCAGAGATCGCGCACTAGCGTGTAATCATACATAATTTGTGATCGTATTATTTGGATACGAGGGGGGGTGAGAGAGAGAGAGAGAGAGAGAGAGAGAGAGAGAGCTTTCCGTTGTATCCTTCACCTTCTAGAAGTTGTGGAACATAGCAACTATTTTTGAAAGTCGCAAGTGACATTATTTCATGCCGCGATGTCAGATAATTCTAATACCAGAGCTGATTTGGTGAGCCAAAGTTATTTCTAATTTTTGTGTATATATACGTGTATATATTCGTGCATATATCCTTCCTTTTGAACAAAGTTATACATATATTTACGTGTGTATATATATATATGTATGTATATGCATATGAATATGAATATATATATATATATATATATATATATATATATATATATATATATAAAATAAGTGATTATTGATAAGTGATGTATTAAAGAGAAGTGAATTATCGTTTATACGAAGTAAAACGTTAGGGACACGTTTTTGAGCTATGTAGGTCCTCGTGCACGACGTGTGTGATCAAATTCTATGTATTTGTTTCTGCCAAATCTATTTTTAAGAATTTCTTGGGACAGAACATTTCTAAATATGTACGGATAATGTTTTTCTATGGTCTCGCGCGAGACGAGTGCATTTTGTTTTCCAACGAATATAAATAGGGTTTCTTTTTTTCTGTGCCTGCGTATACGTGCCATTTTCTTTTTATTTTACAACGGTTATGATATTGCATCAGACGTATAAGTTTTATCAGTTTTTAATCAATAAATTCTTTCACTTAAATAATATATATATTTGTATTGCAGATCAAACCAATGGCTATAGTCGTCCCACCCGATTCGCCCAAAAAGTCGGTCAAGTCCACTGCGGTGGTGAAATATTCTGCCGTTCAAACGCCTGCCACATTTGCTCAATTGCAATGTAATACGAATTTAAATCTTCCACCCAGCAACTGGCTTAGCAGTTCTGCGGAAAGTTATGGTCTACAAAGCGTATGGTCACAGAACACAGGATTTTCCAGTTTTCGCATGGCTCATATGTTTCCTGACTGTGTCGGTGAAGTTGACGTTGTGTCAGACGCAGAAAATATAAAGAAATTATTGAAATTGCCGTATAATCATGGAGTTATATCGATGATGGTACACCGCATTGAAAATACTCTCTTGATAGACGACTTTGACATACATAAATATTTGTTACGCCAAGCCGAAAGCGATTGGGAATGGTTGAAGAAATTTTTTTATGAGCACATATTTCAAAACTTAGGAGATAAGGAAAAACGATTGTTTCATAAAGCAAACAGTAGAAACAGCTTGCAGCAAAGGAATTTGGTATCGAAATTCCTATATCATTCTATCGTTTTGGCGGATAGTAAAGAACAGAATGTAAAGCCTCCCTTGCCGGTCAAACCATTGGAGCAATGCCTGCCTGAACCAACGCAAGAGGAGAAAGTACCGGATCCGAACTATAATCATAATTTCGCTCGTAACGTTGTATGGACCTTCGAAAATATACAAATGCTTATAGGTACCGACATGCCAATATTCGGTGGTCAAACTCATCCTTGCATTAGTTTGCGGTTAAGGGACATGTCAAAGCCTATTAACGTATTGACTGGTATAGATTATTGGTTAGATAATTTAATGTGTAACGTTCCTGAAGTGGTAATGTGCTATCACTTACATGGTATTGTTCAAAAATACGAATTGATTAAAACGGAGGATCTTCCCAATTTGGACGATTCGAAATTCAGTCCTAAACTCATTAGAGACGTAGCACAAAATATACTAAGCTTTTTAAAAAACAATGCGACGAAAGCCGGCCACACTTATTGGTTATTTAAAGGTAAGCGAAATTTTTGTTCTTAAAAGATTTCTTTTTATTTTATACAATTTGAGAGATTAACTTCTACACACATATATCTTTGAAATGTTCGATAGGTAAGGACGACGATGTCGTAAAATTATATGATCTAACGTCATTGTGCAGTGATGTTACCGATGAGAAAGGACAAAATCCGTTTACAGTACCAGTGGCAATGCTGTTATATAGAGTAGCTCGAAATATGAAATATTCTTCCGATTATCACCGGCATCAGGGTACTATTCGAATGCTATTGAAAAACTGCGTTCAACTTCTCGCTAAGGAGAAATATCCTCAAATCGTTACGTCCGCTCACTTTATGCTTTCCGACTTATATGTACCCTCAAGCACGGATCCCGTCAGTCCAGGACTATCCGACCAAAGCGACGAGGAGGATACGCAGAGCGAGTGCAGTACAAATCATGATAATGAAAAGGAAGATGACGAAGAAACCCCAAGTGCTTCCATTAAATCCTTAACGTTGGCAAACAGTAAGTATCTTTAAACGGATCGCAGTGATATTGAAATTTTTAAATTGTGTGATAATAAAAAAAAAAAAAAAAAAAAAAAAAAAGAAACAAAAAAAATAAATCATTTCAGTCAAAGAACAAGTGGAACAAGAAGGGCCTAAGTACAAACCTCCACCGATAACGGGCAGCGTAGAGGAGAGATGTTTAACCGCGTTGGAGCACGTGGCTCATGGTCTTGAATGTTTGAAATATTTCCCAACCGAAGAGAATTCGGACGAAGATCAAAAGAAATCTATGGACAGTGAAAACGAGAGAAAGAAATACGAGGAGGCAAATCCAAACATGGCGAAACCATTTCAGGCTATACCGATGCCTTATGCCTCTCTGAATCAAGAAAAGGATAGCGAGTCCGGGGAGACCTCGCAAAACAACAGTCCCAGTCACAAAAGGAAAAATAAGCAAAGGAAGAAGAAGTCGGAGAAGTTTGCCGCCAAGGATAATGCATCCGTTAACAACAACAACAACAACAACAACAACAATAACAAGGATACAAAGTCTTGGCTTTGCAAGTCTAAAAATGAAACTTTACCCATTTGGCAGGCGCCGAAAAAGAGCGACAACGTTAGCTGGAACGCGCACTTGAAAACCCTGTTGTACGAGAAGGCCTCATTGATATTTGCCGTTTTGGCTGAAAATGAGTACGCGAATAAAAATTATGGTGCCTCCTTGAGATACATATTGGCGGTATTGAGATGTCAAAAAATATTGGAAGTATGTTGCGGCATAAGAAACGAGAAATCCATCAGTTGTCTGTTAGGCCGTGCCGGGGATTGTTGTTTTATGACCGTACAAGATTGGTGTAACATAGATGACCATAGGAAGAATTACGAGATTAAAAATGTAACGGAGGAGAAGATAATCGAGGAGATATATTCGATGGAAGATTTGGACACGTGTAGGTTATATACAGGGATATATATATATATATATATATATATATATATATACATACAACACAAAATTTTATGCAGTAATCGAAGAACTTTTCTATTCTTTTCTTTTCTTTTCTTCTCTTAACCTTTACATTTTTATACACATATCTTCAAGCGTAACTTCGTTTGATTGTAATTTCAGACGGGATAGAATTATTGCCCCAACATCTCGAAAGTTTGGAATACACGTTGGTGGCATCTTACAAGTGTTACGAAAAGGCCTTGTCCTACGAGCCATTGGAGGTGGAGAAAAATAATTTGTTGAGACGACTCGGAAACATTCATAACGAATTGGGCGTATTGTACATGAATCAAGCAGGAAGTAATAAACGATTGCCCTTCGATCTTTATTTTTTTTTGACCGTATAAAAAAGAAAATAAAAAAAAAAAAAAAAAGAAAAGAAATTCCAAAAAAAAAAAAAAAAAGACAAAAAATTCAATATCTTTTTATCGATGATTAACGTGAGTCATTATTATTCAAATTTTTTTCGTACGATCATAGCACGATACCAAAACGACGGTACAACGAACGAATCGTCCCAATCGTCCATGGACGTGACCAATCTGCTCAATCGTTCGTTGCACCATTTAGAGGCCGGCGTTAAAGCATTCGAGACCGTCCACGACGAAGCAAATCTGGCGTTGTTACATTCGAATACAGGCAGACTAATGAGAATTTGCGCTCATATGCACGTTAAACACAATACCCAGGAACAATATTTTTACAACAAGGCTTTGGCGAATTATCAAAAGGCATTGCAAGTTCTCGGAACGAGAAAATCTAATCCGGCTATATGGGACACTATAACCTGGGATTTGTCTACGACACTTTTCACCATGGCCACGTTGTTACAGGATTTTCCTTCTCAAGGGAACAAGGTATTTTTTCTTTCCTCCTTTCTCTCTCTTTTTTCTTCTTATTTTTTTTTGTTTTTTTTTTTTTTGTTTCGGTTCGAACAAAATCCCCCCGTCGAGACGATTTTTCTAACGTCGACGAAAAATAAATAAACTTATCCTATTACGATCACTCGAAGAAATTAAATAAGATTATCTTGCCGTTCTGACGTTTTTCATCGTAGACCGAGGAAGAGCTCGAAAGGGAGGTGGTCGATATATTGCAAAAAGCCCTTAAACATTGCGACGTCGATACGCCAGGTTCGCGTCAACCCGTCTATCAATTTCGTGCCGCCATCATTCAGCATCGTTTGGCGTCATTGTATCATCACATATACAGAGAATTCGAGCCGGATTCCGATAACGTCAAGAGGAAAAACAGTTTGCAATTATGTAAATTGTATTACGACAAGGCGGCCAAATTGTTATTGGCGTTGGAACAGACGACGGAATTTTTGAGAGTACAAATGGAACGCGTTGCACTGGCCGAACATCAGGCAAGAAGTAAGTTTTTATCGTTTTATCGTCCAATGAGATTAGCCGTGCTTACGTTAATAATAATTCATATAATTTAAAATTAAATTTCATTGTTTATTTATTTTTTAATTCTTTTTTTTTTCGTTTTGCTATCGCCTTCGATTATCCACTTTTTATAATACTTATCAATATTTTATATTTATTATTTTCCCGAACCAGGTGCCACGACGTTCAACGGTAAATTGAAGGCTTATCAAAACGGTTTGGAGTTGTTGCTGCATTGTCGACCGATCTGCGAGTTACTGTGCGAAAAAAATAAAACGTCGAAGGAGAAAATAATTGGCGGTAATAATATGGTAGAGATTGATACGATCGGTACGAACGACGACGAGAAAAACGTCGAGGAACAAAAGTTTACGGAGGACGACGAGGGTTTGATAGTATTGTTAGAACAGAGGTTACAATTTATATTACGATCGTTAACTAAATTACTCGTCAATAAGAACACTGCCACGAATAAAAAAGAGTAAGTAAAATAAAAAAAATATATGTACATATATATATATAATATATATATATATATATAAATTTATGTCTAAAGAGAATTCTTATATATTAGTTTCTTATATATCGTCTAATAATTTGGATTATTATTGATACATTTTTTTTACTTTTATTAATTAATTTATTTAATTTTTGTTTTTCCTCTTATTACAGATACGAGACGCTCGTCAATTTGTATAAGCAATGTTATAGTCGTGCACTTAGGTCCGGAACGATATCAGGTATAACATTGATAACTCACGTGGCACAACTATTAAAGGATCTATGTAACATATTGCAGCAAATAGAGTAATAACAAGGGAAAAAAAAAAAACAAACAAACAAAAAAGAAAAAAGGAAAAGAAAGGGAAAAAAAATAACTATGTAAATACCATAACCAAACTTTAGTTCGTAAAACTTCAAACTGTGCGCAAGAGATATCTCGTATCGTGTGTTATTTTCAGGGGGGGATTTTCTTTTTCTTTTACTCTCTTTTCTTTCATTTTGTTTTCTTCTTTTTTTTTTTTTGTAACCTCGAACCGGTTAACTTGAACAAAAATCGATGTCAATTAATTTACTCCCGCACACAAGTCTGTCTCTTTTGTAAATCCTTCGAAGGTTTACAATTTGTATATTACTCTATCAAGAAAAAAAAAAAAACAAAAACAAAAAAATATAAAAAAACGAAACAAAACAGATCGTATCGATATCGATCGTTGTAGTTATAAACTCGAAAGGAGGAACGAGATCAATCAAATGCATTTTCGACGATCTCTGAACTGCCTACAGTATGTATGTGTGTGTGTGTGTGTGTGTGTTTGTGTATGTATGTATGTATGTGTTTGTGTTTGTTGCGTGCATGCATGCGTGTGTGTGTATATATATATGTACACAGGGGACGGTGACGACAATGACATTCATTTTTTTGTTTAAATTTAATATTTTGTAAATTGTACATAGAGTCATGACGATGATGATTTTATTTATGTATTATTTATATAAGAGAGAAATAAAATAATTAGTTGTGAATGATTGAATGGACAAATTTGTTTCGATATGGGCATTTTCTTTTCTCATCTAAACCCTCGATGATTTTTTTTTTTTTTATATATATAAACCCATGGGTACAAGCGTACAGGAGAATTGAAATAACGTTAAAATATAAAATTATATTTAAATGCCACTCGTAATAATTTCATTATCGATAATAACTTCGTATCACGAATATATGTATATATATATATGTCATCGTAGTGTAAGCCTATAGATTAATAGTTGTCATAAAAAATATCAACTACACACACACACACACACATATATATATATATACATATGTATCAACGATGGAGGTATTAACCCTTTTCTATTCTATCATACTAATCTAACGATTTTTATTTAATGTAAACAATGTATAAAAACGATTTTAAAAACTTTCCTTATTGTAGGAGACTCGTCGTTTTTCTTCCAATTCTTAAAGTCCAATATAAAATCTATAGGATAATACAATATTTTTTTATATACTGTGAATATACAATATACATATTATTTTATACTATAAACATATATATATATATATATATATATTATTTTGTATTATGAGCATATATATATATATATATATATATATATATATATATATGTTATTTTATATTATGAACATATATATTTATCATATTATATTATGAATATATATATATATATATTAATACATTAATATATATAATTATATATTATATATATATATATATATATAAATGTATAAAAAGCTTATAGATAAAAGGAAGGTAAAGAGAGGATGTTTGGCACGTGTGGGAGGGGGAGGGGTGTAGGAGATCGAAGGAGAATAATCGACGCGTCGTAGGAGGGAACCGGATGGGGTTGGTCGTGCAACGGTGTGGGTTTTAAGGGGTTGGGCGATGAGGGGATGAAAGGGAACGGGGGAAACGGGGAGGATCAATGAACCGCGAATAAATGGCGGTTCGGGGCATTGTGATATATATATATATATATATATATATATATATATATATATATATATATATATATATAACAATTCCAGCTGTCAGTTGCATCCCTCGCGGTTCAATGGCTTTGCCTCTATCTCGTGCGAGGCCCGTTTTAATGGGAGACTAGCCCGTTTTACTACGAGGACACAAAACAACGAGAAGAAGAAGGAGAGAAGACGAAGAGGATGAGGAGGAAGAGGAAGAGGAGGAGGAGGAGGAGGAATCGTACAAAAGGGCCCGATCACCCTCGCAAAGTCACCACCACCACCCCCGAACCACCGACAACCAATATCCATCCCATCCCACCTGGCACCAGCAACTCCCGCCGGCAACCAGGCCCCCTCCTCCCCCTCACTCGTCATCTATCTCCTCTATTCCTCTTTATTATCATCGTTTTTTTCTTTTTTCTTTTTTTCCGCTCTTTCTTTTCCTCTCTCTTTCTCTCTTGCATTTGCAATATCGGATAGAAAGGAAGAGGAGAGTATCGGGGTCCTCGTTGCCCTAGTGAGGGACGTTCGGAACTTGACCTTCGAACAATGGAGGATCTGTCCATGGCTATTCCTCCTCCTCCTCCTCCTCCTCCTCCTCCTCC
The DNA here is from genome assembly GCA_918808275.2 of Dolichovespula sylvestris. NCBI lineage: Eukaryota > Metazoa > Arthropoda > Insecta > Hymenoptera > Vespidae > Dolichovespula > Dolichovespula sylvestris. The sequence goes on along the minus strand of OU964962.1, from coordinate 9,193,918 downwards.
TCCTCCTCCTCCTCCTCCTCCTCCTCCTCGTCCTTATCCTCCTCCTCCTCCCCCTGACCCCACCGAATCCCTTTAGCGTGATAGAAGTTGACTTGTCTATTGGTTCCGTACCGAGGTCTCGTTCGGTATCATTCTACTATAAAAACGAAAGACGATTCAAAAAGAGCGAGAGAGAGAGAGAGAGAGAGAGAGAGGGGGGGTGAAAAGAGAGGAATTTATTTCGTCGAGTATTTTGCCACGCCTTTCCCTCGTTCGTTCTTTTTTCATTTTTATTTTATATTTTGTTTTTCTTTTCTTTTCTTTTTTTTTTCGTCTCTTTATTCTTTGCTTTCGTGTTCTTCTTCTTCTTCTTCTTCTTCTTCTTCTGATTATTATTATTTTTATTTTCTTTTCTCCCTTCACCCCCATCCTTCTTACAACGCGCATCGTCGATCCATAATTTTATCCGATTTTGTAACATCCAATGGAACGTTGTCATTGTTACATATCGTAATACGATTTTTACGGTGCTTCTCTCGTCAATCTATTATAAGTTCTCGTAAATAATTTTGTCGGGGTTTTCCTTTCGTTTTTTTTTCTTTTCTTTCATTTTTTTTTTCTTCTTCTTCTTCGTGTTCACCTTTTCCTCAGTTATCATTCATTCGATTATTTTTTATTATACACCCATATAAATGGACAATATAATGTTAATCTATTTCTAAATATATATATATATATAATCTATTGTTTATTTAAATATATATATATATGTAAAATATAAAATCTTCCTTATTGTCATAGAAACCAATTAAAAACTAATATTACAAACCGTTTAATAATTTTTTCATACTTTTGCCATAGTCAATATAATATACATACATCGTCGATACGCTATGTGGAGATAATATTATATAATGTAATATATTAAAGAAAAAAAAAATATATATATATATATGTGATATATAAAACATTGTTTATTTAAATATATTGAACCTTCATTATTATTATCCAACTTGGATAATCATTCTGTATTGGGTGAGGTAATTCGGCCACGCTACTTAAATACACACACACTCATATAATATTGTTCACATATAAATAAAATACTGAGTCGTCCTTATTATTAATTTACCAAATAAAAATCAAACATTACCAATAATTAAATAATTTCCTTACAATTGTCCAACG
>OU964962.1:9185251-9190251 GCA_918808275.2 Dolichovespula sylvestris | reverse complement strand
AGAGAAAATTTTTTTTTCGAGTTCTCGTAATAACAACAATTAGCGAATTTCTATTACAAACACACACACACACACACACATATATATATCTAATTATTATTATTAATGTACAATTAAAATTATGTATTCTATATATAAATATATATATAATTATAATTAATGTATAATTAAAATTATGTTAAATATGTTATTATAACTCGATGCGTGTAATATAAAACGAAGGAAAAAGAGAGGAAAAAAGAAAAACGATAAATACAACGACAAAAAAAGAGAAAGAAGGAAAAGAAAGAGAGAGAGAGAGAGAGATAGAGAAATAAATACAATTAAAAATTACCCGACCAAATCGAAAACTCATTAAACGTTTATTGTCGCATAAGACGGTACGGTAAAAAAAAAAAAAAAAATATGAAGAAAGATCCGAATGATCGTATAGATAAATTCTCTACGTATTATTAGACTCCATCTTTTTTTTTTTTTTATTCCTCTACCTTACTTTTCACTCGAACTACCTCTTCACCATTTCCAACGCACCTTTCACATTTTCTACGTCCCTTTTATTTCCTTTCTAATGTATCGTCTCCTTTCTTCGGTACAATATTTGGTACAATATCTTTCTCTCCCACTCCCTCTCACTCTCTGTGTCTCTCTGTCTCTCTCTATATATCTATTCGTCTCCGTTTAGTTACCCCCGACCTTACTCCGGCACCCAACCTCTTTTCTTCTCGTCTTTCTTCCCTTGAACCCTCTTTAGCTCGTTCCACTCGTCCACTCTTTGACCTCGAACGATCGACCCTTCTGACGCTATCGACACTTCCGGACGGTTGACTTTTTACGTCGGAGTATTTCCGCGAGCGTTTACTTTTTACTACTCGATATATATATATATATATATATATATATATATATATATATATATATATAGAGAGAGAGAGAAGCTTGGGCCAATAGGTTGACTATCAACATTTTTTTTTCACCTTCGATGGTAGGATCGATCGATCGATCGATCGATCGATCGATCGATCGATCGAAAGAACAAACGATACTACGATCGAATCGAGTAAGACGACAAGCAACTCTCTCACTGTTCGGAGATTCGAGTCTTTTACTGGTTCGAATTGACGGTACGATCTTTATACAGATACGTTTTGTATTATTTTTTTTCTCCCTCTTTCTCTCTATGTATGTGTATATATATGTATGTATGAATGTATGTATGTATGTATGTATGTATGTTGTGTGTATGTATCTATAAATGCCTGTATATGTGTGCATATATATGATCGCTAAATTCGTCTATTACGATATAGCATAAAAATAATAATAGTAGGGTGTTTGTAATTTAATCCCTTATTAACAAGGATAAATTATTTCGATTCGAAATAAATCGATTTGAAATAATTTTTTTCTTTTATTTTTCTTTTTTATAATAGAAAATCAACAACAATAATAATTTTCATCCGTGTACAAAGAATGTCGATTTTCTATGGCATGTAAAAACTGAGAAAAATTATGTTAATATTAATATATATATATATATATATATATATATATATATAATAATTAAAAAAATATATATTTTAGGTTAGGGAATAAGTTCGTAGCGTTTTTATCAAAGACTTTTATTTAAATAACTCTACGAACTTATTCTCCAATCTAATAAATATATATATATATACAGTAAATATATATATATACATATAATATATACCCACACGTACAAACACACGCACAAAAGCGTGTACGTAGAGGACATCGACGGCGTAGAATAGAATTCGTTAGAAATAATTTCATACATAACCGAATGAATAGGGCGAATTCCTTAAATCGACGAAACAAATTTATTTCACCGACGAACGATCGAACGAAAGTAACGACTGACTTACTTCGCTCACTAACCTACTTACCTCACTTACCCGCTTACATTTTCATTTATTAATATGCCATTTATTATATTTACTTTATTATTAATTCACTTTTATACGAACATAATCCAAGGTAATAACAAATTACTTACGTAAATGTACACTTATCGATCAGTGATCACGTTCAGATAGATGATCCCTTTTAAGCATCGCATTACTAAGACTGAGGATTCAAGTTCCGGGTCAAAAGTTCGTCCTCTCTGTAACGGATAATCCAGAAGCCTCTTTGACCGATCGGATTACATATGTATTCGGTTGTAAGCAGATATCTATTACGTGGGGACATACGGTTAAAGGAGGTACACGGTAATAACATTTCACTATGTTGACGAATCATCCACCTCATCCCACCCCACCCCACCTCACCCTCTCATCCTCCCCTCTCCTCTCTCTCACTTACTCTCTTCCCTCCTCATTCAGCCCACTTCTCGTCGTCTTCGTTCACCTCTCCCTTCCTCCCACTCTCCCACCCTCTACTACTCTTCTTCTTCATTCAACTAACCCCTCGTATACTCCTCCGCCACTTCTCTCGTTCATTCCATCATCCCTCGCACACGTGCACACAAATCGACCCCCGGAAGGTTTCACATAAACGTAATACAACGTTAATAAAAACGAACGACGTGTTTGACTGTTTGCAAACCCTCAAAGACCCTTTCTTCTTCTTCTTCTTCTTCTTCTTCTTCTTCCTCTTATTTTTCTTCCTCTTCTTCTTCTTATTTTTCTTTTCCTACTACCCTCCCCCCCTCCCCCCCTCCACTCCCGTCCTCCTAGCTCGACCTTGAGAATTTTTATCGACTTCTCAACGAGTACCGATGATATCGGCTATCTCGAAATATTAAAGGTAAGATGGATGTACTCGATTGCCAGCATCCCTTTAAAAGTTCTCTTTTTTCTTTATTCTTTCTTTTTTTTTTGGGGGGGGGTAGGGGGCGTGAGGGGAGAGGGTGGTTATACGAATGAAAAATAAAGAATGTGCGTGTACGCGTCCGTGTGCGTAAGATAATCGAATAAACAATTTTACGTTACAACATTACGTTACATCGAATATATCTTTCGAGTGATAAGGGCCAGAATGAAATCGAAAAAGAAAGAAAGAGAAAAAGAAGGTTTTTTACTCTTACCTTAGTCGTACGAAAGTACGTTGTACCTTCGAAATCCTTGAATTCGTTTCCTTTTGGTCGATTGGACGAATCTTTTTGAGAAATGCTTTTTCGTTTTTTTTTCTTTTTTTTTTTTTTGTAAGGAACATTCATGTTTGGAATTAATTACGAACGCGCTGTCGATTAATTATAAACGTATGATCACGACAACGAGAATTTTTTTTGACCTTTTCTTTTTTTTTTTCTTTTTTTTTTTTTACAACCCCATCAGAAGTTAGAAAGCGGAGATTTGGTGAAGTTTTAGAAAAGAAAAGAAAAAAACAGAAAACAAAAAAAGAATAAATATATATTAATATATATTTGTTTATAATTATATTATATAATTATAATAATATAAATTAAATATTAATTTAATATATAATAACATTAATTTAACATATAACTATTATATTAATAATTATATAATATAATTTAATTATAATAAATAAATATATATAAAAAATAAATATACGAATAAATGAACGAACGAACGAACGAACGAACGAACGAACGAATAAATAAATAAATAAATAAATAAAAGAAGGAAAAACGAAATGGTCTCTACTTGAGAAATGCTCGTTACGAAACTCCCCCCCACTTTCTGGTTCGCATTTTCTACCCCATCAACCCACCGACGGCAGCAGCACCACAACCACCACCACCATCCACCCACCTAGCCATCCGACTCCCACCCCTTTTCCAAGCCGTCACCATCAGCCAACCTACGTCCACCGTACACGCACCATTCCCTCCTTAAATTCCCAAGAATCAAAGTTAAATCGTACGGATGAGAAATAGTACAGGTACGTGTAGCTTGACCGGCTGTGTAAAGCGAGCTAGCGTGTTTACACCATCTACGTGCCCGTTACATCGACTACGTGTCTACGTGCTACCCCGATATCCACTTTCAACGTGTTCTCTCTCTCTCTCTCTCTTTCTCTCTTGCTCACTCTCTGTCTCTGTCTCTCTTTCTACTACGACTATACCATATGTACTACTATACGTACTGTAGTACGTGCGATACCAAATATATATATATATATATATATATATGTACCGCAATGTTTCCCTTGAAATATCCTACACGAATTCTCCAACCTCGAGATACGCGAGCCAAGGAGAAATAATAAAAAAGAAAAAGAAAAAAAAAGGCAAAAGAAAAATAAAAGAGAGAAGGCTAGAGAGAGAGGGAGAGAGAGAGAGAGGGAGAAAATTCGCAGAGAAAATTTTCGAATAAGCAGACGCGCGTTACGTGCTATCGTCGATTTAACTGTTTTAGAAACGTTTTTTCAGTAATATTTATATATATATATATATATATATATATATATATATATATATATATATATATCGAATCACGTGATCCCGAGTTAAAACGTCGATCGTACGAAACTGTTATCCCTTTTTCATCCTTACGGATGGCCGATTAGAAGGAACGATAATCGAATATCCAACGTATATTCGCGTTCGTGTTATGTATTCTAGGTGAATTATATATATGTATATATATATTCTAAGTAGGATCCGATCGCGAACATTCGTTAAATTTAGAATTATTTTTGAGGTAACTTCTATTAGAAAAATTATTGCTTGATTGTTAGACAGACTATTCGTTCGCGAATAATCAAAATTTTTCATATCAGATTTTGAAGTCTCTATAATTTAAATTTCTTGTAAATATATATATATATATATATATATATATATATATATATATATATACAAGAAATACTGTAACTCGTACACTTTCTATATAATTCTTTATAATTTATTATTTATTAAAATCATTATTATATTATCTATTAAAATTATTTATTATTTATTATTATTATTATTATTATTATTATTATTATATTATTTATTAAAATACTGTAACTCGTACACTTTCTATATAATTCTTTATAATTTATTATTTATTAAAATCATTATTATATTA
>OU964962.1:9172751-9177751 GCA_918808275.2 Dolichovespula sylvestris | reverse complement strand
TTTGAATCGAATGAATAGAACTACGTATTAAAAATTTCAATTAATTCGTTTCTCAGACACTGTATCCCATTTATGTTATTGTTAAAAAAAAAAAAAAAAAGAAAAAAAAACATTTTTTTTCTATCTCGTCTTTCCCTTTATCCTTCACTTAAGAAGATGACGCAGTAAAACAGAAGCGGAAGAAAGTAGAAAAGAAAAAAAAAAAAAAAAGAAAAAGAATAAAAGTATCGAACGGCAAAGCACATACTTTTGTAATTCTAATTAGCAAATGGTTCCTTTCCCCATTGAAGATTCGACTTTAATCACCTTTTTCCATATTATTCTTTCATTATCTCTATCGACACACCAAGACGTTATTCTTTTTCTTTTTTTTTTTTTTCTTTTTTTTTTTTTGATTCGAGAGAAGCGAAACTGTTGCTTTCGTTTAAACTTTCAAAGATTTGTTTTCTTCTCCCGTTTGTTTATGCACGTCGAACAAGGTCGAACGCATATAAACAACACGATTAATAAAAACAATAATAATAATAATAACAATAATAATAATAACAATAATAATAATAATAATAATAATAACAATAATAATAATAACAATAATAATAATAATAATAATAATAACAATAATAATAATAATAATAACAATGTGTTATTATTATTATATTTTAATTCATATTATTATTATTATTATTATTATTATTATTTTATTAAAACGATAAAACGTATGAAAATATATTCACTTTAACGATCAATTTATACAGTATAGACGTAATAAAAAAAGAAGAAAAGCAAAGATGGAAAAAAACGAAAGAAAGAAAGAAAGAAAGAAAGAAAGAAAAAAAAGAAACAATCATAAAAATTTTTCATATAATTAGAGAGACAAATATGTGAAAAAGTATGAAAATAAGGACGAAGAGAAATATATCGAAAAACAGTGAAAGGGGATAAAAAGACGAAGATGCAGATAGAGAAGGACAGAGCCATACGTACATACATACATATACACATACACATACACATAAATACATACATACATACATACAAAAATAGATACAAATACTGTCTCGGACACTAAAAACAGACAGACGGACGGACGGATAGATCAAACAGTCATAAAAAAAAAAAAAAAAACATAGAATCCATCTAATGCAAGAAGATTTAGTTCTACGATACGAAAATCATTGGACGACATTTAGATTAGGTATATTAGTAAGCAAGTAGGTTGGCAGGAAGGCAAGCAAGCAAGTAAGCAAGCGAGCAAGCGAGCAAGCAAGCAAGCGAGCAAGCAAGGAAGCAAGCAAGCGATTAAGCGATTAAGCGAATAAGCGAGCAAGCGATCAAGCCAGCAAACAGGCGTGCAAGTTAGCAGGCAAGCAACCAAGCAACCAAGCAAGCAAGCACAAGCAAGCGTAAGCAAGGAAGCACAGCAAGGAAACAAGTATGCAACCAACCAACCAACCAACCAACCAACCAACCAACCAGACAGGCAAGCAGGCAACAATAGATTTGATGGAGAGGCTAAGTTAAAAATACGGGGTGGATGCCACTAGCTGAATTAACGAAAGGGAGTAAGTGTAAGAGAGAGAGAGAGAGAGAGAGAGAGAGAGAGAGAGAGAGAGAGAGAGATAGCGTTATATATCGTACCAATTAACGTTGGTACGAGCCAGAACATTTATCCTCGTTACTCGAGGATATTAACTAATAAGAAAGAATAAAGATCCTGAACGACGATATTGCTCGGGCACGCGCGTACGTGACCGTTCCTATCAGTTGCCAGCCGACATGGTCCCTCTCCCTCCTAACCCTCTCACCCTTCCCCCTATCTCCTCCTCCTTCTGATCCTCATCCTCCTACTCCTCTCATTCTTTCCTTTGATCTGATATACAACATCGTACTAAACGAGAAGTAATTGCCGCGAGAATACCAGTCTGAAACTTTTACGAATGTTCCACCTCCTCCTCCCAACCCCAACCACCCTCCCTCACATCCCTCTTCCTCCCTCTCTCTCTCTCTCTCTTTCTTATTCTTCTTCACAGAAACAGAAGCTTCCACTACCCATTCCCAATCCTTTCCCCGCCCTTCTGTTTCTCCCTCGTCGAACCAACCAACCCCATCATCTCTCGCACATCCTTTTACCCTTTCATCTAACCACCACCCCTCCTCTCTCTCTCTCTCTCTCTCTCTCTCTCTCTCGTTCGTCCCTTACACCCACTCCAACCTAACCTCGATTCGACGTTACCTCGTTTTTTAATCGCCGATCGTACTACGGTTTGAATCGAAGGGTCTCGAAGGGTCTGTGCGTGTGTGTGTGTGTGTTTTTTTTGTTATTATTATTATTATTATTATTGTTATTATTAATCGAATACCTCGTTATCGTGCTTTCGGATCTATTGATCCATGGAGGGATCGAGAGAAATAGAGAGAGAGAGAGAGAGAGAGAGAGAGTGACTTTTCTTTTCTTCTTGCTTTTTTCTTTCTTTCTTTCTTTCTTTCTTTCTTTGGGTCCTCTCTTTTTCTCGTTTCTTCTTTGACATTCGTTCGCCCGTAAGAAATTTTCGTTGAACGAGAATACGTATTTCGGATAATTGTTTCTCTTTTTTTTTTTTTTTTTTTTTTCGTACGAGTACGAGTATCGCCTACCACAACCCCAACCCCCATTTCACCCCACAACACCCTGCATTCCCACTTTCGATCATTTTCATCCCTCGTTCACGGGTCTCGACGTTATCGTTATATGTATATATATATATATATATATATATATATATATATATATATATATATATACATACACACACACATATATATGTACTAAATAATTGTAAATCAATTAAACTTTATTACGGTGTCGAGCTAGGAATGATTAGAAATTTTTGTTAGATGTGAAATATATAAATATTGTTACGGCGATGCGATCGTTCGATATGATAAATAAATATGGATGTTGTTTCGTTTCGATATAATACTATCGATGAGGGTTGTTGTTCGAGGGTGGTTGGTCGACAAACGACAACAATAATTCATTTCAATCGCGTCAATAGGTACGTTTGTTTCATTGCTTTCTGTTGTTCTTCTTTATTTTTTTTTTTTTTTTTTTTTTTTTTTTTTAATCGTTCGATACTAGTGCGACATAGATCTGTGGAGTATTACGAAAAATAAAAAATAAAAAAATAACTGACGCATCAAATTTGTTTCTCAGATTGTTCGGCTTCGGGATATTTTCTTAACGAATCTGCGTGAAAATTTACGAAATATTTCTTTCTAACATGCCAATACTTTCTAAATTTTTCTACGAAATCCTTCTTCGTTTCGTTGTCTTTGCTCTTTATTTTATTTTGTTTTTCTTTTTCTTTTGGCTCTTCTATTTTCTTTTCTTTCTCCCCTTCAATGAATTGACACGACGAGAAAATGAGTGACAGATAAAATGTTCGCCTTGACTTTCGAATTGTTTGAGGTTATATTCTCGTTTTTCTTTCTTTCTTTTTTTTTCCCCCCATTCACACGGGATAAATTTTTTTTCAATGTGTGTCCATTCGTTAATGTCGAGCGTTATTGGACAAATTAAAGTGAAATTCTGAAAGAATAACGAACAACACGTTCATAGAATCGAAAAGCCAAAACGTTTATTTGTTTCCACAAAGTTTCTTTTCGAGCCAATACGCACGTAATGCAATATATCTGCCAATGATGGTACGATATCGTATACGATATTATTATTTCTTCGATATTCGGTAAAACGATCGAAACGTTTTCATGCAATGTACGGAGAGGCTAAAGTTTGCCCTTCCCCCCCCCCCCTTTTTTTTTTATATTACAACATTTTTCTATGAAACATGACCACGACGGAATAAATATCATTTTACGTTCGTTCTTTATTCTAACGACGTACGATATTAATCGAAGATCGAAACGAAACGAATTTCGATAATTAACGCGTTTCTTCCATTCACTCATTCATTCATTCATTCGTTCGTTCATTCGTTCATTCATTCATTCATTTATTTATTTATTTATTTATTTCAAAAACTTATCGTTCAATTAACGTTCGTATCGACAAGAAAATTTCGAATAACTCGATTCATTTCTTATTTCTTATTTATTATTAAATTGTTATTATTTATTATAACATCGATCAATCGTAATATCATTTATTATGATTAATTATTATTATTATTATTATTATTATTATTATTATTATTATTATTATTATTAATTATTATTAAAAATTATTTGTTAATTCAGTCCGTCGTCACGTTAAATCAAATATTCCTCGAAAATATCGGAAGGTTCGTAATTGTTGTTGAGATAAAAAAAATTTATTTGTTATAATAAAAAAACAATTTATTATTTAGACATTTTTCATAACGTACATAGTCATCTCCACTAAGCACGTTGACGTATGTACGTATGTATTTCGGTATTCAATGAAAAAAAAGAGAATAAATAAATAAATAAATAAATAAATAAAAAGAAAAATAAAACAAGAAAAGAGTAAAAAAAGAAAAACCGATTCGTCAAAAACACTTATCAACGCAGTTAACATCGATGCGATCACAATAAAATTAGGTGAAAATAATTATTAAATATAATCGATCGGAGATATGATTTTAATATATACCTAAATACAATATATATATATATATATATATATATATATATATATACATAGTCATGTACATAGGTAACATTATTTCGTACACGTTAAAATATCATATATGTAATACTTATTAAAAAATGATAGATGGTTTCTCGATCGTTTGAAAAGTTATTCACGAGAACTCGGCCGAGATTGGGTTTCTCGTCTTGCATTCGAGTGCAGTCGTGAAGTTGGTTCAGTACAATGCTCGTTGAACGAACATAGTAACTCTCTCTCTCTCTCTCTCTCTCTCTCCTGGCTGTAAGTAAATTATTCCGCGAGTGCGACAGCCAAACGGATGTTTACGACGTTCGAGCGTATAAAGGGTGTACGTACATACGCTCGAACAGAGGCCTCGACAAAGGCGAGC
>OU964962.1:9155251-9167751 GCA_918808275.2 Dolichovespula sylvestris | reverse complement strand
ACACCGCAAGGCTTCTTCTTGATTTTCTCTCCTCTTTCGTTCTGGACGGCACCCGACACCGCGACTACTCCCCCCCCCCCCCCACCACTTTCAGACACGCCGGTGTCAGGCCCTGATGACATCGTGAAATATGCAAGTACCCACTAGCAAAGCGGTTAGTTACTTGCCCCTCCTCTCACCCTCCCTCCCTCCACTCCACCCCCACCCCCCCTCGACATTTACTGTGTCCCTCTTTTCTTCCAGTATTCTTCTTCTCTACTCTACTCTTCTTCTGTTCTACTCTTAGACAAACCCTCCCTCCCTCCCACCCTATCTCCCTCCCCACCCCTCCATCCATACACCCACTCACCCTGGTCTCCGCGTTCTTTAGTTCTACCTTTGCAAAAAGGTAAAAGGTAAGAAGGATAAAGGAAAAAAAATAAATAAATAAAAACAAAGAAGCAAAAGAAGGAGAATGGTAGAAGTCCGAAGGAAGAGAAAATAGTAAAGTAAACGAAGTGGTCGAGTATATTAAAGAGGCGCGCGCGCGCGCGCGCGCGGTGTCACGGCCATATTTATATAAGCGTGTACATATTATTCTCTCGTTTCCTTCTTCCTTTCTTTCCTTATTTCCTTATTTCCTTCTTTCTCATTCTCCTTTCGTAACCATTTTCTATGTCGATTGGAATTTCGAAAGATTCGTTTTTGTGTCAGTTTTTTTCTTCTTCTTTTCAATTCTTTATATATACAGTTTTTTTTTGTTTATATATATTTACAGTTTCAGTCAAAGGAGGATGCCTAAATATTTTCTTTGCCTTTTTTTTTCATACTTTGAATGGTTTAAAAAGAGGTATGTTATGAATAGATTATATGTATATATATATGAGTGTATGTATATATATATATATATATATATATATATATATATATATATATATAATATGAATAATTTAAATATATATATGTATATAATAGTATGTTATGTATGTTATAAGCGGGCTTCTTTAGCTGAAACACACTGTGTGTGTGTGTGTATATAATATTACAATAGTACGATCATTATAATTTTCTATGAATGTAATATATATTTTTTTGTTGTATTATATTGTTATATCGTAAAATGACACACATTGTCTTTTTAATTAACATTTTTTTACATACATACATACATACATACATACATACATACATACATATATATATATATACACATACTCATAAAGAAAACAGAATATTTTTCGATTTAATATACGATAAAAGAACAGGGCGATAGTTGATTGATTATAAAATTATATATTCATACAAATATTTATATATATATAAATATATATATATATATATATATATATATATATATCTACAAAAAAAAGCATAAAAGAAACAGAATATTATTCGATTTAAAATACGATTAAAGAAAAAAAAAAAAAAAAAAAAAAGAAAAAAAAAAGTAAAAGAAAAAGAAAAAAATAACGACGACGACGATTGATCCGTTATAAAAATAATTCATTAGAAACGTTTCCATTCTCGATAGTAATTCATCGGAGGCGACTAACCACGATCCTTTACTCCATGGAACGGACAAACGAGAAATAGATAGTAGATTCATAGAGACGGAGACGGAGAGATATAAATAGAAACTGATAGAGAGATAGACGCGAAAAGAGAAAGACAGACGTATACATAGATAGATAGAGAGAGATAGATAGATAGATAGAGTAAGTTGACCCTCGACGTTTCAAAGGAGACCGAAGGGGCGTTTCGATAACTATAGGATTCGCAATGCTATTTCTATACGTATCTTCTCTCAGCAAGAGAACTATTCTAGATACAGTCTGATTAGTCCGTAATATTGTCTGCTTTGAAGAGTATAACCACGCAGGGAATGCGTTCAAAGCACGCAATATCGTTCAAAACCCCCTCCCCTACCCTCCCCTCCCCGTCCAACTCCAGCACCGTTTCGATTCAAGGAGTATCCTTAAATTGATTATTCGATTCGTAAGATCATCATCGATGATACGCGAGATTCGTCGCCGACGAATTAATTTCATTCCTTTTCATTCTCACGCGATCGTAAATTTCTCCTTTTTCTTTATTTTTTTATTTTTTTTCCCTTTCTTTATTTCTTCTTCCGCCGTTACGATCTTAACGATCGTTTAACGATAACGTGTTGTTCGTCCAGGTAACGTGGACGGTTGATATTCCCATTTGCGATCTCTTCGTGAAAGATCGAAAGAAATGACAGAATAGAGATGGAAACGCGCGTGTGTACGCACGCTTAGGAGAGGAAAGGAAAAGGTAAGAAAAGATAAAAACTTACGGTAAAAGGAAGAAGGAAAGAAGGAAAATGGAAACAAAAATTGTTAGTCAGTCATCGGTGGTCGAAGGACGGCTAGGGGGTGGTTTCTTTCTTTTTTTTTTTTTTTTTCTTTTTTTTTTTTTGTACGGAGCAATTTAAATTAGCCAGTTCGAGGTGTCTTGATAGGAAGCTTAAAAGGATTTCTATATCGCTCGAACTCGTTAGAAGATGGTGGTGTTGGTGATGGGTAAGTAGAGGGCTGGTTGTAGCTACCGTCTACATTGAAATTCGTTTATCCTAACGGAGTCGATTGCGAATGCAATGCGCGGATAATGTCTCGTTAAACGAAAAACGATTACAGGAGGGTACTCTAAGTTAATGTACTCTCTCTCTCTCTCTCTCTCTCTCTCTCTCTCTCTCTCTCTCTCTCTCTCTGTCTCTCTCTCTGTCATCCTCTTTCAGTCAGCCTTGCGCACTCTTTTTCGTGGATCGCTTAAAAATTGTGGCGTCTTGAATGAAGATGAGCTTTTCACGACGAAAAACGTAGCATCCCCCTTCTGACCTTCCCTTATCCACGCCTCCCGCCCCCCTCCCCGCCCATCCCACTGTCTCCCATAAGAACCATACCCCCATACTTGTTCCTCGTTTCGAATAATCGATGAACGATAGAAAATTCTGCCTGTAACGTCTATTACGTATAAATTTATAATCGAGAGTGAACGAGAGAGAAAGAAAGAGAGAGAGAGCGAGAGAGAGAGAGGGGGGGGGGGAGGGAGAGATTTAACAATATAAAGATAAAATTGATAAGAGATCGATAATATTCGAATTCGTTAGATTTTTGCGTACAACGATTGTAGAAAATTTTTCGATGCGATATATCGACGTAATTATTAAAATGATCAGATTTGAAGGAAATGTGATAATTATTGGGATGACTATTAGCAAAGATGTATGTATAAAGAGAGAGAGAGAGAGAGAGAGGGAGAAGAATGTAATCGTTCGAAAACAAAAATGATACAAAAAATTGATGTTAATCGAATTTTCTTATATCCAAAGATAAAAATATTTCATATGATATAAAAATTCATATGTGGTGATCATCGTAATAGTGGTGCAATAAAAGAGAAATAAAAATTATGACAACCGTCAGGTCGACCTTTTGTTCCTAAAAAAAAAAAAAAAAAAAAAAAAAACGAACGTAATATAAAATCGACAAGTATCAATCGAAATCGTGTTACATGCGATGATGTAAGAATTTTTGTTACGATACTCGACGATAATTATTCAAACGGTAATTATTAAAATTAAAAAAAAAATGTAACAACAATGGAGATGACTATTCATAAAACTATAAGACAGATAGAAAGAGATAGATAGATAGATAGATAGATAGATAGATAGATAGATAGATAGATAGAGAGAGAGGGTGAGATAGTAAAAAGAAGAAAAAAAAAAAAAGATGAAATATAATAATTTCAAAAAGAAGAAAACGATACGGACTCGACGACGTTGGATGTTTCTGATCAACGACGATTGAAATATTTACGTATGTACGTGAGTACGTGATACGAAATGTAATCTAACGATGATATTAATGAATTCCAAAAAAAAAAAAAAAAGAGAAAAAGAAAAATGAAAAGAACGGGGATTATTAATCGAAAGAGCATCGTTCGTTATCGTATAAATATTTATAAGTTTTCTGATGACGACGGGGAATATGTCCCTCTTGATCGAATTAATTTTCTAAGAAGGCCATAGGACCAAAGGCAAATCTTCGTCCATTTCCGTACGTACTCGGAGGTCATGCTCTTCTCCTGTCGTATATTAACTATATTATGCAAAGGACATATATATATATATATATATATATATATATATATATATATATATATAACATAGCTGAATGGTAGAAGCAAGTACTTCATCGTTCGCCGTCTGATATCAAAATTAATTCGTTCGGTGAGTACTTATTAAACGTTCCTTCATTATAACGTTCGTTTAATGTTTTCTTTCAATATGGGTCAAGGATCACGTTAAGAGCAAAGATTGGAGACTTGTTCTATAAGAAAGAGAGAGGGAGAACTTAACTCTCCTTTCAACGTTCTAACGAATTGTTAAGCTAATCCGGCTACGAGCGAAGGACTTTGCCTTCAAGCGTTTATTAAATCCTGTGGTATCGTCGTTCATGTATGAGTTAATTACTATTTAGCATACGAAAAGGAAACACGAAGATTTTTGTTTGCTTACTTCTTCTTCTTCTTATTTTATTTCTTTCTTTTTCTTTTTTATTTCTTCTTATTTTTTTTTTTTGCTTTGGAAAGAAAAGAAAAAAAATAAATAAGTAAGTAAGTAAAAGAAAATGAGATTGAAATGATTGAAGATTATAAGAGAAAGAAAAAATAAATAAATGAAGTAGAAAAAGAAGAAGAAGAAGAAGAAGAAGAAGAAGAAGAAGAAGAAGAAGGACAATTAGATATTTTTGAAAACAAGTTCGTAGTAATTAAGTTGTGATAAATATTTTCTTGAGACAATTAAAAATAATATAATGATCAATGACGATCAAATTAGATTGTTGGATTGAGAATTAAGGTGAATTTTCGATAGTTATCTATACCGATAATTATTCATAAATGTTTGTATTCAAAAATGAAAAAGAAAAATAAAGAAAAATATGTATGTATGTATGTATGTATGTATATGTTGCATAAACATATATGCCAAAATATATATGCATAAGTTCCATTGTAAATTAAAGTTAAACAAATTTGAGAATCAACGTCGAGAGCTCGTAATTATTTATAAATATTTGTTTCAAAGAAAAAAAAGCAAAAAAAAAAGAAAAAACAATAACCAACAAAATATGTATACATAGTATAAGTTGCATTGTAAAGTTGAATGAAGATAAAAATTATAAAGGAGGTATCGTTGGTGATATTGGAAGGATACGATTTAAAAATTGAACAAAGAAACCAACCGATGAGAGATGGATAATATAAAAGTAAGATGATATAATATTAAATTTTTTTTTTTTTTTAATGACAAACAAAACTGACAAAGATTAAAAACGAATAGTCCGAGATAATGAACACGGGGAAAAAAAATATGTTCCCACCGAATTATGGATTTTTAGATCCTGACACATACTCACGATTATCGAAACAAATATTTTTATTCAAAAAAAAAAAAAAAAAAAAAAAAAAAAAACAAAGAGAAAAAAAAAATGTATATATATATAGAGAGAGAGAGATCAATAGAAATTGTAAGTTCTAAACGAAGATAATGAAAATACGGTAACCCTCGTCACCCCATCCCCAATTGACCCTTCGAAACCTGCCCCTTTATCCCGAACAGATTAAAGAGTACGAAGGATCTATGCTAAGAGAAAAAAATTCGAGAGCTCTCGTTCTCTAAGTTCGAACATTCGATATAGAAAATTCTCCAGGGGGAAGGGGGCTGGGGCGTTTTCCAGGTTAAGAATTATGATTTTTCCTGATTCGACAAAAGTATTTCCATGATTGACAAACTCTCACCGATAGGGGATGAAAACCGGATCCGTTTGCCCACTCGGTTTATCTTATTACGACCGGTCGTTAGCTTTGGAATCGTAATTTGATGGAGATGACTCGGCAGAAAGTGGGAGAGAGAGAGAGAGAGAGAGAGAGAGAGAGAGAGAGAGAGAGAGAGAGAGAGAGAAAAGGGAGGGACGGGGATGGGGGGGGATGGTAGAGAAAGGAAAGTGGGTGGATAAGGAGAGGAGAGAGGAGGAGCGGGGTTGAGGGAAGAAATGTTTCAAGATTCTCGGCCATTTCAAAAATAACTTACAAACGAGAAAAGTTTTAAAGAGGGTAATACACACACACGTATATGTATAATACACACACACGTAATACGCGCATATACGTATAGGTACACAAAGTGAGTTAAACAAATTTTTCAAATGATTTCGTTTTAAAACGAATATTAATAATAATAATAATAATAATAATAATAATAATAATAATAATAATAATAATAATAATAATAATAATAAATAATAAACAATAATAATAATAATATATTTTTATACGTTTAAAAAATATGAATTGTTGCAAATTTTTGACATAGAAATATAAAGAAATTAATCTACTCTCTCTCTCTCTCTCTCTCTCTCTCTCTTTCTCTCTCTAACTCTAACTCGTTTTCAAGAATAATCTCGATGTTTTTACGTCATTTATGATTGAGGAAGCAATATACGTTACGTGGGAAATTTTTCAAATGGTATACAACTTTCCCTTTTTTTTCTTTTTTTGTTTTTTACGCCGATGGCAAAGTGCTCTGAAATTTTCAGTCGCTACGAAAAAAATAACTCGTCTGAATTCGTAAAGATGTGAGTGAATAATGAAAGATAAAGAAAATATAACAAAAAAAAAATAAATAAAAAAAAGAAGGAGATAAATTTTTTCCCCCCTTTTCTTTTTCTGTAACAACGGTGATAAAAACAACGTAATTAATTATAAATTAATTACGTAATTGTTATATATATATATATATATATAACAATTACGTAAATAACAATTTGCATTCTTTTTTTTTATCATTGATTCAACAATAAAAATACTCTCAAAAATTGCGAACGTACCAATACATACAGTAATTAATATTTCTATACTTATTAAAAATTTCCAACTTTTTAATACGTTCTAAATAATATATATATATATATATATATATATATATATATATATATATATATATATACATATATTAACCATTTATATTTTTATATTGAACTTGACGAAAAAGAGCGTGTTTGGAATATTTTTAATATCGATCGTATACGTGTATGTACATACGTAAATAAATACATAGATAATGTACGTATGCATATACGTCAGAGACAAATAAATCTGTATAACTTTGGTTCGCTTTTGACAGCTCCCTTTTGAATATGAAGTATATGAAGTATATCAAAAATAGATACGTACTATTAAGCCCTATTAAACTGGTCACTCATCCCTTTACTCTTCTCTCTCTCTCTCTCTCTCTCTCTCTCTCTCTCTCTCTCTCTCTCTCTTTCTCCTTCTCTCTTTTTTAACGAGGTACCGTCGATAACTTCGGGATAGTTTAGTTTATATAGACGATCCGTACGAAACGTGGTCACGCATACACATTTATCCATACATATTTATACACCCCATACATCATATCTCGACATAACCATGAAATTTTACTAAAATGTTCAGTCTAGCCGAGCTTACGAACGATTTAATGGCCGCTTTGACGTTCTACATAAACATATATATATATATATATACATACAAACACACACACACATATATATATATATACACGCACAGACATAGATACACAGAGAGACTAGACATACTCTAACATCGAAAAACATCGAGTAAGCCAAGAGTTAGAGAATACAACCTCGACTACAGCATCCCCCACCCACTTCCACCCCTCTACCCCACTGTCTATCATCCCCAAACTCCGATCCCACTTTCGGCTAGCACTTTCGATCGAAAAAGGACGCTAACGATGTTTACCGAACGAACGAAGGATAGATCGACCGAATCGGCGTATAAAAACTGTTTGGAAATTTTTTTATCCACTATTTTCCCCCATTCCCGATACTCCTGCCCTTCCTCCCTTATTCCCTTTCCGTCCCTCCTCCTCCCTATCCCCTATTCCCATCCCTCCCTTATTCCAAACTCCCTCGCGTCCTTCCTACCAATGGCCGACTAGCACCACTACTACTACCGGCAATTTTAAATCGTAAATCTCGAGTATCGACTAGCCTATGCAACTCTCTCTCTCTCTCTCTCTCTCTCTCTCTCTGTCTGTCTGTCTGTCTGTCTGTCTCACTCTCTGTCTCTCTTTCTCTCTCTTATTTTCCTTTTGTATTTATTTTCCTCTTTCTGTCACTCGGCGTTCCTTATGTCACCTATACATCCGTTCGACCTTTTCGCATCGATTATTTCGGACAATCGATAAAAAAGAGAATTTGACAATCGGTCATTACATCCTAGAGCATTCCACCTATCTATCTATCTATCTAT
The DNA here is from genome assembly GCA_918808275.2 of Dolichovespula sylvestris. NCBI lineage: Eukaryota > Metazoa > Arthropoda > Insecta > Hymenoptera > Vespidae > Dolichovespula > Dolichovespula sylvestris. The sequence continues at coordinate 9,159,432 of OU964962.1, read as the reverse complement.
CTATCTATCTATCTATCTATCTATTTTCTACGAAAGGTTATCAATTCTTTTCTTTTAACATCGACAAGTAATGGAACGAAAGAGAGATAGAGAGAGAAAGAGAGAAAGAGTACGACTCCGTGGATTTTTTTTTTTTCGATCAACATGGCAACAACAGTCGAACGAATCGAAAGAGATTCTATCTCCAAGTCGGTATTTATAACTTTTCTCACGACCTAATAACCCCGAACCCACGCAAGCTGCCGGAAGGTCTGTCTCCCTTTTTTCCTTTCGCTGACAAGCTCTCTCTCTCACACTCTCACTCTCTTTCTATCTCTCTCTCTGTCTCTCGCTCTTTCTTTCCTTCTTCCCCCCCTCTCTCTCTCTCTCTACTTTTGTCTCTATCTCTATCGCTATTCTGTTCGACAAAAAAAAAAATAGAAAAAAAGGGGGGACACGTAAATGGTGAAGGATGATAATGATGATGATGATGATGATGATGATGATGACGACGATGATGTTGTTGTCCTTAAGGGAAATATTGGAGGTATAAGTAAAAGAAACTCAGTGAGTGGGTACTTAAGTCGTTCCATTCGTCTCTCTCTCTCTCTCTCTCTCTCATTCTTTCTCTCTATTTTATGTGTACACTGTCTCTCTCTTTCTCTCTCACTCTCTTTCATGTATAGATTATCTCTCTCTCTTTTTCTCTCTTTGTCTCAATCATGGACATGTCCCTCTCTCTTTCTCTCTCTCTCACACACACACACTTTCATTACTATCTCTTTCTATCTGTTTCGCGAGTACAAACACGTACACCCACGCGCTCGCACACATACACGCACGATCTATCTATCCCCCCCACCCACCCACCCACCCACCTACCTGTCCTTTGTCTACTTTCTCGCTCTCATTCTCTCTACGAACCTATTCTCTTTACTCTATTTTCCGTCATTCCTTTTTCTGTTTTCTTTTTTCACCTTCTTCTTATTCTTATTCTTATTCTTATTCTTATTTTTTTTATCGAGCCTCTCGCCTTCCGTTCCTTTTCTACGTCTCCTTCCTTTTATTTCTCTTCTTTGCGACTTCTTCTCTCTCTCTCTCTCTCTCTCTCTCTCTCTCCTCTTTTTTTCTCCTTTCTCTTTTTCTTTTCTTTCCTTCCCTCCCTCCCCCCTCCCCCACTTACCCCGCCCACCCTCTCGGGAGCAAAAGGTATTCCTTTAAGGGTCGAGGAAAAAAGTCGACGGGCAATAATAATATAAGGCTTTCCTTCACGACAAACTGTTTAAGGGCGGCCCTTTTACATTCGGCGGAATAAAAGGAAATTTTTAATATCGAATCTTCGTACAACACGTATACATAAACGTACATTCGTACATATATATATACATACATATATACACATATATACATATATATATATATATACACACATATATATACATATATATATGTATATATATATATATACATGTATATATGTATATATATGTATATATATATATACATACATATATACACATATATACATATCTATATACACACACATATATACACATATATATATACACACATTTATATACATATATATATATATATATATATATATATATATACATGTATATATATATACACACGTATATACATATATATATATATAAATATATATATATATATATATATATATTTTGTTGTATTTGCATATGTGTGTGTGTCGGTAGTAGGGGGTGCGGAGGTGTAAGGTTATATACATATAGTTTGTATTGGTATGCAAAACTTAGAGCCGTATCGAATCAAACGACAAAAAAGTAAAGATCCCATTTCTTTTTTTCTTTCTCTCTTTCTTTTTTCTTTTTTTTTTTTATTTTTATTAACCAGGACTTTCTGTGCGAGAGTTCGAAAATGTCCAAGCTCGTTCACGGAAACAAATATCTTTCGTGACTTTTTCCTCTACGACATTTCTTTCTTTTTATCCGTCCCACTCTCTCTCTCTCTTTCGTTTTCTTATCTATGAATTCGAAATATATTTTTCGTAGTCGAATCACGTTCGTTTATTACTCGATATCTATAGGAATTAGTTGTTTCTATACATTTATGTTGCTCATAAACGCAATGAATGAAAGAGAGAGAGAGAGAGAAAGAGAGATTATACGTTATTAACTTGTATTATAAATTTGTTCGCGCGATATCTTGCTTACATGTAAAGAAAGAAAAATTTGAAATGATCTCTTGCTTCGACTTATCCGAATTACATTTGCACGTATCCAACTTCAAGTATAACAAGCTCCGAAAAGCATTTTATATTTTTACATTTTATTTTATATCGTATTACTTTCGAATGTTATATAAGATCGTATAAATGGCACGTAACTTTGATATCTTATTTCCCGTCATATCGTTTCGCTACGATATTAATTTGTACTTAAAAATAAAAAAAAATAAAAAATAAAACAAAAAAAAGGAACAAGAAAAATTAATACGTCGTCAGTGAGTACAGTAAACGTACGTCAGATTTAAAATGACACTATACCACACTATCTAACACTATACCACTATATCACACGTACTACTCGTGTACGTTCAATTATCCAATTACTTTTTATAATAACAATGTATAATAGATAAACGAAAGCGTTACGAATTAATACGAATAAATAAAACAATTGTATGAGTTACGTGAGTACATTATAATATTATACTGATCGTACTAAACATTATAACACGTATATATATCGCACAAATTATACGATTAATACGATCGTTACATTAAATAAACGTTGTTGCGTCAAAAATTGTCTAGCACTGTACGATTTCGTTCTACGCGAAAAAAAAAACGAAAAGAAGAGAAAAGAAAAGAGAGGAAAAAGAGAAAAAATAAATAAATAAATGAAAAATGAGAGAGGGAACGGTCAAAAAAAAAGAAAAATATTATATCACTCGGAATTCAACAACAAAAAAATCGTTATCGGGTATGAAATACGTTCGGATAAAATACGTGAATGATAAAGAAACATAATATCGATTTCTCGTTCACGTTACCTTCGCGTTTCACCTTGTCACCATCAAAAGCGATTGACTTTCTTTCGTGTCTCTATCTCCTCAAAATAATATTTATCATCGCGTAAATACGTATACACATACATATATACATACATATATATATATATATATATATATATATATATATATATATATCACGAAACGTAAACGAAATTGGTATCATGAAAACGTCGAAACTATTTATTTACGCGATAATAAGTAAAAGACATATATAGGTGCACACATCACACACATACACACACACACACATACACACATACATACACACACACGTGTACACGTACGTATTCACGCGTTCTATCTATATCCTATCTGTATACATATATATGTATGTATGTTTGTGTGCGCGCTCGAGCGCGCGTGATGTAACTACACACACACACACACACACATATATATACGTGAGTGTGTACGAACCATACGCAAATACATATGTACATAGTTGGCGTGGTTTACCACAAAGGGTACGAAATAACCACCGGCTATTTCCGAGAACCCACTATAGGTACCCCCAACTGGTCTACCACCACGCTTGACGATCGTTGATCCGGACAACAATAGGCGCGAAATATGTCACCGATATATCTCACAGTCGCTCTCGTCATTATAAAGTAACCGCGCACAATGGGTCTCCCTCAGACCACCCTCAACCCGTCACCACCCCCTCAACCCGTCACCATCTCCTCAAACCGTCACCCGTCACCCCTCACCCTCGCCCGTCCAATGTTGTCCGCGACTTTAATCGTAACACTTTTCGAGAATTTCAAGCAACGCGGGATAAAACGACGATAAGGGTAAAATAAGAAAAGAGAGAGAGAGAGAGAGAGAGAGAGAGAGAGAGAGAGAGAAGAGAGAAAAAAAATGAGAAAAAATAAATGAAGTAAAGAAGAAAATCACAATAGGACTACGAAGAAGAAGACACGTCCATCGATATCGATACACACATACATACACACACACATACAATGACATACACTATATATATATTTATATGACATACAAATACATGAGTATAATTGTCAGAAATATATATATATATATATATATATATATATATATATTTATATATATATAAAAAAAAAATATATATATATTTATATGACATACAAATACATGAGTATACATGTCAGAAATGCACCACCTTA
>OU964962.1:9132751-9150251 GCA_918808275.2 Dolichovespula sylvestris | reverse complement strand
CGGCCCATACGATGATCCAAGGGATTGTTTTACGCGATAAAAGATCAGAACTTATTATAGGATTTATCATGATCGTATATCGTGTGTGTGTGTGTGTGTTTTTTTTTCCCCTGTGTGAATTTATACGTCCCTCGTCCGTGTACGTCCACGCGCGCGTGCGTGTGCGCGCTTTTTTATTTGCGCGTGTCTACTAAATTTATCTGTCTCTCTTGTCCGCGTAAATATAAATGTTTATTGTAAATCGTTAATAATAAGGATGACAAGGATAGAATTATTATTATCGTACTTTGTCGTCGTCGTCGTCGTCGTCGTCGTCGTCGTTGTCTGCGTTATTTTTCATTTTCGTTTTCTTCTTCTTCTTCTTTTTTTTCTTTCTTTCTTTTCTTTTCTTTTCTTTTCTTTTCTTTTCTTTTCAGATATTCGCCCTAATAAAATCCGATTTATCGCTGCAAACGATTAGTACAATATTTTCGTTTTTTATACCGTCGTTATGTCTGGTAACCAATTACCATACAGCTGGTCGTCATGGCGAGGTAATTGATGCGTACCCAATGACATATACAGGGTGTCTCAATTGAAGTAGTCCGCTTAAATATTTTCTTTGTTTCTTTGTTTCTTTTTATTTCTTGTATTTTTTAAACATGCATTTGATAGGAGAACGTACAAAAATGTACAGAAAAAGGATATCGAGAATATAACGGCGAGAATAATACGTTGTGTTTTATGCCACGGGAGAACCTGTGTACGGTTTGTATGTAATTGTAATATTTACATAGATACATTAAGTGAAAAGAAAATATTATACTTCGTTTCTCATTTCATTATTATGAAATAGTGGAGCGTCGCGCGACTAAAAGCACGGCATATAAATATCAAACCGCCGCATACGAATCCCATGCGAGTTTCTTTTTGTTTGTATATGATAATAAATCTCCCCCACCCCGTGCCCCCCTTTTTTTTCGTTTATTTTCTCGAATTAATCTTACCCTTTCTTTAACCTTTTTTTTTTTTTTTTTTTTTTTTTTTTTCTTAATTTTTTTTCTCTATTCTATATAATATGATCTTTCGACAATTTCAGTTACGATTAGACGTGGTAATTGGCGCCGTACATGATCCAACGATTATTGTCAATTATTATGATCAGATGCGACAAATTGTCGGCCTTAATTATCAGAGAATTGTTCGTGGCGTCCTTGAAATTCATCACATCGGTATGTAATTACACGTTTGATCATTTTTGTTTGTTTGTTATCGTTTCCTAGTTTTTCTTTTCATTCTTAAATTCAATCAATTTTCCAAATAGTTCCTCCTATATTTCATTTAATATATATATATATATATATATATATATATATATATATAAATATTTATGTTTTATTATATTCTTTTTTCTTTTCCCTTTTAGGTGATACACTGTGCGATATCTTATGTGCACTGGTTATACGTTGCACTCGTTGAACCGATACTAACGTGTTGACATATCGTACAATTAGAAATATTTATTAGTTCGATCAATCAAAGGGGATAACTAACATGGTTTCGCTTCGATTTTGTTACTTCTCGAATAAATCGAAACCCGTATTTATTATACAGGGTGTTTCGACCGAAGTAGGTCGCCTAAATATTTTCTTTGTTTTTTATGACTCGACAAACTCTTGTGACATACTTTGAATGGTTTAAAAAGAGCTATGTTTTGAATAGTTTATATATATATATAATATATAATATATAATATATAATATATAATATATAAGTGTATATACATAATATGAATAGTTTATACATACATACATATATATATATATATATATATATATATATATGTATGTATGTATGTATATATATAATATAATGTTATGTATGTTATAGGCGCCCTTTTTTAGTTGAAACACCCTGTATACTTCCTCCCCATTCCTCTTTCGAATATAATACAAGGTGACTCATCAATCCGTAATCGTAACGAAGAAGAGAGATAAAGCCGTACGAAATTGTAAGATTTGAGATCTTCAAAAAAAAGAAAAAAAAAAAAAAAAGAAAAAAGAAATGCACGAAAAAACAAAATCGAATTGCACAAATCCCGAGGGTACAATTTAAAAAGGCACGCACGTACACTTGTTTTCTTTTTCTTTTTTTTTGTTATATACGAAACACGTATAAAATTCAGCAAGGAAAAATCGTAAAAAGAAAAAAAATGATTCCCACGATACCGTACTTACGTGACACCCTATAGAATCGTATTTTCTTCTTCTTCTTTTTTTCCGAACTACATTTTTTTTTTTTTCTAAACACATCGATCGAAAATTACGTCGACGAACGTTCGTCCTTGCACGCTTTTGATTGGTTCACTGACGTTAATCGAAGATATCCACGTGTAAAACGTGATAAAAGAATAAAAAAAAAGAGAGAGAGAGAGAGAGAGAGAGAGATCCATCTTGCAACGAAACCTTCAAGATTGTTTATTTCTTGAAGGGACTCACGTCATTTTATCGATTTCTACGATTACGTTGTATACTCACGAAAAGATTGTCTGCGATATACCATTCGCACTATACTAATCCAAAATATATATATATATATATATATATATATATATATATATATATACTTCGTGTACTATATGTACAGCTTTTACAGACTATCAAAGAAAAAGCCACGAAATTTAGCGTGATAGACAAAATTACTATAGTACGTATCCATCGAATCCAAATCGAAAGTAATCAAGTTTTGAGAGAGAGATAGATAGATAGAAATATAGATAGATAGAGAGAGAGAGAGAGAGAGAATGAGACGGTACGTTTACCTCGAAAATTGCTTAGGAAAATTAGGAAGGACGAAAGAACGAAAGAATCGTGAGACGGAAACGTATAAATAAAATATCGTCACGAACACGATATCATGCCGGTGAAAAAATGAAAAAGGGGGAAGAAGAAATAGAAAAAGGAAAAGAAAGAAAAGAAAAGAAAAAGGAAAAGTAAAAGAAAAAAAAAACGGAAAAGAAATGACGTCGAAGAAAAAACACGCACGCACACACACACACACACACACACATAGTAAAGAGAGAAAGAAAAAGAAACAAATACGCACAAAGAGAGAGAGAAAGAGAGAGAGAGAAGTAGAAACTAATACCATCGATTTAGTATCGTTATCTGCATTTTACTTAAATTCACTTGACCCTTGAGGTCAACATCGTCTCGAACGAAGATTGCTTGACGGAATAGTGTTGTGTGTGTGTGTGTGTGTGTGTGTGTGTGTGTGTGTATGCACGGTGGTAGAGAGAGAGAGAGAGATAGATAGATGGCATTACGTATAAAGAGGAGGGGAAATATGAGATCGTTTGTGTGATGGGTTGGTGTGAGTTTCTGCCGATCGAGGGTGGTTGGTGGGAGGGTGCGGAGGTTGACGGGGAGAGGGTAAATAACGTTCAAATCGCTATGCAATCGTGGGAATCGTTCAATAATTGACGAGGTTTGGTCCTGGTATTCCTCCTAGTAACACGAGAATGACCTCCGACGTGTCATACGTACGTGGTAACGTAGGTACGTGTCAATCAAACGTATTTTCCATGATAATGACGGGTCATTAACCGTCTACGTTACGACAACGATCCACGTAAATTGTTAGAAATAAACGAATCGTACTATTATGGCGGGATAAATAATTCGTCGGTAATATAATTCGCGTTTATCCACGAACTTAAACGTGGCCAACTTTGGTTTTACTTTAGTCCGTCGTCTATCGTCCATCGAAACTTTTACGCGAGTAAGTCGTTCGTTCGAGAATCTTCTATCCTTCTCTCTCTCTCTCTCTCTCTCTCTCTCTCTCTCTCTCCTATACACATCGTTACGTCGTTACTTATATTAACGATAGACCGGGATCAAGAAATTGTTACGGATTTCGATCGTTACGATCCTAGGTGGATGAGAATGATCGAAGACGGTGATATTTTTTATCTTTGCAATCCGTATTACAAAATGCATCGACGTTTTAGTGTTATCGTCAGTATTTGGCCGTACGATAACGGTGATTGGTGGCGATCGGTACGATATTACGTTACCTTCTTCCTAATCACTTTTCTTATCGTTGGACAAGTAAGTAGTAACGACAAACGTCTTCCTTTCTATATTAACGGTTATTTGTATCTTTTCTATTCTTTTTCTTTTTCATTTATTTTATTTTATTTTATTTTATTTTATTTTTTTACAATAAACACTCCACTCGTCGCAAAGGGATGGTTCAAGTAAGGATCTCGTTCGACTTTTTTTCTTTTTTTTTTTTTTTCACGCGAAATCACGATAAATGTGTTATTTTATTACATCGGTGTATGTTTGTGATATAATTGTGAGGTGTGTGTGTGTGTGTGTGTGAGAGAGAGAAAGTGTATAATAAATAAGTAATAAAAGTATTGTAATTTTTTGTTTTTGTTTTTATAATCGTGATTTGTCGATCGTGGTGCCTATAATGAAAAATATTTCAATGTCGTGTTCCATGTGATAATATAAAAAATTACTTGATATAACGAAAATATTTTCTAGTGGATCATATTTTGCTTCTTCTTCTTTTTTTTTTTTTTTTTTTTTTTTTTACATATAACAGACAGAATGCAATATCAGAATATTTTTCTATATATTGCATATCACACTCCTAATATTATTTGATTGCGATATAATAAAAATATTTTAATGACGTATTCTTTATTTATTTATTTTCTTTTACTCCACAATTGCAGTACTAATATTTGAAATTTTTGACATAGAAATGTGCGTGTGCGTGTGTGTATTGGTCATAATTATTAAATTCAATTTTTTTTTTTTTCGGATAATTCTCATTCGTCCGATCGAAGCGATATTAGTTATATTGAATTTAATTATTATATGATTATGAAAAAAAAATAATTGCGAATAATTACTTTTAGATACCCCCATTCTTTACCATGGAATATACCATAGAAACAATGGCCGAAAATTTCTTCTTACTTGGACCGACTATATGCATCGCCACGATATATTATCTAATTAATGTTATCAACGTCGATCAGGTATGTTACTAAGGATTTGTCAAGTCGATTACGATGTTTCTTTCACATATTTTTAGTTTCAATCCACTCTATTTATATTTATTTTAAGTAAATGCAAACATTAATACAATTTATACGTATATATATATATATTTTTTCTTTCTCCTTTTTCACCGACATTGATGTGTTCATTATCCTATAGCATATATCATTCGTGCTTTATATTAATTCATAATGAATTCATTATCATTTTAACGTTTCAATGTACATATATTCGCGTTTAAATGTTTTCGAAGAATTTATCTACGTCCTGTGTGTGGGCGTGCGTTTGTAAATAATATAAATACAAATATTATATTCTTAATAATTTGAAATAAACAGGAGAGGGAAATTCTCGATCACATTAAAAACGATTGGTACAATTTGAATTCAACCGAGGAATTCGCCATTATAACAAAATACGCCGAAGAGAGCAGAATTTATTTGCAAATAATTTCACGTAAGAGAGAAATGAAATTTTTCTTCCTAATTTCTTTTTCATACTTTCTTTGTTCTCTCTCTCTCTCTCTCTCTCTCTCTCTCTCTTTTTCTTTTTTTTTCCCCCTTATAAATGATTCTTCGCGTGCATATAAGTGGGTATATATCGTATTAAAAAAAAGATAAATAAATAGATGAACAATAAAAAAAAAAAACAAATAAAAAAGAAATAAAAAAGAGAAAAGAAAGAGAGAGAGAGAGATTCTAACTGGTTAATATTTGTTTTCTTTTTATTTTTTTGTCTTATTTTATTTGCAGTTATATGCACGGTGCCAATTGTCATTAACATATTATCATCGATAATTTCATCGAACATCGATTTCTCTTTAATAAATGATAAAATTCATACTCAATTATATCCGTTTCAATTCGAACTCTTTATTATAAGTACGGACGAGCATTTATATATTAGATTATTTATATTTTCGATTCTACTTGTGGTGATGGGTATTGTAGGAACGATTAATATGGCAATAAATCAACTTTTGGTGCATCACGCCTGCGCTATGTTTCGTATAGTCGGGTAAGAAATTAAAAAAAAAAAAAAAAAGAAAAAAAACAGAGACACCAAACAAAAGAAAAAAAATACTTCCACCGATCCTTCTTATTTATATGGATCATTAATATTAATAATATGATAAAAATAAATATATGTTTGACATAACGTTATTATATATATATATATATATATATATATATATATATATATATATATATACATATATATGAATATATGAAATAATTCTAAATTGAATAACTCTAAACGATATATGAATTATTATATTACACCAAATATTAAAATAATGTATACATAAATTATTATTAATAATTAACTTTATTTATAAATTAATATTCATATATATAATGTTGATTCATAAATAAATAATAATTTATGTAATTAATATATATATATACATACATACATACATACATACATATATATATATATTCAATTTTTAAACCAAATTTCTTAAAAATAAAAAAGTTTCAAATCAAACATATACATATCATTTATATTACAATATTAGAAGGTCGTTTAACAAAATATTACACATATATTAATCATTATAAATAATATCGGCAAATTAAATATTCACGAGAATAAGCCGTATCAATTTGATTACGAACAAGTATAATTATCTAAGTTCAATATGATCCTTATTAACCTAATTATCTGTTTACAGAATAATATTTGAGGATGCATTCGACGAGGAAAGATTATACCTTAGCAAATATAACGAGGAGTCGATCACTGCCACGCTTCATCGAGCTATTAATTCTCAAAATCGAGTGATCGAGTTAGTTTCCTCGATGACGATCACAATCAAACAAATACTTTTCTGATCCTTTTTTTTTTCTTTCCGTCTTTCTTTTTTTTACGTTTTTTTTTCCTTCCTCCTCTTCATCTTTTTCGATCACACCACGTATGTACGTATGCATACATGTATATAAGTCATATTTGTTATAATTAAAATCGAACTCAAGAAATTATAGCAATACCTTTAACATACACACACACACACACACACACACACACACATATTATTGAATTATTTTAATTATTGAAGGTTTGTCGAATCATTGAATGTGTTGTGCGACCTGAGTTATACAATTAACATTTTTGTCGGAGTGATTATTATTATTACGGACATAATAATGGTAAATAACGAGAAACAATTTAAAGATAATAAAACCATATAAATAAATGAATAAAAAAAAATAATAATAACAAAAGATCTCGCTCCAACTACAATTATTAATTTCTTTCATTTTTCTTTTTTTTTTTTTATATCGAAAAGAGAAAAAAAATATATATATATATATTATGACGAAAGAAAGGATTCATATAATTTATAGATGTTGCAGTTTGACTTGGACAGGTGGAATTTGCTTAAATTTCTCACGACTTCTTTTCACATGATCTCCATAACATCCATTGGCTTTATACAAACTCACATTGGACAAAAATTGACGGAACACAGTGCTGATCTCTTTAAGCAAATGTAAATATTGCAATTTATTATTATTATTATTATTATTATTATTATTATTATTATTATTATTATTATTATTATTTGCTTTTTTTGTCTGTCGCAATGGTCACTTACTTCATTATTAACATACAGGGTGATACTATTAAAGTGTTACGAACTAATTTTAATAAATTCATCGTACGTTCTTACAATCGAACGTGCACCGTACCAGTTATTTATTTATTTATTTTATTTTATTTTATTTTATTTTATTTTATTTTTTTTTTATTCGAAGATTATAATTTTTAACCTTTCCGTTGCGATTGAAGATTCTTCGACGTTAGAAATAAGTCACGAATAATGTTTCGTTGAGAAATACGAGAATGCAACTTTTCCACGCAAATTAATATGTTTATTTATTCATTCATTCATTTATTCGTTCATTAATTCAATTTGCTTTTTACTTGCATTCGATTCATTCTTATTTAGAATAGAAAAAAAAAACAGAAATGGAAGAAGAAAAAGAATTATTTTCGAACTGACATAAGTTATGTAAGTTCATTATAAAGCTATAAAGCTTTACGCGGACCACCGTGTATATATATATATATATATATATATATATATATATATATATATATATGCACATACAGAACGCAATAATGTATTGTACGAGTGACTAACGTTAAAATTTGACAATTACAATAAAAATTGAAGGCAAAGTAAAAAAAAAAAAATAAAATAAAATAAAATAAAATAAAAAAAGTAAAAAATAAAAAGATATTAAAAACAGTCATTGAAGTGTCGTACGAAATAACGCATTTCATCAAAAGTAAAGAATCAAAAAAGAGAAACAAAAAAGCCAGCGAAAGAAAAGAAAAGAAAAGGAAAGAAAAGAGAAATGTACGTATACGTAAGCGAGACGAAAAAAAAGAGTGAGAGAGAGAGAGAGAGAGAGAGAGAGAGAGAATAAAAAGACAAAAAAAAAGGAAGAAAGAAAAAAGAGAAGAGAAAAAAAAATAGACTGAACTACGGCTACTCCCACAGAGCTATTCATAGATGTTGCCTACTTTATTTGTACGATGCGAGCTCGTTCCTGCCATGCTCGAGGCTTCTTTCACGATAGCGCCCACGAGGAGTATGCATGGTACATTTATTGTAAGTGAAGAACCCCGTTTTGAATGAGCGATTCAAACGGCGGGCCCTTTCATTTAGCCGACGTTGACCATACTCTTCTCATTTCTAAACGTTATCGCCTTCCATCATGTTTTCATCTACGTACATACACGAACATAATGTATCATAGATAGATCCTCTGTTCGTGTGCATATATATGTGTGTGTGTGTGTGTGTGTACGTGAGCAGGATTGGCTAATAAGTAGGTGATGGTAAAATTAGTATGGTATTATATTTAATATCTAAATGACAAAGAAAAATATCTAAATTTAAACTAATAATGTTTTTTTTTCTTTTTTTTTTCTTTTCTTTTTTTTTTTTTTTTTTTTTTTTTTTAAATTCAGCACCAATCCAGTAGAATGATATAGGTATGTTATTGCAACCTAAAATACTAGAGTATACTCTCGTGTTGATTAATACGTAACGTACGAAATTAATATTATTTTATATCTAAAAAAAAAAAAATAGTATTATTATTCCATTTTTTTTTTTTTTTTCTAAAAAATTCAGCACCAATCCAGTAGAATGATATAGGTATGTTATTGCAACCTAAAATACTAGAGTATACTCTCGTGTTGATTAATACGTAATGTACGAAATTAATATTATTTTATATCTAAATAAAAAAAATAGTATTATTATTCCATTTTTTTTTTTTTTTTTTTTTTTTTTTCTAAAAATTAGGCCTCTATCCAATAGAATTCTATTTCAATCCGAGAAGTAAACCCCGCTACATTATACTCTCGGATTGGCCAATAAATAATGTCGGAAGATTTCATAACAAATTTATTATATTTGTTTAGTTATAAAAATAATAAAAATTGCGATATTAATTAACGGCCGATCTAAATTCGATCTAATCGAATTTTAAATAAATCGAATTTTAAATCGTTAAGTACGTACGTGTGCGCGTAGAGCGTAGGAAAAAGATTTTCTAATAAATGATTTTAAAAATGTATTACACCTTTATTACTGAATTTTTCATCAATTTTACGTTAAATCAGATTTGTACGTACGTTTTAGCGCGGACAATATTGACGGATAAATCTCATTGAAGATAAAGTCTGTGAGATCCTTTTGCTTTATTTTTTTATTTTATTTTAAAAATTCAACAGACCGTCGTCGAACGTTTTCAACGTTATTTTCAATATTCGAAATAGTAATAATAATAAAATAAAAAAATAAAAAAAGAGACAAATATGTAACGAATGATCGACGATACTTTCAGAATCACGAAGCCATGGTATTTGCTACCACCGAGACTACAAAAGTTATCGATATTGATCATGATGAGAAGTATGAAGAATTGTTCATTGACAGTCGCCAAAATTTTGATAGTGTCCTACGAGTTATTTAGCAAAGTAAGACATATACGATATAATATAATATAATATGTATGTTTATGTGTTTGTAAAGTATATGTAAATGAAATTTGCGTTCATCGATTAATGAAATTAATATAAACGATTTTATTCTTTTAAAGGGATTACAAATGGCGTTGTCCTACGCTATGATATTTCATTCTTTACAAAAGTAATTAACGTATATAATTATATATACACAGATATATAATATTTCAATAAAAAAAATGAATATACATACGTGAATTAATAAATTAAATATATAAATATTATTTATATGTCACTCGGACTATATTATGTTATAGTACTGTACTATATTATATTACTACTACTAGATTATATCGTTATGTGTTATACCGAACTATTGTCAGAAATTATATCATATTATTTTACGACGTAACTCGACAATTATACAATATGATAAAATTTGATATATATACAATTGATATTGTATATATATCTTTGTATATATATATATATATTTTATTTATAATTTTAATTTAATTATAAATAAATTATATTATAATTATATTATAATAATTATATTATAATTTTATTATACATATATATTTTTATATTGTATATATATATATTTGTAAAATTTGATATTGATATACAATTTGGTAATTTATCAATGAGAAACAATACGAATTAACAGTGGCATTACTATTACTATTATTATTATTATTATTTCTATTATCGGTGATACAAATACGTGTCTAAGAATTAAAAAAGAAAAAATAATAATAATAATAATAAATAAATAAATAAATGAATATAACGTTGGAACGATTAAAATCGGACGAGATACGATCTTCTCGCGAAAATAGATTGTTAATCAATTGAGGAAGCAACGTATATACGTACATGAGTGTCTCGAAAATTGATGCTTTCTTTGTTATAATTTCGACTATTAGCTTGTGGCATCGTGAAACGTAGTACCCGCTATGGTTTACCGATAAATAGGTCTGAATTAAATAGACGTTCGTACACGGACGTCATTCACCCATCCGCCCTACAAAACCCCACCCCACCCCCTTGTTCTCTCTCTCTCATAAAGGTATATATCCATGAAATTGAAAACGCACGATAACGTTATCCGTGAAATTGAAAACGCGTGAAAATTCGATAATCTTAATGTACGCGTTTATATCGTTCGTACATAGATCTACGGATATGTATGTATCCTATGTACGTACTTATGCGTGTGTGTGTGTATGTGTGTGTGTACGTACGTACGTATAAAAGTAATAAAAAATTACATTTTTAAATAAATTCTTTGCGATCGATTTAGAAATATTAATGTCATTGCAAGTGAATTATTTATTTGTTGAACAATAAATTCGAACGAAATCGAACTGATCGTTCGATTATGACAAATTTCTTATTATATACAATATTGTATTTATTCATTCGGATTGATTCACGAACAAGTATTTATTTATTTAAAATTTTGTATATAAAATTATAATTTGTTATACATGCATAAGTACGTATACACACACACACACACACACACACACACAGTAATTTACTTTATATTATACTACACAATATTGTATTTATTTATTCGGATTTATTCACGGACAACTATTTATTTATTCTAATAAATTTATAATTTATTATACATACATACATAAATACGTATATATATATATATATATATATATATATATATACACATATATACACACACACATTAATTTATATTATACTATACAATATTGTATTTATTTATTCGGTTTGATTCACGGATAACTATTTATTTATTGTAATAAATTTATAATTTATTATACGTACATACATAATTACGTATACACACACACACACACACACACATAAATTTACTTTATATTATACTATAGTGTATGTATGTATGTATGTATGTGTGCTATATATAATGATATATATATATATATATATAAAAGTGAAAGTAAGATATAGATAGGGAGAGAAAGAAGGGATTACTTTTAATATATTGCGTCGACGGAGTAATAATCTGAGGGTGGGGCCCTACGTACTATAATAAGAAATAATGCGAGCCATTATATCCTTAATAACGCATCACGCGTTACGATGAACGAAAGATGAGCCGGACTAGACGCGATTGGATGAAATTTTGCTCTACTCTTCTCTCCTATCCCCCCCTCCCCACCTCCGAAAAATCCTTCACGGCGAGTGGGGTCGGGCCGGGGGAGGGGGGTGTAGAGGCGGAGGTGGAGAGAAACGAAAAAGAAGAAAAAAAAAAAAAGAATGAAAAAACACGTCGTGTTCGACATAGAGACGCCCAGGGAGATAATTAAAAATTGTAACACAATCGATGGTATTCTTTTGCGCAGTTATTGACGGTTATGATATTAATGATATCGATGACGACGATGATGACGATGACGACGACGATGATGATGATTACGTTGGTGTTGGTATTGTCGTTGTTTATTGATGTTGGCGTTCGTGTTGGTATTTTGGCGTTGTTATTGGCGTTGTTATTGGTGTTGGTGTTTGGTAGGTGTGTGCACGTCATTCGTTTCATTCACTCGTCGAATTCGTTCTTTTACGAATGGCACGTTGATACCGAGGGAGGTGCCAGAGGGGTGGGGAAGGAGTGGTGGTGGTGGTGGTGGTGGGGTGGTGGTGGTGGTGGTGGGTAGAGAGATTCGAAGGTAGTGCAGAGAGAGAGAGAGAGAGAGAGAGAGAGAGAGAGAGAGAGAGAGAGAGAGAGAGAGAGATAGTGAGAAAGATAGTGAGAGACAGTGAGAGAGAGGGAGAAAACGATTTTTAAAGTCGTTCGGATGAACGCGTTGCCGCTCGGCGAAGCGGAAAAATGTGTTCGCCAGGCGGTGCCTCTTGAAAAATGCGGCTTGCTTTAGCTCAATGGAAACCACCTTTCGTTCTCCTCAGATTCTACCTTCGTCGTTCTAAGAGAACACATCGCGCCTTCTCTCTCTCTCTCTCTCTCTCTCTCTCTCTCTCTCTCTCTCTCACACACACACTCTCTCTCTCTATCTATCTATCTATCTCTCTCTATCTACTGTCTATCTCTCTCTATCTTCCGTCTATCTCTATCTCTCTCTAACTCCTGCCTATTTCTATCTCTCTCTATCTCCTGTCTATCTCTATCTTTCTCTCTCTTTCTCTTTATCTGTGCACGCGTAAGCGTGTATGTGCGAGAAGGAGAGAGATAGAGAGAGAAGTGGAGATATAGAGATAGATAGATAGATAGATAGATAGAGAGAGAGAGAGAGAGAGACCACAGTCTACATAGCCTGAGAAATCCATGATAACGAATATATTCATCCCCCTCCCCCCGACCCACCCCTTCACGAATCACGAAACTCGTGTCAACTCATTTTCAACGAGGATAAAAAAAAAAAAGCGAGGAAGAAGAGAAAAGAAGGAAGGAGACAAAAGGATGAGGGAAGATGAACGAGAGAGACAGAGAGAGAGAGAGAGAGAGAGAGAGAGAGAGAGAGAGGAAGAGGAGGAAAAGATTTTATTACAATATTGCAGATCGTTGATGAGTCGTCGAACAAATATATATGGCAATTAATTCGTTTTCATCGTTCGTCCGAAATACCAAGGACGATTTTCGATCGCAAATTATTCGCTTAGGTAAGAGCTTTCATTTCTTTTTTCACTCTTTTTATTTTTTTATTTTTTAAATTTATTTTTATTTGTTTATTAACACATTCTACGCACTACCTTCGACGTTCCAATGCGAAATCATTTGTATCGTTTATTATTTTTATATAAAAAAAAAAAAAATATATATATATATATATATATATATATATATATATATAATAATTTTTTATCGCCGACAGACGAAGTTAACATGATCGTAAAATGGTACTGTCCCTAGACACACTCTTTCTCTAGCTCTGTGTGTGTGTGTGTGTGTGTGTGTGTGTGTGTGTGTGTGTGTGTGTGTGTGTGTGTGTGTTCGAAACAAAAATATTGAATATAGGAAACGAGAGAAGAGAAAAAAAATGATAAAACATAGAAAACAAGTTTGAAAGAAAGAAAGAAAGAAAAGAAAGAAGGAAAGAAAGGAAAAAAAGAAGAGAGAGAGAGAGAGAGAGAGAGAGAGAGAGAGAGAGAAAGAGAGGTAAGAAAGTTCTAACCTCTTTTTCCCGTTGGGGTTTCTCAAGTTTGTGGAAATTCACCCTTAAACTTCGATGCAGCTCAGATATAACATTTTTCTCTCGTGAGAAAACATTTACAGAAGTCGATTTACAGTATACCGTTAGGGTCGATGAACGTATCGCAGTCAACAAGTCTTCGGATAAATTTTTTTCTTTTTCCATTTTTTTGTTCTTTTTTTTTTTCACTTTTAAGAAATTGGCTAAAAGCATTTTAATTTTCTCAAAGTAAATGCTTAACCTTTCGGCGGGTTCTTACGAAGAATTTTGTTTACGAAGACATTGCAATTTTCTCGAAACGTCGCGAATTCGATGCATACACATGCGCGCGCGCGCGCACGCACGCACACACATAAACACGATTTTATACGGTCGTATAAAATATAATGCACGTACGTACGTACGTACACTCGTAAGTTAAAAAATTTCTATGGATTCGTCATCGAAGATTCTCCAACGCTCCACCCCGCTAAAAAAAAAAAAAAAAAAAAGAAGAAAAATGAAAGAAGTTCTCATTTTACGATACAAATATTTTAAAAAGTATTACGCATATAATACAAGAAGTTATCTGAAAAAAAAAAAAACAACAACAACGTCGAACGAAATTCGATCTATCTATCGATATATTATACATTTTATGTAAAAAAAAAACACAAGTATCATTAAAAAAAAAAAAAAAAAAAGAAAAAAAAGAAAAAAAAAACGTCGAAGAGAGAGAGAGAGAGAGAGAGAGAGAGAGAGAGAGAGAGAGAGAGTTCTCGATAACAAAAGTATTATCTATTATCTTCGAAGAGGGGGGGAGAGAAGAGAGGATGAAAAATATAAAAATAAAAAAAAAAAATAAAAAATAAAAAATAAAAAAATAAATTAAAAAAAAAAAAAGAAATAAATGAAACACGAAAGAATAAGAAGAAAGAATAGAGAAAAAGAAATCAATATTATCGCGCAAAGAAAGAAGAGGGTGGAGGGAGGGGTCGTATATCATTCGTTCGTGTGGTTGCGATCGAAAAGGACGACGATACCGTGAACATCTCTCTCTCTCTCTCTCTCTCTCTCTCTCTCTCTCTCTCCCTCTCGTATTCTCGCGCACTGTGTGTCGATAATTTTCGTCGTATTGGTCGGAGGGAGGCATGTAAGATGAATTCGGTGCTACTGAAACGGGACGATCCATCATTCCAAAAGAGAATTTGATAAACCGTCAATCGTTCGTGTCGTGAGCCGGATAACCGAACCGCTTTAATATTTATTCAAAAACCATGGTTTCGATTAGGGATCGATATAATTCGTATACCGTGGACGGACAAATGTTCGTCCGTTTAAAATGGTATCTCCTTGTTTTCTTTTTTTCTGTCTTTATTTTATTTTTTCCTTTTATTTATCTATTTATTTATTTTATTTCTTCGCTGGGTTTTTTTTCTTTTTTTTTTTTTTTTTTTTTTTTTTTTAGGAATACTTCGTACGACTTTTCGCGAATACGTCGTAGTTCGATGGACGATAGAGAAACGCGTTGATTTTTTTTTGTCAGACGTTAATTTTGTTTCTTTCTTTTTATTTATTTATTTTTTTGGATTTTTGTATCGGCTACAGAATCGCATCATAATAATTTTTCCCTAAGCTTTGCGAATTCACGGTTTCTCGAATTGTAAAGATTAATTTTAATAATAATAATAATAATAATAATAATAATAATAATAATAATAATTATTATTATTATTATTATTATTATTATTATTATTCAATGTTGCTTCGTGCAAAAGAATTTTTTTTAAGCGGGTTGAATTTTGTTAAAGTTTTTGTCGAATGATTAATACGTATGGCGAATTGTTTGTGCATATTTTTTTTTCTTCCTCGCACCTTTTTTTTTTTTTTTTTTTTTTTTAATAAAGCAACGATAAAGACGTAGAATTGGAACGAACATATATATTACGTCGCGCGTATCTGCGTATTTCCAAAAAATATAGTCACCTTTTTATATTTCATAACTTTTGCACAATGCGAGATGGCCCTCGTGGTTTTTTGCATTAAATATACTCGCGTTTAAAGGGCATACGTGGGGAAAATATATAATGCATATTCTTCGCATATTAAACAACGCATTCTTTTCTTTTCTCCTTCTTTTTCGTTTCTTTCTTCCCTTCTTTCTTCCTTCGAAATAATGATTACACGATTAGGATTGCATTCGCAAATATCATCGTTCTCCTCGCAAATTTTTCACAGATATCTAACAAAATTGATATCGATAATAAATTACACGCAAATACGATTGATTAATGATTATAATGTAGCCAAAATTAATCGAATGCAATTGTATAAAAAGTTATACGCGATACAAATATAAATTAACGTCGTACGTTATAACGAGGAAGCATTTCAATTATAAGCTTCATCGATTTAAACATACTTTCTCGTATCCTTGAAGAATCATAATTCACGTTTCCTTTCAATTCGAGTTATAAGGTGTAAAAAAAAAAACAAAAAATTAATGATAAAAGTAATAATAATAATATTTCATAATAATTATTAGTTTCGATCGTATGAAAAATCGAGATGATCTCGAGAGATAATTTTTATCTTTTTTTTTTTTTCTTTTTATTTCTTCTTGATAATACGACGAATAAAGAAGACAATTTTTCCCTTTTAATATTTTTCTTTTTTCCCACAGCGATATTTTTCGAAATATTTTACTTCTTGGCGAGCGTTCAAAAATAATAATAATAATTATTATTATTAAATTTTCTTTTTCCTTTTTTTCGTTCGTTCTTCGATCATCTTCTCTTTTCTGGCCCTCCCCCCCCCCGTCCCCCCACCTCTCTCTTTACTTTCGATCTATCATGGGTTCCTCCACTTATCCTTCCATCTTTTTTCCATCCTTCCTTTTTTCTTTCTTGTTTTTTTTTTCTTTCTTTCTTTCGTTTTTTTTTTTTTTTCTTTTACCGTACACAGAGTTAATTTACAGACCTCTCGAAGGTATATTGGCTCAAACGCTAAGTGTGATTATACGAGAACGAAAACGGCAAACGACGAAACTCTCTCTCCAGTGAATGTTGAATCTTCAATTTACTAGACTACCATCACCAGTAGCAGCAGCAGCAGCAGCAGCAGCCGTGCCTTTCGCGCAGCTTTGTTTCGAACGAACCAACGCTTAATCCGATTTCAAAGGATTACGGCATTTATTTTATCCTCCGTCTATCTTTTAACACGAACAGAAGATTTTCTATCATTTCGAGATCTTATATACGGTATATATGTGTCTATATATGTATACTATGTACGTATGTATGTATGTATGTATGTATG
>OU964962.1:9120251-9130251 GCA_918808275.2 Dolichovespula sylvestris | reverse complement strand
TCGATCGATACGCATTTAAAAAAGAAATAAAGGAAGACAAACAGCGATATTTTACGAACTATTGTTATGCTCTCAAATGACATAGGAACGCAATATTTATAAACGACAATAATTCGAATTAGATCGACAATGCGATGTATTATTTTAGGTTAGAAAAATATATACGTATATATATATACGTATATATATATATATATATTTCCCTTCTTTCTGTCTTCTCCCCTTTTTTTTCTTTCCTTCCTTCCTTCCTTCTCAAAGTTTC
The DNA here is from genome assembly GCA_918808275.2 of Dolichovespula sylvestris. Taxonomy (NCBI): domain Eukaryota; kingdom Metazoa; phylum Arthropoda; class Insecta; order Hymenoptera; family Vespidae; genus Dolichovespula; species Dolichovespula sylvestris. The sequence goes on along the minus strand of OU964962.1, from coordinate 9,129,989 downwards.
ATAACAAAAAAATAATTAAATAAATAAAAATAACAAATTCTATTTTTAATACATCGCTTGTATACCCATGTAATATTAATAACGTTTTTCAAAGTAATAAAACAATTTATATATATATATATATATATATATATATATATATATATATATTATTGTATATATGTATAACAACACGATACCGTCTGATATCATCTGATAATTTCAAAACGACGTTCAATCGCATAATATTTCTATCGTTTCACGAGAAAATGAACGAACGAACGAACAAAAAGGGAACAAAGAAAAGTAAAAAATAAAAAAGAATGAAAAGTAAAAAAAAAAAAAAGAAATAACGGGAAAGTTGCATGCTAAAAGGGAAGAGAGGTAAGTAAAGATGACGGTTTATAGTATTAAAGTATTTCCTTTGGCACTCACCTCTCGTTTTCGACGTCGTCGTCTTTCTTAAGATGTCTCTCGTTTTCGTTCCACAAAGAGAGACCTGACGCGTGCACACATACCGTATTATACACGTAAACGTACACGTACACGTAGTAGAGAGACATAAAGGACGCATCCTTATAGAGAGCACGTATATGAAAGTATGTAAAGGTTATGTAACTCAACTAAACTCAACTCGACTCGACTCAAACGCACGAAAAGTAACTCTCTTTACAGCGTGACGACCCGTACGCTACTGAGGATACTCGCATAATTAACAATTAGTTTGCTCTTTCGTATGTCTCGTATTCTTTTCCTCTTTCTCGTCTCATTCCTTTACAAAGTCACCTTTAATTATATTTTCCTCGTACAGGTATTTACATACGTCCTAGGAATCATATTTATTGTTGTCCTGCGTGTTAATAGTGTACACTCGTGTTAGAATCATATGTGTAGTGTGTGTGAGTGTGTAAATTATATATGCGTATGTGTCACATGAATCATACGCGTGTGCGTATATGTGACTGATGGAAATCATGGTGGTGTTTACGAATCGAGTGTGTGTGTGTGTATGTGTGTGGCATGTGGCACGTACGTATGCATGCGAATCGAATATGTGTGTATAAGAATTATACGTGTTGTGTATGTGTGCGTGTGTGTAGGAATCAGGCGCGGATAACACAGTGAATAACACAATGGATGACACAGTGAATGACTTAAAAATATTCGTACAATAGTAATATAGAAATATAATGTACGAATACTTAATTCTCTATTCTATGTAAATATATAAGAATCGTGTGTGTGTTGTGTGTGTGTGTCTGTGTGTGTAAATGGTGTATATATGTGTGTATTGTACGGATGCAATCTCGTCGGTAAAGCTCGGCACGGTAACGAACGTTACTAATCGAAGGCGTCGTTAATTGTTGTATTCCGAAGTAAAAGGACTAGACAGTCTATACGAAACGTTTGTAATTATTATCGATCACCTATCCAAGTGTATGTATATATATATATATATATATGTATATATAATATGTATATATGTATGTACGAATGTACGAATGTATGAATCTATATGTACGAACGTATGTACGATTCGAAATGTTTTCGGCTTTGCACATAATACGTATGTGCATAACCGTGACTTCGAATTTTGATTCCTGATTGGTCGGTTATAATCAATTCCGAGATCAGCGATTGGTATTGAACGTTGCAGTTCATTTGATCGTTTCTTTAACGACTTTTAACGTTTATGATTGGTCGAAAGGATAGATGAAATATAAATAAACGGATTTTTTATATTAATCGGATATCGAGTGATCGAGATCTTTAAAATTACATTATATATATATATAAAAGAAAGAAAGAAAAAAAGAAAAAGGAAAAAATCGACCCACTCGACAGGGCGAAGAGTTGATGGAAAATTCAAAAACGATTGAAAGGACTGTTAATCGAGGGGAATATGATTAGAACATTGAGAATGTTGAGAACGTTCGAAAGAGAATGGGGGGGGAGGCGGGGGAGGGGAAGAAGATAAAAGATAAAAATTAAAAAAGTAAAAAGGAGGAGAAAGAAAAGGAGATGAAGAAGGAAGGAAAAAAGAAAATTAAAAGAAAAAAGAAAGATAGAAGAAAAAAATCAAGGACAAAATGATCGGTCATTATCGCGGCGTTTCGGACCAATGACATGCGCGGTAGGTCTCGCCGGCGTGCGGCGAACGTTATAGCGCGGCTCGGTGGTGGTGGTGGGGAGCTTACGGAAGCGGGGATGGGTGGCGTGGTGGGGGTACGTTCGGCAAACGAGAGAGCGGGCAAAAGCGGAGCTCGGCGCGTATCTCGCAGTATCGTGTTGACCCTCGACCGGAGAGGATACGTGTCTTCTTACTGACCGTTTTTTTTTTTTAAATCGTTGTCTATCTTCTCTCTCTCTCTCTCTGTCAGTCAGTCAGTTAGTCAGTTAGTCAGTCGGTTAATCGGACAGACAGTCGGACGGATAATCGGACAGTCAATCGCATACTACCCTTTCTTTATCGTACACGTTTCGTCGTAGTCTCCTTCTAACGCGCGTAAAGGGTTCGTCGAGTCGTCGTATTAGTTACGTCGTGCGTCTCGCGTACGTCGTTGTTTGCGTGCTTGCTGCTGCTGCTGCTGCTGCTGCTGCTGCGTGCTTTTTGCGCCCGTTCGTCGTCGTCATCGTTTTCGTCGTCCGTCCGTCCTCGTGAAACGTGAGAAGCTCCCTTGCGCTTCTAATTTCTCTCTCTCTTTCACTATTTCTCTCTACTTACTTAGTTACTTACTTACTTACTTACTTACTTACGTACCGTTCGTACGGTTCGTTTGTACGGTTCGTACGTTCTTTCGTTGATTCGTCGTAGGACGACGAGTCCAAATTCGTGCGCGAACAAAATCGACGACGGATAAATCTCTCCGTTTGAAAATTCTCTCTCTGTCCGTAATTTTTTCTTATTCTTTTTCTTTCGTTCTTTCGTTTTTTTTTTTTTTCATTCGAAGGAGAACGATTCTTTTCTTCCTTCCTACCATCCATCTACCACTCGATTCAATCATTCAATCCATCATCGTCGTCGCGATCGTTCTATAATTTTCATTTTTATTCTTATTTTTATTTTTATTTTTATTTTTATTTTTCTTTTCTTTTTTTAAAATTTATTACTATTATTCTCTTTTTAATTTGTATCCTTACGAAAGCTCTCGCCCGTTTAATTTTCTTCGTTCTTACTATCTACGGTTATTATTGTTTTACCTTTTTTCTTTTTACTCTCTCTCTCTCTCTCTCTCTCTCTCTCTCTCTCTCTCTCTCTCTCTCTCTCTCTCTCGCTCGCTCGCTCGCTCTGTCTCTCTCTCTCTCTCTCTCTCCTTCTTTTTCCTTCTTTCTTTCCGATCCTTCGAGAACGGAGAGAGGTCGTTGTTGTTATTGTTATAGTTGTTGTAGTTGTTACTGTTGTTGGTCCAAGGAGAGAGAGATGAAAAATCTTAGTTGCGTTCGATAATAATGTTGTGTGATATGTGAGGTGTTATTCAGTTCAGTTTACCATTTCTACATATATATATACATATATATATATATATATATATATATATATATATATATATATACCTGTCTATCCACCGTCTATCTATTTATCCGTCTTACTTCATCGCGGTTGTTATTTATATATATATATATTTTTTTTTAATTATTGTATTTCATCCTACCTGAAGAAGGAGAAGAAAATTCGTGTTACTTTTGGCCGGAGAGATTTTTATTCCCACCTTTCGTCGAACGAGGTAAGGTTCCCGCTATTTTACTTTTTTACTTTTTTACTTTTTTACTTATATATATATGAAATTTTGAAATTGTAACGTGTTATTTCATTGCGGATTGGTACACCAGTTAACGTTTCTAAACCAATCCTGTGAACGATATACAGACCTAATTACCACACAGGTATTGTCGTTCTTTTACGAATTCGACCGTTTTATGTAATTTCGGCGACTATTACATGTCACCGATCATGGTCATGTATTGTAGTTCTTCGATTGTCGCGTTGTAACCGAAAATTCGCCCACTTCTTTTTCTTTCTTTCTTGTTTTTAATTAATTATTTATTTATTTTATTATCATCATCGTCATTAATATTATTATTATTATTTTCTTTTACCCTTCCTTTTTTTTTCGATCAAATCGTTCTTCGAGTGTTGTCCTAACGGAAAATTCGTCCATTTTTATTTTCTTTTTTTTTTGTCATTTTGGACGAATCGTTCTTCGAGTGCCGTTTTAATGAAAAATTCGTCCATGTTATTTTTTTTTTTTTTTAATTTTGTTTTCTTTTTATTTATTTATTTTTTTTTTGGTCTAATCGTTCTTCGAGTGTCGCCGTAACCAAAAATTCGCCCAATTTTTTTTTCTTTCGATTTATTATTTTTCCTTTTTTTTTTTTTCATTTCGGTCAAATCGTTCCTCGAGGGTCGCCGTAACCAAAAATTCGCCGTTCTTTTTATTTTTTTTTTTACTTTTTTTTATTTTTTTTTATTTTCGGTCAAATCGTTCCTCGAGTGTCGCCGTAACCAAAAATTCGCCCGGTTGTTCTCCTTTTTTATTTTTTTCTCAAATTGTTTCTCGATTGTCGTAACCGAAAATTTGCACAGTTTTTTTCCTTTTTAATCTTTCTTGTATTTTAATTTATTTATTTTTGTCAAATCGTTTTCTCGAGCGTTGCAACCGAAAATTCGCTCAATTTTTTCTTTTCTCTATTTCTTTTTTATTTATTTATTTATTTTTTTTTTGGGTCAAATCGTTCTTCGAATTTCGTCGTAACTGGAAATTCGCCCAGTTTCTTTTTTGTCCTCTTTCTTTTTTTTTGGGGGTTCTTCCCTCTTTACTTCTCAATTCCTTTTTTCTGTTCTCAGCCGCGCGGACGTTGTCGACTTAATTGATTCGTGTGTTATATATTACGATTGTTATCCAACAAAAGGACGATTCTTATTAATTCGATTGCGTGAAAAATTCGTTGAAACAACAGAGATTTCGCGAACGTAATTCCAATTGCTAAATTACGAAAGATATTCGATTTTTTTTCTTTTTTAATAATTCAAAAGATTTTGATTCACGGTTATGTAGAATGACTTGTCCTATATATATATATATATATATATATATATATATATATATATATATATTTCTCTTTTTTTTATCAATTTACTAATTTTCTTTTTTCGATTTTGATCATGATTTATGATTCCTTTTTCTTTCAATTTTTCTTCCTTACCACTATTTCGATGAACTTAATTCATAAAGACTCGTTATGATTACGATTACATTATTACATTATCAACGAATTGAAACTTATTGCAACGTACTATTAATTGCGATTCTTCAAATGATTGAAAATTTGTCGAAACTTTTTTTTGTTCGAGTTTATTAAAAAATAAAATAAAAAAAAATAAATAAATAAAATAAAATAAAATAAAAGAAACCCTTTATAGGATCAATCGAACGTCGTCGGTATGGTTACGACTGTTGCATTTTCGTTAAATTCCTCTTGTATTTCGTTTGTTATGGGGGGGGGGGGGGATTCGCAGAGAAATGACGTTTTCTCAATTATTTTCCGAGGGGAAAGAAAAATGATTGCCGAGTTCGATAAAATCGCAAATTCCATTAACGCGAACTCCGCGTATATTCTTATAGAAGGGGCTGGGGGAGGGGGAGGGGGAGGGGGTGGGGGCGCAACGTGTATGGTATTAGCAGAGATATAAAGCTTCTCTGTTTGTTCGTTCCATTTACGTGCTCTTGTTTCTCTCTCTCTCTCTCTCTCTCTCTCTCTCTCTCTCTCTCTCTCTCTCTCTCTCTCTCTCTCTCTCTCTCTCTCTCTGTCCTTTTCCCACCCCCTCTTTTTTATTTTTGTTTTCTTTTTTTTTCTTGTTGTCACGGCCGCACCTGTTGTTAGAATGGAAGTATAGGCCATATAGTCTTTCCACGAATCCACTATCGCGTTCTCGTTACAGGCAAGGGTGAAACAACTTCGGATTAACTACTTCAATGTGGACCGATATAAAGATCATAACGTTATATATATATATATATATATATATATATATATATATATTGTATATTATTTGTAATTATATACAGTAAATGACTATATCTATATAATTCAATATTAATACACATATATGTATATATGTATGTATAATTTGTATGAACTATATTTATGTTATTGAATATTTAATACTATTATATTTAAATTGTTATATATTACTATTACATTTATTTTGTTTATGTTATCGAATTTGATATATAGTCGGTATATAATTGATATAAAATTTGTTCTCGAGGTTCGATTAATCTTATTATATATATATATGTATATAGACTGAATTGGATGTTGGTATATAAAACAATTTATTTCCAACTTTCTATTCGCATGAATTTACAAAGATACTATATATATATATATATATATATATATATATATATATATATGTATGTATATATACATAACCTACACTGCATCGAATTGGTACATATGTAATAAAATTTGTTTTCTACGTTCTATATGCTTATAAATGTACATAGACAAAGGTATCTGAGATGAAATGTAAATTGTTAAGAACGAAGCCTTCCCAAAACCTCTTCTTCATCTTCTTCTACCTTTCTTTTTTTTTTGTTTTACGAACCGAGACCTACTTTTCGGAATACGGATCATTTTTCACGAACCTATTCGATATTGTAAATTGCTGTCGAGAGATTGATTGATAAACGATTCTAAATCGATTCGATGTAGATGATGTTAGATATTATACGAGCCGAGGAAACAAGGAAAAAAAAAGAAAGAAAAGAAAATAAATTCAAAAGAAATATTCACTCTCATTATTAACGCGATCGTTAATCGATAATCGATTATTGGATTCGTTTAACCCGTATAATTGTAATTTCATTTCGAATCAATAAGATAACGTTCTATAACTCGTATGCGGTACGTGTTTTTGATAATGTCTCCAACATATTTTAAATATTTAACGTTACTGTCGACCAAGTGAGCATCATTTTCTTCTATTTGTTTTTTTTTTTTTTTTTTATTTTATTTCATTTTTTTTTATTTTTTTTTTATTTTTTTAAAGGAATGCGATCGGATCCGCGACCGGGAAGTTAGGTTAGAGTCGCCTTTTCTCGAAGTTTTTGTTTTTCGTTTCCATTTTGCCTTCTTCCTCCTTTCTTTTCTTTTTCTTTTTCTCTTTTCTTTCTTTTTGCAGAAAAAAAAAAATTTGTACGAAACTTGAAAGAATACCGTTTGTTCGAACGAAAGTTCTCTCGATTCGTTCTTTCTTCTTCTTTCTTCCTTTTTTATTTTCCTTTCTCCATTTACTTTTTTTTTTGTTCCTTTTACAGGAAGAAAATTTGAACGAACGAATTGAAATCTTATACGATGAAAATGTTTAAAATTTCGTTGGAAAGAAAAAGGCGATATATTCTCTCCCCCTCTCCCCTCACCCCCCTCTCTCTCACTCTATTATTATCCCCTCAGTCTTCTCTCTCTCTCTCTCTCCCCCTCCCCCCCCCTCTCTCGTATTCTCTCGTTTCTCATTCGGTTTCTATCAGTTTTTCAATGTAAAAAGAAAGGGAGCTTTCATGTAAGAGACTTTACAGAACGAAAAAGTTTGCCCGAAAAGTCGAAATCGAATATTTTTCATCTTTTCTATCGATTATATATTATATATTATATATATATATATATATATATATATATATATATATATATATATAACACTGTATATATATATGTATGTATGTGACTATGTATATGACAATATATATATATTGAGTCGGTGAATAAAAATAATGTCGGAATTTTTGATACGTCCTGGGTACAAAAAAAAAAGTTTCCCCCAGTACATTTCGAAAATTAATTATACTCTTTCGAGTCTCTTTCGGCCAGCTATATTTCTTCTTCTTCTTTTTTTTTTTATTCACTCATTCATTTACCTACTCGTTTATTTATAGATCGATTTATTTATTCATAAATCATTTCTTTCTCCTTTCCTCTTTCTTTTTCAAAATTAATCAGAATGTAATAAAAAGTAAAGGACTGCGAGCCTAATAAAACCTTTTAAAATTTGAAGAAGAGGAAATAAGCATCGAAGTGTCGTAAAAAATAGAGTACGATCGATAATTCTCTCTCTCTCTTTTTTTTTTTTAACTTCAAATTTCAGGCCTAGGGACTTTCGATTTTTGTCACAGCGCAAACATTGCTGACCAAGAAATATTTTATTTATTTACTTTTTTATTTATTTATTTATTTATTTTTTTGTTAATATTCGAAATACGAAAGTAACACCCCTGGAATTAATTTCGCGAAAGGATTAATTGAAATTTCGTACGATTCGCCTAGGGACTTTCTTTTTTTTGGCCAAGTATCGCTCGTAAAATTATTTATTGTCTACAGTTCGTCGTTCGAGCCGATGATACAAACGTTTCCCCCCTGTCCCCGACCCTAACCCCCCTTTTTTTGGGTGGGGGATTCTAACCTCCAAAAGGATAAGAAAAAACGAAAAAAAAAAAAAAGAAAAGAAATAGTTGTTCCGGTTCTTCCCTATGCAGTTTTTATTTGATTATCATTCGGAAACCCGGAGGGGGGATTTAGGGGGAGGGGTAGGGGGGAGTTTCGTTTCGTTTAGAAAACTTTCTCTCGTATTTCTCTGCAGCGATCGTTCCAAGAGCACGGTATTAACTTTAAGTTTAAAGTTAATCAGTGGTTTTCTCGAGGTAAACATCGTTACGAAATATCTCGACTGTGTAAGTCGTGTGGAAAACGGAATGAGTGAGCGAGCGAGATAGAGATAGAGAGAGGAGAGGAGAGAGAGAGAGAGAGAGAGAGAGAAATGGCGGCTTTTCTATTAGTTCCCATATAAAAGGTACAATAATGGATTAATTCATTTACGTATACAAACGTGTGCGTACTATTATTGTTTACTCGTAGCACGATGCTTGTTTATTCTTACCCTTTGCATATTTTTGATTTTATTATTATTATTATTATTATTATTATTATTATTATTATTATTATTATTATTATTATTATTATTATTATTATTATTATTATTATTATTATTATTATTAATATTATTATTATTATTAAGTAAAATCGATTATTTCTGTTTTACTTCTTTCTGTTTGTTTTTTTTTATTTTTATATTTATTTATTTATTTATTTATTTATTTATTTATTTATTTATTTATTTATTTATTTATTTATTTATAATCACAATATAACGTACGCGCAAATATCGGTTAATCGGGATTCATTCGTTAGAGAAAAAATGATACATGCTTAATAGAATAATATTAGTCCGTTTGAATTTTAATCGTTCGGCATAAACGTTGGACAATCATTATTTCGTTGGGAATAAATAAATATAAGCTTCATTCGTCGATATTATTGCACTGTCGATGAACAAGAGGGAAAGAAAAACCAAACGAAAAGGGAAAGAAAAAAGAAGAAGAGAAAAAAGAATGAGAGAAAATTTTTGTTCGAGAAATAGTAGTAGTGGTAGTAGTAGTAGTAGGAGAGAAGAGAGATCTATTTTCGACGGGCGAAACGCGCCCACTCAAACACGTATTTCATTACTTACGGCTGAATGCGTATTTTACAACTTGTTGCTTGACGTAACTCCGACGAACTCGTTCGTTGCCACGGGTTATAACGAAAGAGAAATAAATTTTGTCGAATGAGTAACAAGTTTATGTATGTATTTATATATGTATGTATGTATGTATGTATGTATGTATGTATGTATATATGTATGTATGTATGTATATATATATG
>OU964962.1:9105251-9117751 GCA_918808275.2 Dolichovespula sylvestris | reverse complement strand
ATATAAATATATATATATATATATATATATATATATATATATATATATATTTATTTATTATACACACACATACATAATACACATACATCATACATTACATCATTCGTACGTATGTACATACATCACATACATACATACATACATACATACATACATACATACATACATACATACATACGTACATACATAACACATATACTTATATTACTCAGTCTTGCTAGGAAATCGTTTACTTCTTAGAATGCATTGAAACGGTTGCGAAAGCTTTTCGAACGAGATGTTCTTTTCACACCACACACACACACACACACACACACACACACACACACACACACCACTTACACACGCATACACGTTCACATAAGTATTACACAATGCATAGAAACACGTACGTACATATATATATCAAGAAACCTACGAAGAAAGTGCGATTATAATTGGTACCTCTTTTTCGAAGTAAATTCGCATACACGCACGAACATACTTGCATGCAATTACACGATTTACAATTACACCATTCGATATTACACGATAAAGCAATATATACAAAACGTATATAGAATATACCTGTTGTAATAGTACACGTTATCAAACGTTTCTACTATATTTATATTTGTGCCCGCGTGAAAGGTTTTCGAATTTCTTTCTTTCTTTCTTCCTTTATTTATTTATTTATTTATTTATTTATTTATTTATTTTTGTCTCCATTTCGCGTTTTTTTCTTTTCTTTCGTTACACAAGCCTTCTCCTCTTCCATCCAACTTCGAACCACCGAAGACGACGACGACAACGACGACGACGACGTGGTGGCAGTAGAAAGGGTTGTGTTTTAAAAAACGTACAACAAATATTCAATATTTTCTTATAATTTTCTCATAGCGACTATAAGCCTCCTCCCCGGCGTTTGTATCCTTGAATATTAACGGCGAGCGAACGGGAACGGTGAATACACATTGGCAACTTTGTTTTCTCGAGCGTTATTCTTTAATTTAATAAGAAAATATCACGTTTGAGGAATTAGGTCACGATATGTATGTATATAAAGGGGTTGCGTTTGGTTGGGTGGATCGGTGGGTGGTAATGGGGGCGTATATGTGGGTTTATGGCGAGGATCGACGAGGTTATGTTCGGAATATGAGAATTACAAATCCTAAAACTGTGCATACGTTAATCTCGTGTAATGAAAATTGAAATACGTTTAAATATTTGGGATTAAAAGAAAAAAAAAAAAGAAAGAAATTAAGAAGAGAGCGACGGAGAGAGAGAGAGAGAGAGAGAGAGAGAGAGAGAGAGAGAGAGAGAGAGAGAGAGAGAGAGATTTTGTTGGTCTGTATGGATTTTTCTTTTTCTTTTCTCTCTTTTTTTTTTATTTTTAACCTTATTTTTCATTTATTTATTTATTTATTTATTTATTTATTTATTTATTTATTTATTTATTTATGAATTTTTGATGGGACAGTTTTACATTTAATCGCAATCTTTTTTTGTATACTTCGTGCTATAATGTGACTATTATTATAATATACTGTGCCCGTAGTTTTTGATATTAAAATTGTTGGAATATTTAATTTATATCAGTTCAATCAAATACCGTTTGCGATATTGTCCATTAGATTGTAATTACGATAAGATTGTAACTGTTGTAATTGATGTCGCTGATTATCATAAATAATTATAATTCAGGTTGATTAATATTCGCACCGTCGGTGATAAGCAACGTCGGATCTTTCAATATTTTATATATATATATATGTATATATATATATAAGAAAAAAAATATATATATACCTTTTCTTTTTATTGACAATTTCGAAATTATATATATATATATATATATATATATATATATATGTATGTATGTATGTATGTATGTATGTATATGTAATTTATCGGAACTTTTTATATACGAAAATTATTATATATAATTATATATAATTATTATATATATATATATATATATATATATATAAATATATATAATTTTTTATATACGTCTATGTCGATCAATACAATAATGTCCAATGAGTGTATTAGTCGGAAAATTTTAATTTTTTTTTATATTTGGATAAATAATAATATTTACGTTCATTTATTTATTTATTTATAATTTAGATTAATACTTTATTTGTTTTCTTTTTATCGAAAATGTCGGCTTTATATCTGTAAAGAAATTACATATATATATATATATATATATATATATATATATATATATATATACATAGGAATAGGAATTGAAACAAATAGTTATCCGCCATTGCAAACCTTTTTTGAAGAGTAGAAGTAAAAACTAGAGAGATAGAAAGAGGGAAATTAGCTCGTAGGAAGGTGGCTCGTTGCCACGATAGTTGTAATGGTGCTGGCGCGGTGGTTAGTCGCTTAAAAAAGGAAAAAAGAAAAAAAAAGCAGATATCCTATACTAGGCCACATTGCTGAAATAATGTTTTACATGTTCGCAGAGAGGACTTTGGGGTAACGAAAAGGAGTCGGACTCGTTGAAGGGAGTTGGAGTTTCTCTAAATTTCCACTCGAAATAAATAAATAAACGCACAAAACACACACAAACAATTTTCTTTTCTCGTCTCTTAATGTTGAGCCAAGTGGCGAACAACTGTCGGAACTAACGAAGAAAAAGTTTTATTTTAATTGAATAAATTCTATTTTTTTTTTTTTTTCTTTCTTTCGCTTTAAAGGAAGGGAACGGCGCTGTAGTCGATTTCGCTTGGAAGATCTAACGCGATTACCGCGAAAATTGAAATCGAAACTCCGCAGGTTTTTCCTGTAGTTGAGTTCCTTCTCTCTCTCTCTCTCTCTCTCTCTCTCTCTCTCTCTCTCTCTCTCTCTCTCTCTCTCTCTCTCTCTATCTCTATCTCTATCTATCTATCTATCTATCTATCTATCTATCTATCTATCTATCTATCTATCTATCTATCTATATATCTATCTATATATATATCTATCTATCTATATATCTATCTATCTATCTCCATCTCTCTCTCTCTCTCTCTCTCTCTCTCTCTCTCTCTCTCTCTCTCTCTCTCTCTCTCTCTCTCTCTCTCTCTCTCTCTCTCTCCCGCGCATCCGTGAAAAGTGATTAATTAGCCTTTCACCGAATGGGCCGATAACTTTTACGGAGACCCTTTGGTAAACTTGGCACGTTTGAGATGGGCTTCGTTAACTAACCTGTTTGTTTAATAGAATAAATAGATAGATAGATGGATAGATAGATAGATAGATGGATAGATATATTCCAGATGGGCTATTCGTTAAAACACAATCGGTTTTCGTCGTTTTAACTTTACGTAGAATTTAAAATAAAATAACGCGCGAATAATTGTACACACACACACACACACACACACACACACATACCCACACACATACACACACTGTATAGACTCACTTTTTGTCGACTAAGAATCACGTAGTTATTTAGTTAATTAATTAATCAATCAATCAATCACTTATTTTAAATACGATACACGCGCGACGATATTTTATAGATCGACGATTTTTTATCTCTATCCCTTTCATTTATTTTCTTTTTGTTCCTTTCTTTTTTTTTTCTTCCACTCTCTCTCTCTCTCTCTCTCTTTCTCTTTCTTTCTCTCTCTCTCACACACACACAGACATTGAGTGTTCCCATTTCCAATTCCATTTTCTCTTTCTTTCGTTCTTTCTTTCATTTTTTTTTTAGTTTGTTTACTTATTCGCTTTATCCATTTTCTATTTCTCGCCTATGTTTCTATATTTTCGTTCATCTATTTTCTATCCCCCCCCCACCCTCTCTCTCTCTCTCTATATGATTTTTTATTCCCTTTTTCCTTTCCATTTTCCCTTTCTTTCTTTCTTTCTTTCTTTCTTACTTTCTTTTTTTCTTTTTGATTTTATATATTCTCTATTTCTCTGTTTTGTTTCTATTATTTTACTTTATCTATTTTTTATTTCCCTCTACTCCTCCTATTTTCCTCCTCCTCTCTCTCTCTCTCTCTCTCTCTCTCTCTCTCTCTCTCTCTCTCTCTCTCTCATTTCTTATTCTCCTTTCTCCGTTTCGTTGTCTCTTTTTTTATTTTTCCGTTTCATTTTTTTGTGTGTGCAATTTTTCATTCTCTTTTTCTCGTTTATCCATTTTCTATATCTCCGTTCTGCCTATACCATACTCTTCCTTTTTCCTCCTTTCTCCCTTTTCCCCTCGTCTCGCTTTTCGTTTTTGTCATTTCTCTTTCTCTCTTTTCTCTTTTTCTTTTTCGCTGCTCCCTCTTTCAATTTTTTTTTTCTAATCGTTCTTTCCACGTATCCTTTTCCCTATATCTGTCTTTCTCTTCTCTCCCTTTCTCCTAATCTATATCTATCCTTTATCCATTGTCGTTACACCTTTCTATTTCTTCTAATTCGATTGCGTGCGTTTTTATTTTATTTTATTTCATTTCATTTTATTTTATTTTATTTTATTTTATTTTATTTTATTTTATTTTATTTTTCTTTTTTTTTTTTTTTTTCTATGCAACTCTCAATCAAAACCTGACGCAAAGAAGTTTGTTAATGTTAATTAAAAAAAAAAAAAAAAAAAATAAAAAAAAAAAAAAAAGGAAAGAAAAGAACATAAAGGATAATCAATTTCTTTCTTATCATTAGATGCGTCATATGTGATTTACGATTGTCGATCGTGGTATCTATAAATGAAGATAATTTTTAATAATAATAATAATAATAATAATAATAATAATAATAATAATAATAATAATAATAATTCGCATATTTTCAATCGAACTTGTCGTTAAAACTCTATTAATATTTATTACGATAATTGGGAATAAATGATTCACCTCGTTTGATACTGCTTCTCTATTACATACAAATTACCATATATATATATATATATATATATATATATATATATATATATATATATATATCCTTAATAAGATTTGTTTCATATGTCACTCGAATGATATATTCATAATTATTATCGATACACCCATCATACACACATTACGATTCAATACGATCTTTCGATTTTTACTCATTTTTTTGATCTCTCGTTTTGGAAAATTCAGTCAAACTGAAAATGACAATACGTTTCTTAATAATATCTGTTCAAATGCGTCGATCCATAGTTATTCATATTTATTAATATATTCCGGATACACACACACACACACCAAACGATTATTATTTCGATACTTTTTCTATTCGATAAATTTCCATCGGGAAATACGAGACGCCTGTACGTATATATGTATGTATGTGAAAAATGAAACGTTCGTATGGTGTCATGGTACCTGGGCTTGAAAATGGATACGCATATCGAATGATGAAAAAAAAAGAAGGTTAACGTCTTTAAACGGGTACCGAACTATGCTATTTACGATCTCACATGCATTTGCACGCGCGCGCGCGCGCACACACACACACACACACAACTCTCTCTCTCTCTCTCTCAGGTTCATACGAGAAATTAGTAGCATGTATTTCATTTGCTGTGATATTTTTTTGCTTTCTCTCTCTCTCTCTCTCTCTGGATTTTTTTCTCTCTCCTTTATTTGTTTTTTTTTTTTTTTATCTCCTCGCAACATATTTGTTACCGATGCAGAAATAAAAGCAACAATGTTCTCATTATCCAACGATTGGCTATTCTCGCTGTTCGTTTCTGTTTTCATTCTGGGTCTGTGACGTCGACGGTAATGAAGCTTTCTTCAAAATGGCGTAAAAGAGAGAGGGGGGGGGGGGGAGGGAGAGAGAGAGAGAAAATAAGAAGAAGAAGGAGAAGAAAAAATGCGTTCAATTTATTGGCTTCGTTGATAAATCTTATCGAAGATTGTGATTTTTCGATCGATTAAATAAAATCGTCTCGTGAAATTTATTTGTCGTTTAAATAAGAAAGTTGTTGCGCACGGTCCGAACGGGAATATCCTAAATGGTTATGGTTAAATGATTAATTCGATACGGAGAAGAATATTTTCTAAAAGTTAATATTAATTAACGTTCGATGATAATCTCTTAACGAGCAATTCGTTTTAGAATTGATTTATATGTTCTTACGAATACATACGTTGTTTTACTATGGGGACGCGGAAAGGGGGGGAGGGGCGGAGTAGTAAGATGGAAACGAAAAATATAATCAATAATAAAAGCATAATCACAATAATAATTAAAAATTGATGATAAAATTATGATTAATAATAATAAGATTTAATAATAAATATATAATTAACTGGAATTAACGTAACTTTATATATTCACGATAATTCGTTATACGGAAGTATCTTCCATTTCGTATTATATTGAATACAAATAGTGTGTGTGTGTGTGCGTGTTTGTATGTAATTTTACAATAGAATATAATATTACACGTGGGTTATAAAGAAACAAATTAATTACATCGAAGTTTAATGCATAAGTAATTAATATAATTATTTAGTAAATTCGATAAATATCATCGTATTTTTAGTAAATACAAACTATCTAACCTATAAAGAAACAATTAAATTTGTTAAATAAGATACATATAATCTTACACACACACATATATATATATATATATAAATATAATATAAATAAACATTTGTTATTTCAAAATTACGGGTCTGAAATCTTACGATAAGAGAGACGATAAAACGACAAATAAAATTTCTGCGAAGTAAAGGTTCACGAGAAAAAAGCAAAAAAAAAAAAAAGAAGAAGAAGAAGAAGAAGAAGAAAAGAAAAAGAAATGAGAAAGACAAACAAATAGATAAAGAAAAAAATATGCAGAGATATATAAAAATTTCTTTTTCTCTTTAAACTTACGTGCCTTGAGTATCGAATGGAGAAAAAAAAATAAAAAAATAAAAAAATAAAAAAAATAAATAAATAAATAAATCCATTCAACGAATCCGTAAATTCTGTTCGAATTTATCACCTCCCTCTCCCTCTCTCTCTCTCTCTCTCTCTCTACCCCTCCCTCTAACAGTCTCTCAATTTAGTTCTCATCCTCTTCTTTCTTTTTTTTTTTTTACCTAATTATTGTTTTTTTCTTTTTTTTTTTCCTTTTCTGTTGACTAGATCGAAGAACAGAGAGAGTGAGAGAGAGAGAGAGAGAGAGAGAGAGAGAGAGAGAGCTCGTTCGCGCCGAGCTATGAAATTTTGGTGGATTTCGTGCGCGCGCGCGCGCGCGCGCGCCGTCCGATCGGAAACGATTTGAATGCGATTTGAATTTTGAGTACACTCGCGAATTTGCATATGTAAACACGACGCGTCGCGCTGTGACGATGCACACCGTACACACCCATCCCCCTCCCATCCCCCTCCCATCCCCCACCCATCCCCCACCCATCCATCCAACCACGCGCTCGTTCTCATCGCCAGCGCACACGGACGGACCTAAAACGTCGATCCAACAACCTCCCACGCACGCATACACACTCGAGAGACTAACGTGCGCGCACACACACACACACGCACACACATTTGCAAACACACATGCCGCACGTGCACATATTGTGCACGCACGGAGACACGCGAACGATCGAAGAGAGACGAACACGATCCCTATGAGCTCTTTACCTGGCCAATCCTCGTTCCCCCTTCCCCCTTTTTTCCATCCCCCACCCCCAACCCCACCCTCAACCCTCTACCTCATCTGATATAGGATTCGTTCCATTTGCTATGCCGCTACGAGGCTAATCTCGTGATTCGTGCTTCGGCCCACCGATTGATCCCTACAATTTTTGTTCTTCTTCTTCTTCCTTTCCACTCTTTTTTTCTTCCCCACCCCACCCACTCCACCACCCCCTCCCACCCCTCTCGAACTCTCTCTCTCTCTTTTATTCTGCCTCTCCGCGTCTCAGTCCTCCGTCTCTCTCTCTCTCTCTTTTTTTTTTTCATCCTGTTCTGTTTTATTCTCCCTTTTTTTCCCGACCCACCCACCCCTTCGGCCCCTTCGCTCCCTTCGTCCAATCGTCCCTTCGTCCCTTCTTCCCACTCCCTTCTCTACCGCTCGATTTTTTTTTCTTTTTCTTTTTTTCTTTTTTTTTTTTTTTTTTTTACCATCGAAAGATCACCGCACGCGAAATTTATGCGTCTAGTCCAACAAATAGTCCCCCACCCCCAACCCACCCCGAAACCCCTACCCCGCTTTTCTCGAGCTTTTCATTATTCCCGATCGATTTCGTATCTCTATTATCCTCGTAACCCTTTTAATATCCTTTATATATACACATATGGTGTTATTTAGTTCCGTGGGGAATATCGACAACGTGTCGTTTCGATGTTACTTTCGGATATTTGGAAATTTGAAAATCCTTTATTTATTTTCTCTCTTCTTTCCTTTCCTTTTCTTTCTTTTTCTTTTCTTTTCTTTTTTTTTTTTATGGGTTAACGTAAAATCCCGAGTAATATAGTTTTACCATACAGGTACGTGTGTATTTAATTGAATTGTTTCGTGCTATGGGAATCGACAGCATCCTTTTCGATCGATCGACTTGTTGAATATTTCGAAATTATTGTTTTTATTTTTTTTTTTATATATATATTTTTTTTATTTATTTATAATCTTTCGTCATCTTGTTTTTTATCGGTCAACGTAAAATTAAAAGAAAAAGAAGAGAAAATAAATCGATGAGGTTTCCCTATGCATTTGTACGTAATCATTTCGTTCTATGGGATTCGAAAACATTTTATTTTTTTTTTTACCGCCAAATACGTAAATCACGCACTCGCACAACGCTCCGTACAATTTTTTCTCCTTATTACGAATGATTTTTTTATTTATTTATTTTTCTTTTTTTTTTTTTTTTAAGTCCGTATCAAAAATCGCCTTTCCTCAGATGTGTTTATACGTGCGTATGAATTCTTTTATATATATTTTTTTTTTTTTTTTTTTTTTTTTAATCATAAAATTAATTAATCGCGATGAATGAACGATTTCTTTTTATTTATTTATTTATTTATTTTTTCTATTTGTATTTCGCTCGAATCTTTTTGCGTTTCACCGTAAAAATTCAAGCTCGGTTTATGCCGACAGAAAGCGTCGATAGATCGACCGATAGATCGATAGTAGTGAATAAAAAATTTTTATACATCCCATTTGGCGATCGTTCGCGAAGATACACCATGTACCAATATAAGCCAACACCCGTTAGTAATGTATATATACTCTTTGGAAATGTGTGATATGTGTAAGGTGTAGGATTAGGTTAGGGTATCTCATAGTGTGTTTGATAACTATTGGAATATTAAATCTGTAAGGAAGAAACCCAAATTGGGTTGGTGGATGATATATATATATATATATATATATATATATATATATATATATATATATATAATGCCGGAGTTACTTCGTCCCAAGAAAATCGATAGTTAGGATCGACACGTTTACTTCCCCCACCCCTCCCACGCGGCACACGCTATGGAATTTTAAAGGACGACAGCTCGTTAGCTAAATTAACGATCATCCTTCTTGCAATATTCCTTCGATCAGGTTACCGCTTTGACCTAAGTTAAAAGTCATCTCATAAGTTTTCTCAAGAAAAGATTTTCTCAATTTTGCCGATGGGGAAAATCTTTCTAAGGAGGGGAGTGGAATAAAAGGCAGAACGGAAGGAGATACATATTTTTTAATCGATTTTAATTTTTCTTTCTCTCCTCTTCTTTTCTTTTTTTTTTTTTTTTTGTACTTTAATAACAAATTTCCTAGGAAAAAAAAATGTCTTATCGCTTCACACATTACTTTATATATATTTATATCATGTTTGTTTTATTGTGTATATATCCATATGTACTAAAAAAAAAATTTATGATTCACATATATATGTATACATATATGTATGTATATATAAAATAAAGTTTTAATAATTTAAAAAGACTAACAAATAAATAATTGAGTTAATAATTCAGGTGATAGGTAAAAGAAAATATTCACGCGTTAATATTTTGAAAATGAAAAGATTAGTTTATATATGTCGCGGTAGTTTTCGAGTTAAAAGAGAGAGGGAGAGAGAGAGGGGGGAGGGAAATATTCGTACGTTAGCGATATAAAAATAAAGGAAAAATAAAATATTTCTACGTTAGAAAATTTACAAATAACAAAATAAAAAAAAGAAAAAAGACAAAAATATACCGAGAAATACGCGTATTAATAATTTTTACGGGTAACTAAAAAAAAAAAAAAAAGTATTCGCATATCGACAATTTTCGAATAACTAAAAATAAAAATATTATATATATGTATATATTCATATGTCAATATTATAAAAATAACAAAATTTTACGCGCGTCATATATCATATTTTACGATCGATGACGATTTAATAACATTGTTGTTATACATTTTTATACCGACGAATAAGAAATGATCGAAATTTATTCAGTATATTGATCTAAACAAAAAAAAGTGAATTGAAATAAAGAAAAAAAAAAAAAAAACGAAAATAAAATAAAATAAAATAAAAAAGAATAAAAGACAAAATAACGATTTTTTTTTTTTTTTTTCTTTTAAACAGATGTTTCGTGGAACGCGGATACGATGGCCATTGCTATCGACGTTTCTATTGGGCTCCCATATATTTCTGGTAGTTGCCCAATGCGGATCTTCGATACAGGACAGACAAGAGAGTCAGGATAGGCAAGACAAGTTAGCATTGTACAAGATCACTATGAGAACTTATTGGTCGAGGGCACGATTTCCACGACATTATCCCGAATGGAAACCTCCTGCACAATTCGGCAAACTTATCGGTAAGTAATTCATATATGTAAATATATATATATATATAATTTATTATTATAATATTATTCGTTGATCGTTCCTTCGTATAATTAATTATATTATTAACATAATTCATATTTTATTTAGATCGATTTCCGAACGAACAAAAATTATCACTTTATACAATATAATATATATATATATATATATATATATATATATATATATATATATATATATATATAATAAAAATTTTATTACATGATTGTAGTATATGATTAATATAACAAAAAAATATCGTAATTATTGAACAAGTTAAAAAATATAGCTACGTTAATAATTTACGAATGAATATATATAATTGTACGTTGATAATTTGATTTAAAAAATTTATATGCCAGTAAATTTTTATTTTAATAATTTATATATATATATATATATATATATATATATATATTTTCGTTAATCGTTCCTTCGTATCATTAATTATATTTTAAACATAATTCATATTTTATTTAGAGTGATTTTCGAACGAACAAAAATTATCGCTTTATACAATATATATATATATATATATATATATATATATATATATTAAACAATTTTTTTGATATGATTATAATCTATGATTAATGTAAAAAGAAAAATATCTTAATAATCAAAAAATCAAAAAATATAGTTACGTTAGTAATTTACAAATGAAAAAAAAATATATATATACATATGAATATTCGTACGTAGATAATTTGATTTTTTAAATTTATGCGGTTAGAAAATAATTATTTTAATAATTTACACACACACACACACACACACACACACACACACACAGGTGGTGTATCCCTATCACCTGTGACGTTAAATTCGATTCAACGTTAAATTATATATCGATATAGATTTTCATTCGACAAATTGTATCCCGATTTACGTTTATGGGAATGAACGTAATAAGCATTCATTTTAACGAAACATATGATCGCATTAACGTCATCATTTTCAACCTTCCCCTTTTACCTGCCCCCGTTCCGCTTCGTCCCCCGCCTTCTTCTAAACTCCCCTTCTCCCTCCTGTCGTCGTCCACTACACGATCGCACAGGATCCTATCATTATAATAACGAGGAATATTACGGAAACAATTTACGGCAAATTGCGATGTGTGAAAACGTTCCTTTAAATATACGATATCGTATTTGGACGGGAAAATACATACATATATATACCCATCTACGATCTAGTCGATCGTTAGATCATTTATAAAACGTTATTGCAACAACCTTGTCTCTATCCTCCCCTCCTCCCACCTTTTGTCACGATATTTAGCATAAAGCATCGCTAATTGTTAACGATCATGTTTGTGAGATTTATTGTCCCTTAAATTCCGTTTTATAATAATTTATTTGCGATTGTTCAAATTTGTTATACGTCGGCAATGCGATAAGATTATTTATAATACGTTAATGACGTTATTATCGTTTTTGATTTTACCGTTACTAGATATTTCTCTTTTTTTTCTTTTTTTTTTTTTTTTTTTTTTTTTTTTGAGAAGTTACATCTGAAATACCTGTTCGTCTGAAATAATATCATGATTAAATAATATACCTAATAATGTATCATGAAAAGTATATCTGAAACAATATTGTTAGTATAATTTAAAAGAAAATTATCTAACTCAAAGAATGTATCCCTAATATGGTATAAGAGTGTGCAATATTTAAGTAATTAAATGATAATATATCTAATATATTTGAAAAAAAGTGAACAAAAGAACAATATGTCGCTAATACGATATAAGAAAATATCATACGTGATA
>OU964962.1:9095251-9100251 GCA_918808275.2 Dolichovespula sylvestris | reverse complement strand
TTTTTTTTTCTTTTCTTTTTGTTTTTTTTTTTATCTATTTATTTATTTATTTTCTGTTTAAGATCAATTTACTTTTCTTTTCCGTTTTCAATCAAATCGACGAACAATAGCGTGTCTTTATTTGTAAAACTTTACGTAGAGAGAGAGAGAGAGAGTGAGAGAGAGAGAGGGGGGAAAAGAATAGAAAAGAAATCTAGCTATGCGAAGCTATTAAAATTTTAATTTAAATTATACGAAAACGCACCTATACACAGGTGTACAGTTGTAATCATCATATATCTCGAAGAGCATGGTTATCGCGTTAACGTACGCATAGTTATGCCCTTACGCGTGTATTTTATTTTAATTCAAATATTATTCCGGTCGTTCGCGATCGATACGATTCAATTTTATTTATTCGATTTTATACCTTAAAAGAAAGAAAGAACAACAGATTGATAAAGTCCGTACGTACATGTAACGTATTCTTTTTTTTCCTTTTTGTTTTTTTTTTTTTTTTTTTTTTTCTTAGATTTTAATCCGATAACTAAAATCTAATGCGTATGTGCGATGCATGAATTATTATGTTCATTGTTAATCAATATTAATTCGATAAAATATCGAGTTTATAATTGTTTATCTAGTCGAAATTATCAATAATGTTACACAAATTCATGTTATATATATATATATATATATATATATATATGTATGTATGTATGTATGTGTGTATATATTCTATTCTACAATATCGGATCCTTTAAATCGGATTAACCGTGATCGTACGAGGCAGACCGACGATCGTAACTTCGGTGATCATAGTCTTTACGATTTTTATAGCACACCGAACAGAGAGATTTCGACCGAATTTGTCGTTACGCGTTTAAATTCTACACGTTATATGTATATCTACGTTCCATTTCTATTTATGATAATCCCCATGAATTATGGGTTGAAAATTTTCTAAAAGGATTACTATCAATAAACTAAGAGTGTAACGCTGAAATGCTTCGGATATGATCTCTACGATATCGTGAATTATAAAATTTAAACGATTGTATAATTTTTGTTTATTTATTTCTTTTCGATCGGTCGTGAATATTCTTTTTTTTTTTTTACGTATAATAAATAAAAAAAAAAAAAAAGAACGATGAAAAGAAAGAAACCATTAAAAAGTTATAAATCGCGATCAATTTGCAAAGATGTTGGACGTCGTAACTTAACGCGCGCCGGAGATTACTTTGAGATTTTTCTTACGGATGGTAGAGACGAGAAATCTAAAAAGAGAAAACAGAAAAAATAAAGAAAAAAAAGGGAACGAATAAAAATAGAAGAGAAAAAGGATTATTCGAACGAAACACAAGGAGCAGCACCGACGGGGTGGTTTTAGGGGAGGGTTTGTAGTTCGGCGGATTCGCGTGGTTCGGGTGGTAGAGGAGGGGTTGGTGGAGGAGGTGGAGGGGAGTAATAGTGGTAGTAGTAGGTAATGGTTATGAGATGAATCGTTACCGGTGCCATTACAACTTCTAGATTAGATTCACGAACGGTTTTAACGATTTCGTCGCGAGCGCGTATCTCTCGCAGGAAACGATCGCTTACGAACAACCCCCGTGAAGGAAAACGAACGTAATAAACGTCGAGAGTTTCCTATCTCTCCCTACGTTAATTTTGCATAGAAATAAAACTCGTTGTTCCTCAAATCACCCACCCACCCACTCGCCCACCCTACACTCACCGCCTACAACCGGCTCCTTTCACAAAAATTTATTCGTATTTCAACGGGGCTGGGGTAGCGGGGTGGTGGGTGGGAATAGGGTCAGCGTCTTAACGCGGAAAATTGAAAAAAGAAAAAAAAATCCTTTCCTTTAATTTTTTATTTATATTATTGTTTTTTTTTTTTTTTTTTTTTTTGAACTTCGAGTATGTCTTCGACGAACTTTTGTTTATTCGCGGTATCGTTTCGAAAATTGAAATTATTATTGTTGTTGTACATTC
This sequence comes from Dolichovespula sylvestris, assembly GCA_918808275.2. NCBI lineage: Eukaryota > Metazoa > Arthropoda > Insecta > Hymenoptera > Vespidae > Dolichovespula > Dolichovespula sylvestris. The sequence continues at coordinate 9,098,277 of OU964962.1, read as the reverse complement.
TTTTTTTTTTTCTTTTTATGTAAAGGAATTAAAGAAAAGTAAATATTTTATAATCCTTTTAAATTAAAATTTTTCGTCATTACGTCGGTACGTTAAGTATCCATGATATTATCGACGAGTAGTAGTCGTTTAACGATTATTAAAATGTTTATTCGTGAATAATTGGAGGGTCAATTTGATCGAGGGTAAAGTAAATGTATTAAAAAATTCATTATATTGTTAAAACGTACGCAGAAACATTTTGCCATTACGTTATGATGGAAATATCGATGATCTACGAAGTACCATTGAAATATTAATATATTTATTCGTAAATAATTTGGAACGACAATTGGAATATAATGGGAAATATGTTAAATAATTATTAATCGTTGACTTAAATTAATATTCTTATCGTGATAATTTATTAACGAATTTTAAACGATCGACAATGCAACCAACCTATTAACAAATCTGCACGCGCGCAAACACTATAAATTATATTATATATTAATATTATATACATAATAATAATAATATATATATGAATAATATTAATATATTAACATATTAATTTGTTCATAATTAAAGAGATAATTAATAATTTATTAACAAATTTAAACGATCGACATTGTATCTACCTATTAGCAAATCCATATATATATATATATATATATATATATATATATATATGTATACAATATTATATTAATTATATTATATATTAATATTATAAATATTATATAATATATACACGTGAATACTATTGATATATTAATATATTAATTTATTAATAATTAAAGAGATAATAATCTATCAGCAAATTTAAACGATCAACAACGTATCTATCTATTTGACAAAAGAAATGTATACATGTACATATATATAAATAATATATTTATATATTATATATATATATATAACATTAATATTATAAATATTATATTATATATACATATAATAACATATATTTACATATATACATACGAGTAGTATTAACATATTAATGAATTAATAATTGAACAAATAATTCATTCCAATAGAAATAATATCAAATACGATACGTTTGAATTAAACGTATTTAGAAAAGGATGATTGAAAAATCATTATCATCATCATCATCATCAACATCATCATCATTATTATCATTATTACCATTAATCTTATTGCCGTTAAGTAAAAAAAAAAAAAAAAAGAAAATTGTCATAGTTCGGTCTCGGTAGCATCGTCGCATATTGTACAGGCGTTTAATATGGCTGACGAAATTGAACGGATCTAAATGCGCCAAAAAAAAAAAAAAATACAATACTTAATCGAAAATCTTTTTAGGTTTCCTCCTAAGCTCGCATTATTCGTCCTACCCGGTATAACTTTTTTCGATACACCGTTATTACCAACCCCGTCTCCTGCGCGTTTTCTCACCGTCCGTTACCCCGTTATTATCCCCCTTATCCCTTACTCCCTTTACCCTTTTTCACCTTCGAACCATACCCTCTCCCTCCCTCTCTCTTCCACCCCCTCCCTCCCTCTCTCTTCCACCCTCTCCCTCCCTCTCTCTTCCACCCTCTCCCTTTCCCACCTTTAACACCGAATGACTTTTCTTGAATTCTCAAGCCGAACTTTATTCGCGTTAGGGAAAAGCTTTTTCGTTTGTGTGTGTGTGTGTGTGTGTGTGTGTGTGTGTGTGTGTGTGTGTGTGTGTTCTGCGTTTACGAATGGGCGAGCACGTTCGATCGTTAACGGGTCGACTAATGGAATGGAATTCGCATCCTGGCATCCTAAAACTCGTCTAACGGCAACCGCAACGGTTCAACCTCTAAAACCTTCTACGCAAAACCTATACCAAACTTACCTTGCAACCCGGTATATAAAGAGAATTCGTAAGATCGTTCCTTTTATATAAAAGCTTCTCGGTTTGTTACTCGTTCTTCCTCGTACAACCTCTCCCCGTCCATCCCTTCTTCGATCCACCCTTCGATCCCTTCTTTCTTTGTTGTTGTTGTTGTTGTTGCTATTCTTGTTGTCGTTGATCTTTATCTCTCTTTATCTTCTTCCTCGTCCTTCCTTCTTCTGTCCTCGTTGGTCTTTTTTTTTTTTTTGTAATTTCTTTCTTCATTTCTTTTTGTCTGATTTATTTATTTTGGTTTTCTTTTTTTTTTTTAATTTTTAATTCTTTTTTTTTCTTTTTTTAGACGTCCGCGTATTACCACTTGTGATCTGTGCCACTAGTTGGATTTAGAATTGTTTTTTTTTTTTTTATTTTATTTTATTTTATTTTATTTTATTTTTTTTTTTGAAATGTCATTAGCACAATCCCATTTAATCTGTTCTAGATTGGAATTAGTATGGAATTTGAATTCTATCTGTTTTATTTATTTTTTCTTCTTTTATTTCTTCTTCTTCTTTTTCCTCCTCCTCCTCCTCCTCCTCCTCTTTCTTCTCTTTTAATGTCATTGGCATTAACGTTTAATCTGTGTTGCATTGGAATTAGAACGAATTTTGATTCTTTTTTTTTTCCCCCGTCGTTTTTCTCCTCCTTGTTTTACTTTTTTTCTCTTCTTTCCTTTTCTTTTATTTTCTTTTTTCTTTTTTTTTTTTTTTTTTTTTTTTTTTACGTCATTAGCATTACCATTTAAACTGTTGGAATTAAAATGTTTCTTTTTCTTTTACAATGTCGTTAGCATTACCATTTAATCTGTACCGTGTTGGGATTAGAATGGAATTTTGATTTCTTTCTTTCTTTCTTTCTTCCTTTCTTTCTATCTATTTTTTTTTCTTTTTCTTTTTCTTTGTTTGTTTTTTCTTTTTTTTTTTTTTTTTTTTTGTTAATGTCCTTGGCATTAACCATTTAATCTGAGCTCTTTGAATAAGAATGGAACTTCATTGTCTCTTTTCTTCCTTTGTTTCTGTTTCTTTCGTTTTGTTTCAGGTTTTTTTTTCTTCTTTATTCGCGAATTTATTTGTCACTTGTGTGTAATTTTTGAAAAATGCTTTTCTTTTTTTGAATTGATTTTTTAATGATCTTATTCTCTGTCTCTCTCTCTCTC